>JALMLS010000573.1:0-348916 GCA_038496445.1 Trichosphaerium sp. ATCC 40318
CTCCAAAGGATGTATGTAACGAATGTATCAAACAAGAAAAATGAAACAACATCAAGAATTACAAACGAAGATATAACATCAAAGAGTAAAGTTGTTTCAGTTGATAACGGACCAAATTCTACAACACGTGAAGATACAACGACAGGAGGAAGTAGTGGTATTAAAAGCGGTACTGAAGAAAACTCAGAGAGTTCTGGGACACTTGCAAGTGTCATAGAAGAACAATATGTCACTGGCGGTTTAGCACTTTCTTCATCACCAGGATCTTCAATCGCTTGTTCTGTTTCAGAATCAGGGACTGCTGTACCTGAACCAACGTCTTCTATTGTTTCTGAAACACCTTCAAGTATGAGGAGTTACTCTGTTTCTGTTTCAGAATCACTTACACCAAGTGGTCAAAGTACTCAAAGTAATCAAAGTGATAGTAGTAGCAGTAGTTCAGAAAGTGATGATTTGTAAATAAAAAAATATCTATTCTGACCTTAAAACGTTGTCACGACAGTTTTTGTTGTTAGAATACGCGTGATTGTGGTACGTGTTGGCCTTAAATGTACTTTATACGGCAATCATCAAAACAGCTCAAAGTTCCTATGATGTCGAGGAGAACGTACAATTACGTTGGTTATGTCGATATTACCGCGTTTTAACCAAAATACGTTCCAGATCTCACTTAGAAACCTAGCTACGACGTAACTGTTAGAGAGGCGGTAAAACCGTAATATAATTGTATAGGTAGCGTGTAGGACTGATTTAGTTACTTTTGATGCGATAAAATTGTTTTGTGGTTTCCAGGTAGCTGTAGCGCCTCAAATGTATCACTACGAGCGCACGTTAACATGAGATTTACCAGCGCATGTATTGCGAGTATTTCCAGTCGCAAAGAAGCTGTTGATTTAAAAAAAGCTTTTTGACTAAGAGCGACCTACCCACACCTGCCCACTAATAGCAAAAAACACGACTAACGTCTCCCGAGCGTCTTTTCGTATACTGACTTGTTGTCAGAGTCTTGACAGCTGACGATTTATAACTCGGAAATGTCTAGTCGCTATACATCTAAGCCGTGGTTACGGTATATGACGGTGAGATGAGTTTTATACTTCTTTTAAGCTTAAACGCATAGGACGTATTACCTTGGCCTCTTTACCATATTCCACGCATTGCCTTGATAGCGTTTATCATATATAGCATCTTTGCGGTAAACGCTATTTTCCTGCTGAATACTGTTTTTATTCTGCCATTTTCTCGACATTACTACCGTAAACTATCGGATAGCGTAGCAGACTGGTTATGGCCTATCTATCCGTACCTTTGCGAATACATTTCAGGTACAAAAAATGACGGTGAAGCGAAATACTACACTACGACGCGTAAATAACTGTTTAAAGGTACAAGGTTTGTATTTACAGGCGATATACTACCTAAAGAAGAAAACGCAATTATTGTATGCAACCACCAAGGTTATGCTGACTGGCTTATCCCTTTTTGTGTAGCAGATCGTAGGTACGTTTAATATTAAATAGCGGAAAATCTTTTCCCCTACGCACAACTGAAAAAGGCGCAAATTGGATTTTTTTTTTTGAACAGGCATGGATTTTTTTTTTCAGTTTTTGGGTTTTGTGGTAGTTTATGACTTTGTTTGTACCTTTAGGGAAGCTATGGGTAAGCTTAAGATTGTAATAAAGGGTGTGGTTAGGTATATTCCTTTTGTAGGAACAGGTGAGTTGGTGCAGACGAAGAAGAATTTTTTTTGTTTTGACATTTTATTTTTTGACACTTTGAAGGATTGTTGGCTCTTGGTTCTGTGTTCTTGGATAGAAATTGGGATAAAGATCAAGTTACAATCAATAAGGCATTTAAACGTCTTATCACGGATAAACTACCTTTCTGGTTTCTCTCGTTTCCAGGCACGACGCTAATATCTTTTTTTTTATTTTTGGGGGATTCTGTTATCCAAAAAATGGAATGTGATTAGTTTTGAGAGGTTAATTTACAGACCTCTTGTTTTATGTTTGTACAGCGGTTTCGTTAGTTTAAAAGGCAGCACTTAGTTTTTCATTTACATTGGTCGAACATTTTGACACTCATTTGATAAAAAAAAGCATTTGACACGGGATTCACTGAAACAGTTCTCCTGATTAATTATTGCGCTCTTTTTACATACAGCGCTGCTTACTTGTTTACAAATATTTTTTTCACACCTATGAAGCGTTGTATTACAATCACATTCGTATTGTTTATTCTTCTGACTTTGTCATTAGAAGGTACACGGTTCTCTGAAGAAAAATTGAAGGCATCTCAAGAATTTTGTAAAAAGAAAGATTTACCAGTCTTCAATAATGTGTTATACCCACGTGTCAAAGGTACGTTAACAGCACGTGAAAAAAAAAAACCAATTCTACTTTCCAAAAAACAAAACAAGAAAGAAGTCTTGTCTAAAGAGTATCTAACGTACTCACTCTTTTACTGAGAAGTAAAGTGGTTTTGTCTATTATTTATCCTTATGTATAGGTCTTCGTGAAGCGATTAAAGTGTTGGGTCAGGACTTAGACGCAGTGTATTATTTTTTGTTGACGGTTTACTGACATTTCATAAATCTAATGCTCTTTATCTAGATATGACCTGACTGCTTGCTTTAATATAAATCCTGTACCAAATGTACCAATACCAGATTGGTACTACCTTCTATTTGGAGGTAAGAACTCACAATACCCATTATTTTTATTAGCAAGAAAAAAACCCCAAAATATTCACACTTCTATTTGTTCAAACTTTTTTCGTTACTACCTCAAGTTTATTGTACCTGATATACTATCAATCAAAATGTCACAAAACCATAATGAAGTTTTACAAACATACTTTAATGGGGCTGTGTGTAAAAACGAAGAATTTGAATGAATAGAACATCAAATTTACTGAGCTTCTATTATCACCGAAAAAAACAATGTAAGGAGGTTATCAGTAATGACATACTTCATGCGTTTCGTAAATTGTGCTTGCTGTATTTTAAAGTACTGTTTGCCAGGGCTTGCCACAGAGCATCTTTTAACTTTTTTTTTATAGGTAATAAGAAAGTTGTCATACACGTTAACATAAGGCGTGTACCAATAAGTCAGATTCCAAAGGAGTCCAATGACATAAGTAAATGGATAGTTGATGTATTTGCAAGAAAAGATAAACTCATTCAACATTATAAAGAAAATGGAAAGCTTCCTGGATCAATTGTACGCAATCGTCTTTTTTTTTTTTTTACTTTGTCAGAAAAAGTCAGATTTCTTGTTTTCCTCAACCCACGTGCCGACTACATTTGTGAAAAACCAAAAAGCGTGTGCATATAGTTGGGACAGATAATTATAAGGGTATTTTTCATGTGTTATACACGTGTGAAAGTATTTCTTTTTCTGTGTTGTACTTTTGTTTTTTGTTGCTTTTCCTTCTTTTTTCTGACTTTTTCCCCGCTCTAGGTACATGACCCTTACACAGAAAAAAGAAGGAAAAGAACAGAATTGAGCATCATAAGATGGTTAACTACGAATATAGTTGTAGTTGTACTGCTCTTTTGGATAGCGTATAAGTGCCTGTATTGAAAGAACAAAAAAAAAAACAAACTGTAAAATAAAATTATGAATTGGTGCAACCCTTTTTTCCTTTGCTTTTTCCTCTGTCTACAATAAACTAGTAATTTATTTTTATATATGACATTACTACAATCATATTTCTCCAATCAAACTCAGAATTGTGTTGACACAAACCTGGGTTCCTTGTTGTTATCTCCAATTGGCGAGATTGGAAACACTTTTAAGTTCAAGTTTTTAATCCTCTCTTTAGTGTATCCGTACCTGAGAAGCACCTAAAAAATCCTGTAAGCGTTTGATGTAATATGTAATCGCTGAGTACGTTTTGGATATTAGTGAGTGGAAAGCATTGTTGTCCAACAGCAGTCGTGAAAGGTTCAAGTAATGTGCTGAACTATTGTTTTTATTAGCAACCAATTTTATATCATAAAAGACAAAGACTGTTGAGCCAATAGAAAAGAAAGAAACTGTATGCCCTTGATCTGCGGTAGCTCTTTATAAAAAGGAACCTATTTGCAGTGCAACTATTCATTGCAAAAGACAATTGCAAGTGCAACATTCTGGGTTTTTTCTGGATAAGTTGAGGAACGTACATCAATATTCTCTTGAACTAAGTTACCAGCAGAAACTCTTGTGTAATCCATGCTATCGGATACGTATGGTATGTCAAGTTTTAAATCGTTTGCTATACGAAATACTGTTAGGAATGACAGTAAAGTTAAAAAGAAAATACCTTTACTCGTTCTTATCTCATACAATTGTCCAAGCGGCTTTGAAATGTTGTTAGATTTATAACAAGTAGTTTAGTAGTATTGTATGTGTACCGTATCATAAAGTTTATATTGCTCTGTTGGACGGCGTGTGAGAATGACAGGAGTTCTCACTTTCACTTTTTGAGCAAATGCTGTAACAAACAGTAAGTAGGTTTAGAAGAGTGTCGCAATGGTAGCACGTGGGTACATTTAAAAATGATAAGATCTGCTGCCAGAGTATACTCAATAGACGCAATATAAGCCACGTCTTGAGGTATTGTAGGTGGTAAGTTGTGAGGTATCTTCATGTTAACTGTTAGCGTTTTTGTCTCTCCTGGTAGAACTGGAAAACAACTTTCATCTTGTATGTGACATTTCTTCATTGGTAGAAGTTGATTTCTGGTGTGTATTGTTCTCAGGTGGCTTGCATGAGCTGTAACTAATCCACGTATTTCAACAATCATTTTTTGAACTGGTTCTGAAGAGTTATTTACGATTGTCTGTGAAGTAAAAAAAAGACTTGTAAGCAGAGATAGTATGGTAACAACGACAAAACTAAATCAAAATGTTTTTTAACGTACTACAGTATATGAAAGGTTTTCTCCAATATAACAAGGTTGTTCAACATGCAAATTAAGCGATACTTGACCTTCATTGTACTTATCTAGTAACAGAATAAGGATGGCAAAAAGAATAAGGCAATCACTAACAATATTAGATTAACGTACCTCCTTGTGCTTTATTGACTTCTATCATTGGAACAGATGGAGGAGGCGTTATCACAGTGATTTCCTATAAACCATTTGCATACAGTGTTAAGGGTTAAGACGTACCCTTGATTTCACTTTGGGTATTTTGAAGACACCTTTACCAGGTGTTTTTGCTCGTATTAGATAGTTACACCATGCATGTGCAGCTCTAAATGACGGTGGTACTTGAAGAGGTATAGTAAACTCAAAGGGCCATACATTTTCACCTGCATCAGCACTTGACTACAAACACGTTTTTAGTAAGAGAGGTAACATTAAATATACATCATGTACCTCTGGAAAAAATCGAAGTGAGTTATAAAAGAAAACAATCTCTTCTCTGTATGTATCAGTGTGTCTATTATCACCACTTCCCTATGCGAATGAAATTAATATTTTGGAAGAAAACACATTGAACTTACATGTGTTTCTGTCCACCAACAAATTTGAGCACCTGAAATAATCACTTGCAAAGAATTATTAGAACAATGCCAAGAAAAAAAAAACCACGTGTTTGAATACTAACAACAACTTACATTCTATCCAAGGTATCTTTTTCTTCATGGGTAAATTACACACAAGAACTCCTCGAACTGTCTACATAGAAAAGATAAATAAAAAAATAAAGCTAAGTCACAACGGTTGGCATTGACGTCTTTGGATAGTAAACACTGATTAAAAAAAAGAAGGAAGGATTTAAGATTGTTGTACCTCTCCAGGTTGGTAAACTTCTTTTTCTAGCACAGTCCGCATTTGTCCCAAGCCAAGATTAAAGCGCCTTGCGCGACTATATGGCGTCGTTATCAACAACAGAAAGAAAACGAAGTGCAACAGAAAAAAGAAAAAAAAGCTGTTTTTGTACTTTGTTGATAATGGACCACGTTTGAATGATAGTTTTATGTGCAAATCTATATGTTCACCACTAGCATTTTCCTTCAAGACAACAGTCAAACATTTTAACCAGTTTTAGGCTTTGTTTGCGTACTGTTAACTTGATATGCTTATCATGAATGCTACCTTCCGTTATTGTATTGATACTATGTGTGGTTAGTCGATTAAGCTTAATTAAACGGTTTTTGGTATTACGGAATCTGTATATCTCCTAAATGTCTGTTCTTAAACAGTTTTTTACCCTTGACGTGAATGAGAAGGTTGTTTTGCTCGCAATCAGGCACTTCCATCAAATATTCTTTAAACCACTACCAAAACGGTTAAAAATGTTACATTACGATTAAACGAGCGCAGTTTACGTATATAGAACCTTCAACGGGACTCGTTTCTTTAGTTCGGAATTTTGTGGTTTGGTTTGTCTCACAGTCGAGCGTTAGATTGCAAAACACTAACGTAGCGATTAAAGGTTGGCATACTGGCTTCTGGCGCACCTTCTCCTTTAAAGGAGACATTAGACACGCTTATAACTTGAATATAAAGCTGTCCTTGTGTTCCAGAAACGCCAGCGGCAGTAGGTGTCTCAGCCATGTGTAATGAATGCGTTCTGGTTTTTGGGTTAACCCGATACAGTTTTGCACAAAAAGGAGAACTGTTGAATTGCCCGATTCCTAAAAGTTTGGTACCATCATTCGCATCAGAAAAATGTTATGTTAACTTGACTATTTACTAATCACTTGTAGGATAGGGTGGGGAGCTGCCTAGGATTCTGGAAAAATCCAAACTTTTTTTTGGGTCAAATATTGTAGAAATCGGGCCTCGAAGGGTTCTTACGAATTCATGAAGACCCAAAAAAGCAGCACAATACCCAAACTTCTTAACCTTTTACAGATAGTTAGATCAACAGAATTTTCAGCAACAGACATGTCATCAGAAAACTAATCAGTAAAGGAAGCATCTCTTCTGGAAATTCCGGGACCTTATGCGTCTCCAGACATGCCTGAAAGCCATTCGCTTATTTGCACTGTATACCCTTGATACGGCACACGGAGGATTACTGTCAAAGATATCAGTACGGCTACAGCAGAGGAAATAAGCGAAAAACAATGTAGAACAACTAAATACATGTTCAACGTCATAAAATCAGCGAGCGAATACGTAATGTGCTTTTTAACTATTTATCACGTGATTATTTTAAAGAAAGGGAATTTGTTTTTTCCCAATTGACTTTTTTTTTCAGGAAAAAGGATTTTCGTTGGTCGTGGAGTGTCAAGGTGATGAAGTTTTGGTTGAGATTATACACCCTGATGTATTCAAACAGTTGAGAAAGTTTAATTTAGTTTTACGGCAAGATACAGTTGATAAACAAGAGATAACAGAAGAAGCAGTAAGTGAAGTTTTTCCTTTAACTGAACTAGTTTTTATCATGATTTGCAAGCACTGTCTTAGTGTTTACTTCCCCGCTTTAAGCCCTGAGAGATCAAGTATGGCTACTACGTCGGTTTTGGCATTAAAGCGGCCTTTGGGAAGCAGTTATTTATTGACTAGTAAAACAAAATTTCGTATTTGTTAAATACTGTTCTTAGGTCATTTCGTTGAGTAGAAGGGTTGAAGATCTGGAAGAGCAGTTGCTTAAACAAATCCATAAAACAAAGCGGATGGAGATTATATTAACAAATCAATCCAGAGTGATAAAGGAGTTAAAGGAGGAAACAAAAACAAGAAATGATCCAATAATTGCAAAGAAAAATGATGATTATTCTGTTGGCTCTCTTGGTACAGGTGATTGGTTAAATGTTGTCCTTGTGGCAACTATTGTGTCACTTCTTGTATTGAAGTAGTTGCTTAAAGACATAAACGTTGTATCAACCCTGTTTGCACGTGAATACGCTGTTAAGACGAATGTACTTTCGCTTTTGCATGTGGCGTTTGTGGCAAGCATCATCAACTCGTATTAATAAAGTGTAATACACCAACAAAGCCATGCATAAATTTAAACTTGCTTGTACGTTAATTGTTTGCTTTTACGGTAAAGCAAAGTCTTGTACTTTCTGGCTTCTGAGTCCCACCTCCTTTAAGTTGGTACTCAAAAAATAACAGATAAGACTTGTAATGACGAAATGATAATAGTTTATTGTTATTGAGTAACACGAACAAACACCCATTGTTGATCTCCATTGTTAGTAATTGCTGCCATTTTAGCCTAAATTACAATGTTAAGCTACATAAATATCAATCACGTGACGTACACTCTGACGTCTTGAGCGCCAACACCTCCATAAAGTGCTCTTGCAGGGGTATACGAAGGTGTTAAAAGTGTAAGTACAATGTTGCCATTGACAACAGTTTTCTTAAATCGCTGGTTTATATTACTAGAGCTGCATGCCCACAAGTGTACATTGCTTCCAGGACCACCGCCATCAAGGCAAAATTGAGTATTTCTCTTTTGGTAAGAAAAAAGACCGTCACCACGTGGTAATTCGATCCAATGTTGGTTGTTGTTATTCACTCTGTAGTTCCAGAGATACACCTATGTAAGAAAAGTCATTCAAAGAAAGAAAACTAAGTATACAGTTGGAAAGTCACGTGCGTCATTGCCACTTGCTCCACCCTGGTTCCCATCTAATGCAAAAGCCAAGTTGTTACTCTTTCTGATACTAAACATATTGCTACTTGGCATTGACGTAGGTCCGTTGTATGGTTTCAAACAACCATTTGCAACAAAATGTTGAATAGTTCCACAGCATTGTGCTTGAGCTTTGCGTGAGAACCTATCAAACTTATAGTCTCTGTAAAACATTGTTAAACAAGTATTGTATTTGTAATTGCGTAAAATCTTACGGATTATTTGTGAGACCTGCCATGATACCTTTATTGTCATGATTACATCCTGAACTATGTCCAATCTCGTGACCAATACAGCGTCTCAACCCTGGGGCTCGTTGCCAAGAGCACTGAGCTTTTGAGGAGGTCTATAAAAGATAAGTGAAGTTCTTTTTAGCAATGTAATACTATGTTGCGTACACATAAGTTGTTCGAAGTCGCCGCTCCAGCACGACTTGAATGTTGACAATCGTTCAATAAAATACCTGCTGCGGTATTTGATGGAACATTTAAGTCAGACCTCCAAGTGTTAAAAGAAGACAATAGTCCTGAAGGGCATTCTCCTGATGCATAAGAACGTGTATTCCATGCTTCAGGTCCTATTATATGTTAGCTTAATAGTTTTAATAAAAAGAAAAGTGTACCTGAAGTTTCTCTGACCTCAAGTGCAACAACAGTCACGCGAAGGTTCTAGCTAATGTAAGTTACATCTAAGAGTGAGAGTAGATTCAGTACAAAGTCAGATTCGTAAAAGATACCCACATCCATCATTGCTAGCAAATAAATGTTCAGAAAGGTAGAGGAATAAAAGATAGTACCTGTTTGAACATAAGCCAAAGTTTGAGCAGCAGTTCCAGTCCGTTGTTGAAATCCCACGTTAGCAGCAATGGCAAGAGTGAGTTCGTGTTTTGATTGTGGACAAGGTAGCTTTGGGGGCGAAAAAGGAAGCGTGTCGCCTTCGGGGATGCCAACCCTGCGAATAGTTGCATTAAAAGTCAAGTAGTACAACTTAAGGCTACGTACCTTTTGCTGATCGAGTGTTGGCTCTCCATCTCGCTTTTGAAAGAGCCAGTAGATTCTCTTTTCAGGTGTTAAAAATGGAGAGATGGAACAAAAGAAGTACCTCAATAGTAAGTAAGATGCACTTCCAGCTTTCGACAAGTGATTTTGTGACATGAACCTTTTGTGCCTGATAAAAACACGTGTTAGAAGCCCAATGATATTTTTGTATTACCTTGATACAGCGTCGAAATCAATACGCTTGTTGTTCAATGTAAAGCCGCCAGTGAAAGTACCATCATCACGTGTGATGAAACGCAAATCAAGATGAAAATCACCGATTGCCTTGTACATGTTCGAAGGGATTGGTAGAAACGTCCTGTTCCCTCCATTCTGTACAACAATCTAATACAAGTCAACGAGAATTCGATGGATAGGTGAGTACGACTGTGGCTAATGAGGTCGTTTGTGTTGGCGTACCTTGGCACATGAGAAAAGATTGAGTGTTGAACACAAGTAAATGTCCAGTTTTTGCCATTTTCGAACTTGAAAATCATCTCTCCTTCACGTGGAAACGCTCTCTTTAATCCATCAATTGGTTGAAATGATACTATACCACGCGTTAAATAATAATACGATAGCGAAGTACGAGTTTATACTGCGGATCCGTACTTTCGTCGATAACGTCAACATGTTGAGTGTTATCCCAGTACTCTTGGTCCCAGCAACAAACAACTATCACTAGCGCCACTATTCGAGTCAGTCAAGATTTACATTTAGGTTCATTTCGCAGTTACGTATAGTAAATATCCTTATCATGAGCTTATGGTGTTGTTTGAGATAATATTTTGATTGTACTGACACATGTGAACTGGTACCAGGGTATGCCAGGGACACTACCTAATACCTTTTCAAATCGAATACACTCAAAATTAACAGTTAGCCTTTTTGGTGTCCATGTAGCCTTTTTATAAAAGTACTAGCGGCAGCTAGCGATAGTTCTACCATGACGTCATAAAACCGATAGTATCTTGTATTAAACTGCATTGTGGTTAGTGTCAATTGGTTTCATTTTAAAATCAATTTTCCGTAATGACAGTTGGGATAATTTGATCACGTGATAAAACTGTTGGTTTTATCGTTATCTATTCAAGACAACATTTAGGACTAGCCCAATAACTTATCGGGTAGATGAAGGTAAATACGACTACCACACGGTAGTTCTTTCCAAGTAGTGGTTATAGTTGTTCGCCCATGTACACCTACATAACATGAAATGCAAAAGAGTAAATTTTATTCAGCGTTTGACAAAAGTCAAATAGTTGTTTGGAATACAACGGACCTACGTCAATGCCAAGCAGCGATATGTTTAGCATCAGAAAGTGCAATATGTTGCATTTAGCTTTAGATGGTAATGGTGGAGAAGGTGGCAAGAACGCATGTACCTGACTTGCAATTATAGTTCCACAACTTGTGCTTGAGATATGTATGATCTGTATACAGTTTTATCAGAACTTAACTGCTTACGGATTATTTGGTTATTTATTTTGTAATTGTAACTCTACATGATAAGTTGGGACTCTAGAACATGCGGTTCTAAAATAGTTCAAAGGAAGAGTATTTCTAATCAATCGTTTCTAGTACAACAACACTATCGCCTAAATACTCTTCCATCGATGCACAAATCTCAACTTTGGCAGCTCGGATTTAGACTGCCTCCAGCACGTGACACAAATCCTATCTGATATACATGTAAAAGCAGGTACAAGAAGTTATTCACCATACTCTACAAGACAAATAATAAGACGCAAGTCTGCGAGTTAGAAGAATTCTGTTGACTATGATCTTTTAACTTTCTTTGTACTTTTCTGTTGGTATTCAAATAGTGTTAATTATAATTTCAAATGGATGTTGAAGGTAATAAGACATATACTACATCGATTTGTACGTTTTGTGACTAAACAATTTTAAAAAGCGCCTTGGTACTTCTATAACGCACGGAGAGAGTGTTTTCAAGGCGTTCCGAGTTCATTTCGCACCTTGTTAAAAGATATTTCACCAAACGGTACGTTTACAGTTAAATGTCATTCTGCTAACAAAAAAACGATTAGGAGAAGACGTAGACATAAATAACGATGTTCTTAGATTTTACAAAGTTCGTGTCAAACAAAAAAAAACAGAAAAAAACGTACTAACTTTTTTTTCAGACAAACGATTCAAGTTTTTGGTGTTACCAGCTTCATGGTGAGGTACATAACACATATATTCCATTAATACAGTTATTAAAAAATTTTAGTGGGTACCTTATAACCCACGTGATAATCACGTTATCGAAAGAGCGTATCGCAAAAAAGAGAGCGTTTTGTACTTGGATAGTGGTGTGACATTGTTTCTAACCCAGAATTTACAACGTGTTAATGAAACATGGAGCTTCACTCCAATAAAACGTATGAATGTATTAGCATCAGGTGTAGCTCCAAAAAAACCTGTGCCGATCCCTGCTGTATTGCCAGCACCAAAAGGCCTTGGCATGGAATTTTTTGGCGTTGAATTATCGAAAGATGATAATGCAGGTACATAGCTTAGTTCGCTTGTTAATTTGCTTATGGCCTTCTAAATAATACTCATAGGAGAATATTCTACTGAAGCTGTGTATAAGTTACAACAGTTGCAGAAGCAAGAGGCAGAACTACAAAAGAAGCTAGAAAATACAATGTTAAAGCTAGCCATAAAAGATGAAGAGCCAAGTGCTTTTGAAGGTACAACACCTCGACTGGTCCACTTGATATTTAAATTAAGCGTTAGATATATTCGTTACAAAACCTATAAAATCTACACCACCTCCAGTTTCTGACTTTGCACCAAGTACGCATAAAGCTACTAAACACATATGATCATTAACTTTTTTCAAGCACAAGTTGCACCGGCTCAGCCAACTGGTTTTGAAGAACTAGACGACGAAGAAGAAGTCAGCTTAGTAAGGAAACCTAGAAGGTACTTTGACATAAAGTTATTCACAAGCGGCTAATTATACTAGACGTACTAGGACACCACCAAAAAGTAAAATCTCACTTCAAACAGATTCCAGGAAAAAAAGGGTACCACATTGTAACACGTGATTTATAATTAACAAATTAAAAACATAGCGTTCTAAAAGTCCAATGGTTGACAAAGAAGAGCAAAAAGCTGCAGCGTACGTGCAAATAACTTGAGAACAAAAGTTTTCTTGCGAACTACTTCTGTTTGGTTACCAATTTCTTATCTTCTGTTCAGCGAAATCGCAAAGATAAAGCAAGAAACTGAGCTAGCGAAGAGGAAGCTATCACAAGAAAGAGAAAGAGTAGCACGTGAGCTCAGAGAAGAGGAAGAACGTCTTGAAAAATTAAGACAGAAGAGGAAGCAAGAAGAACAAGAAAGGCAGAAAAGGATAGAAGAAGAAAAGAACCGTGCTAATAGTTTGAGACGCTCACGTGATAAAAAGATTACTAAACCTGATCCTGTAACATCATACGCACCTTCAGAAACTCACTACGCACTTGAGGAAGAAGATGAAGAAGATATCTTTGCAAAGAATCAAGAAAAAGAGAAAGAAGAGCAAGAAAGACGTTATTTTGAAGAGCAAGCCAGGAAAAGACAGGAAGAACAAGATCGCCAAATCAGAGAAGAAAAAGAGCGAGAGAGACAACAACTAGAAGATGAGCTTAGAGAATTAGAAGAGCAAGAACGAGCTGCTAAAGCACGCGCAGCACAAGCTCTTCGAGACAAGGAGAGAGAAACTCTTGAACGTGCACGTAGAGCACGTGAAGCACGTGAAAGAGAAGAAAAATTACGTGAAGAAGCTGAGAGAAAGAGAATAGAGGAAGAAAGAAAGGCAGAAGAAGAGAAACAAAGGCAAAGAGATGAAGAAAAAGAAAGAACAAAAGTTTCAACTGAGCAAAAGAAGAAGCAGTTTCTTCAAGAACAGCGTGCTGCTGAAGAAGATGATAGGTTGACACAACAGCAGAGGTTAAGATTAGAGCGTCAGAGGCAAGAGAAGGAAGAAATGGAACGAGAAAGGGCTAGATTGCAAGCAGTACGTGATAAAAAACGAAAAGAACGTGAAGAACAACGCAAAGCAAGACAACTCGAAAAACAAGTTACAGAGCCACCAAAGAAAGTTGAAGAACCTACTACAATCGACGTTGAACCTTTACCAGAACAAGAGATAGAGCCAGAGGATGAACCTGTTGTCGAGAAGCCTAAAAAATACACATATGTTCCTGTTCCAAAATCTTTCATTCCTGGAGCCAAACCAAAGCCTAAATCGATCCCAAAGAAGACTCAAACTAAGGTGGTTGTTCCTAAAGAAGAACCAGAAGAAGATGAACCTATTGAAGAAGAGGTTGTTGAAACGAAAAAACCAGCACCTCAAAAAAGAAGTGGAAGAAAAATTCAAAGTCCTTTCTTGCAGAATGAGTCTGATACTGCTAAACCTATATTCCCTTCTGGTATGGGTGGTGGTGGACCTGCTATTAAAATAAGGACTAGCTCTAATCCAACAAAGAGGGCGCAACCTGTACGCCACATGACAAATAATCTGGCTTTTTCTTTCAACCTTTTTTTTTTGTTCAAATACCACATCCTACCTTTACCCTCTGATGTTATCAAAAGGTGTCATCAAGTGGACGATCTAGTTCTCCTAGTAAACGTACTTCTATCCTTGAACAAGATGATGAAGACGATATATTCTCTAGAGATGATACAAAGGTATGTTTTACTTTAAAATTCATGTATTGTTTTTCTTCAACTTGTTAAAACACGCTTCGTGATTGACCTGTTGGGTTTTTTTTTGAAGGTCTAACTATATTTTAGCCTAGACGTGGTTCTGGAAGTAGTGAACCAAGGAACCCATCAAGAGTACAGTCCAGTGTATCACAACTATCACAACTATCTCCTGAAAAAAAGGACGAACCAGAAAAGCCAAAAAAAGAAGCCGTTGGAAGCCGTATTGCTAACTTGAGATCTAATTTAGTAAAAAATAGTAAGCGTGGGTTTGTGCCTATAATGGGTGTACAAGCTTATCGCCCAAAGGTACACCTATTATCATTTATGGTGACTTTTTTTAGTGATAATGTGTTTTTTACTCTTTCTTCATTTGTCGTTCTAACAACCTCTTAAGAAACATGATGTAACTGAAGATGAACCTGAAGATACTTCTGAATCAAGGCCTAGACGTAAAAGTAGATCTAAAACGTCCAGCTCGCAACCAAAGTCTGCAAACCAATTGACACATGTGCGCTAAAACTTGATCCATTACAACCTGTTTTCTTTGTTCCTTTTTAATTTACTTTTTACTTTTAGCTCACAAGAAACCGTGTAAGAAAGGGCGCAGCAAGGAGACCTCCATCTAGGTTCAAGAAGGTACAATTGCTAATAACTTAGAAATAACAAGTGGCATTTTATGACATGTGGCATTTAATCTTACGCTTTTTCACCAGAAACGTGCTGCAGAAACAATTGATAATAGGAAGATTGATATATTTGATAAAATAATTGACGGTGATGTACGTTAACCCTTTTTTAATTCAGCACATGAAGTTTTTATTCACAACAGTTATCCCTTTGATATTTGTGTAAAAAAAAACCAAGTTTTTCGTCTACAATAGTTTTTAGCTTGATATACTAACTGGTTTAATTATAGACATCACCAGGTGCTTCACCTACAAAAGGACCTGTTGGGTACCAAGTTTGGTATAAAAATCGTGTTGTCTTTACAGGAAAAGATAGATCAAAGGTATAGTTTTTAATAATAACCCATTTAAAAAAAAACCCAAATACAGCTCTTGTTTACTGTAACTTTAGGTCAAAAAATGGATATTAGATAATGTAGATCCTAAAAATCATCCAAAGAGGGCATCTTTTATCAAAGTTAAAAAGATATCTAATCCAGAAAAAGTGTACAAAGGAAATTAGTGTAGAACAAAAAAAAATAATAAAAAGGTGATGGCCTTCATCACTACTTAATGTACCTAGGAGTTCACACAATGGTACTGCTTACATTCCACATAGTACATAATTCCACGAACCAACTGTTACGCTCGTTCCCTGTGTCTAGGTGGCAGCACGTCCAAGGAACTGTCAAAAAGAAAGAATTCACTTTTTCTTGTGTTGCCAGATTTGTAGCACATCTCTAGTGTACGTCGTTTTACGACCTTTTCTTTCCTGTAACGTTTGAATGTGAGAGTAAGTGTTTTACAAGGGATACAAGAACGAAAACTACGCGAGTTTCTATACAGTTCCACAAATGGAAAGAAACTGCCGAATTTAGGCAAAAGCCTTTTTTTTTTTTATGCTGGACCAATTGCAGAACAGTTTACACTGATTGGGAGGTTCTACAGAGGTGAAAACGTTCACAGTGTACATTATATCGCGAGTACAACTAAATTACGGAGTTGAGAAAAGCGCAAGAACTACAGCGACTTTTTTGTTCTTCAAAACGCTTAGTTCGCAACCACAACAAAATGAGACGCTCACAAATCGCATGTTTGTTACTCCTAGCTATCATTACAGTTGTAGTAAAAGGAGCAAGACCTATTCCCCCAAAAGGCACCATACAGAAGTGCAATGGCCTTGAAAAGCTTGAATTCAATACGACATTACCCACACCGGAAGAGAAGCCAGAGTATTACGTTGTAACACTACAACACAACATGAAAGCTGACGGGATCCTTACATACGAAATATACCTTAATGATACAATTGTGGCCAATGCAACTCTTGAACTTAATCCACCGCTTTCATATTCGTGTAGATACGTAGACCTAGATAAGGTAACTGTCGACGTTAGTAGCGAAGTTAAAAAAGAATGGAAGGATAACGGAGAAAACAATATTTGGATAAAAGTTGTTTCAATTTCAAAAGCAACGCCTCCTGGCCTTTGCCCTGGAGTGTATAGAAATTGTATTGCTTACAATGCAACGTTCAGTGACCAAGCACCAACATCACAACCCGTAGCACCAACAATGCCACCTACGATGCAAGTACCTACAACTGTACAACCTTCGACACGTGCTCCAACTACAAAACCGCCAACTACAAAACCGCCAACCACAAAACCGCCGACGACATTAGCTCCTACTGCGCCTGCGACAATGGCTCCTCCTTCGATTCAGTACAAAACACCTTCATGGGTTGTACCTATTATTTGTATTCTAGGTATTTTACTTGTTGTTGTTGCTGCTGTGCTCGCTTTTGCATTGTATAAACTATATGGAAGATCAAACTACGATACTCTTTAATAAACAACTTTGCTTGCCGACTTTTTCGTTGACATGTTACTAATGCTTTAAACTAAAGCTTCACCTAAACCATCTTATACCACATAAAAATCAATCATAACTTGTCCGGTTTTGGTCATATTAGGCGACGCTGTTTTAGTAAAATAGTATTCAGCGAACGATTAAAGAAAAAGTTCATCGAAATTCTGTTGCAACAACACCAAAATAATTTACATCACAGTGGCAGTAGGAGCATAAAGCAGAACTAAATTATAATAGAAATCAATAACAGTACATAAGCAGCAAGCCTGGTTTCCAAGTAATTCAATTCTTAGCTGGAAATCGCTACGCAATAAGGCCTAGTGCTTTTGGATTATTTATTTACTTATCACGTGGATAGTGAAATAGAGTCACCCAAGTCTTGGCTACTATTTAAGTCTACAGCCCATTCATCTGATTCTCTAGTTATAACAACATTTGGTTCTGCTTCTTCATCCTGTTAAATATTACATTAGTTTTAAATTCTCATTTCTTCTTTTTTTTTCCTTCACGTACTTCACTATCTCCGAGTATAGGTGGTTCTCCAAAGATACTCTCAAGAGCAGGCATTTTTGTAACTATGAAATAATGGTATCTAAACAATTTGAAGTTAGTCATTGCTGAGTCTTTCACAAACTTTTTTTTTTGATGAAAACGAAACGTTTCATTTTGCTCAAGATTGTTGTCAATTTCGTCATCGTCTGTGTTATTTCATTACCTTCTTCTCATATCATAATCAAGTCCATATATAATAGCATTTACAAAACCAATAATAGAAGCAGAGAAGCCACCTAGAAGGAAAAGAAAAAAGACATCATGTTCTGAAATCCAATTTTCAATTCTGTTTGCAGTCGGCAAAACCCAGAGCAATATGAAAGCAATAGGGTACGCTCTTAACCTTCTCAATGTTCTCTTTGCTTGTGATTCATGTCCAGGATCGTCCTTAAAGAAGTATATTAGTACAACAGAGAGTACAAAAAAATCATTTCGTTCTAACCTCCGTCCTTTTTTTAACAGTGTAATAAATAAGACTATACAATACTATAACTGCTGTAATACATAAATACAATGGAATATAGAATGCTACAAAACGCCACAGCTAAACCACGATAAGAAAACGCAAAATAACGAATAATAATCGAGCTCTTCAGAAACCAACAAAATCAGAAAAAAGTGTTCAACTTTCTATTCAAAAAAAACACGTGCAGTTCCATGATTCTTATCAGAGCTTATCCAGCACCTTTAAAAAATATAGAGTTAGGTAGTCACAAGATATGGTAGTGACGAAAGCTAAAAGGACAAAGGTTGTGAAGTTTTGTTTAAAACTTACCAATAATTCTGTGCTCCAATGCCATAAGCACTTGTAGTCATCGGAAGGATTGTAAATACAGCAAGAGGTATGGCTACAGCTACTATATACCATTTTTCGTATCGTGACACGTGATATCTATAGCAAGAGTCAGCAAATTAAAAAAATGGTGAAAAATGTTGTCCAAAAAAAGCTGTTAATTCTTTTTGATGACGAGCTTCAAAGCTATAAACAGCGTATTGTGGCTTCCGATAACGTTTCTACGCGGACTGGAGTGGTCCGGTGATTGTTTGAGGTGTTGAGTTAAAAAAAGGTTTCAATGATTGTTAGTATCGTACCTTTTGCGCACTACTACAAAGTAAAGGTTTACAGCGATAATAGTCGTCCATAAATACGCTGCAGTCTGAAAAAACTGTAGAAATAGACCTTGAGCGTAACACGTTGCTATGGTATATCAGTAACGTTTTGACGCGATTGACGTACCTTTATGAGCTTCTTCGTTATTCCAAACGATATAAAGAAATATAACGGACGTTATACTCTCGCCCAAGTTGGCACACGTCAGATAGAGTATCAGACGGGAAGACATTTGATGTACGCGCTAATTGCGTTTAAAATCGAAAACCTAATGGAATCGTACTTTAAAATATATAAGCGATATAAGGATTGCCAGGGAGCCTATCAGAGAAAGTAGCTGAGCTGTAAATCGAGCGCCAACCACAATCGCCTCTTCATTCGCAGAAAGGAGAACTGCACTATTTACAGTATCATTGGATGCCATGGCGACACTAAACGCTCGCTTCTAAAACAAATAAGTCAGAAACAAGTCCGCTTTTTTAAAACGCACTTCTGATGGGTTCAAGCGCCACAAAAACTCCACTTAGTACCAAGCCAGCTGAAATGAGGCAAGCTAAGCAGCAATCCACAATCAGCAACGATAAAAAACGCGAAGAGCTCTCTAAAGTAACGTTAGAGCAATACGTTAACGCAAAGGATGTAATACAACAACATAACTTTAAAATCACCCCGAAACTCTTTCCTGAGTTTCATGAAGGTGATACAGATATATCTGAAGTAGTAACGCACTTTATGAAACATCTTGCATCGTATTTAAGCATAAAAGAACCACGTGCGCTGAAACCGAAAAAAAAAGCCAAATATTAACTCCTTGATAGCTGGACCTGATTTAATATGTTCGTTTGACCTACTTGGCCAGGTGCAACTGTGAACTGTTTTAATACTTGCTTACATTCAACTTTAGGCAGTACAGTACATTATGGTGAATAGACCAAACTACATGGGTATCAGAATTACATCTTGTGCAAAAGTAATATTTCAGCAAAATTCTAAAATTAAGTTACAAGCTAATTCCGTTGTAAATAGGTTGATGGTATTACTTTACAGCCTTTGGTATACGCACCGTGTAAAATAATACGAGGCAAACAAGTTCAAGGCTATCCTTTGCCAGTACGTGTAGTAATCAGCAACAAAGAAAAACTAACGTAGATCGTTATTTTAGGAAGCTAGTCCTAAACATATTACAATATTTCATGTACATGCACATCTCAATGAATCGAATGAGATGGCTGCTCTTAAGCTCCATAGAGCGTTAATGATGTACATAGGTATGTCCTTAAAAATACAATTGATAGTACTAAGAAGTTGTAAAGTAAAACAATGTGGAAACAATATAATTAGAAGTAATCGTGTTTTTTATCGCCAAAATGGTCCTCATATTAAATGGAACTGGCAAGTATATGTTGACTCTCCAGGGGTATTAGCACATGCGTTAACATTTCTAATGTGTAACTCTATAAAAGGTACAGACATAGAACCAAGTTGTAATAACTAATATTTTTCTGTAGGCATCCCACACCCATTTCATTGTAGGACAATTGATACTGACAGTCACAACGAATATGATGATCATGCGTATAGACTAGGATGGGTTGGAGAGCCAGATCCTGATCCTTTGTACATTGAGTTCTTTGTAGGATTGTGAATGTATTTACAGTAGGTCCAGCTGAAATTAAACTAAAACAACCTCCTTGTCATGTCATCACGCTGCGCTTGCATTTTGTATATTTACCGAGGTGCTTTTGTCTACTTCAGTCAGAAAGACAGGATAACAATCTTGTGGTCTTATATTCCAGATGGATCTTAAACGCCTCAAACTAACTGCAACATACCCTGTGGAAGTTATTGTTCCAAAACTTGAGTGGACCTCAAACGGAGTGTTGACATTATCTGCTAAACACTAAAATAGCATCTTACTGCTCTAGATGTCGCCAGAAAAAATAGAAATTGTTTCGTTGCACGGTTTTTGAACAAAACGTAGCTGAAACGGTTTCCAATACGCGAAAATCGTAGCGCCAGGGTTTTTGGCGTTTTGAAATATGCGTTGTCTATATTTGAGTAATTTAAATACAATGAAGTGTATCGACAATCCAGAAAACGGAAGTTATCGTTTAGTCTCACGTTTTTGAACAAAAACATTGCCGATAAGGTTTCCACGTGTGTAAATAGCTATCACAAGCCTTTAGGAGTGTTTTGAAATGTGCATTATCCATTTTCGAGTAATTAAAATAGAATTTTCAGTGAAGTAACCTTCTAGAAGCTTCTATTAATACCACAATTTATTTTTCAGTTGTTTTTATGGGTATAAAAAGAAACGAAAATATGTTGGTAATTGTAGAGTTGGAGTATGTGCACCACGCGTGGGGCTTCCTAGCCATTTGGTCGAAAATAATTTAAGGGAGTCCTCCGTCTAGCTTAGTGGGTGTATGCATTGCGAGGTGGAATTGTCAAAGTTCCATCTTAATCCGACGTAGTGTGAAAGCTTGAATCGTTACATTAGCCAGCATGTCCTCGTAAGTAGCACGTAATTAACTTAGGAACTCGGTCTGGGCCAAGAAAATTATAAGGTCCGATATAGAGGTGAGTTCTGCCGTTAGGGAAAAGCTCTATATAAACTTTGACTAGGCTCTGCATAGCATCCTATGATCGTTCTTTTTGTTCAACAACATTTTGTGGATAGATTTCTATTTGTAAGCAGCTGACCACTACTAGCATCTCGAAGGCTGTTTGCTGTACAACAAGGTCCAATTTACTTTTCATTTCTTAACCGCTTTTGTGGATACTTTACAAAACGAGAGTACGCCTTGGTTATAAACTTTTGTAATAAGATAGTAATCAGTTGTTGGATGGCTTGTGAGGTAAGTAGCCGCGTGGGTATCAAAAATCTACCAGTGTAGCTCACAAGGTACTAATGGTAGAAAATGATCGAGATACCTCGTTCTTGCTAGTGGTGGGTCATAGAAAAATAAACACGTGCAAAAATTGTAGATTCGCCAAATGTCAGCATTAATAGCGACGAGAACATTCGACTGATTTTTCTGCCAAAAGATACAAGAACAAAACAGTATTTTATACTGAAAACCAGCAAAGCTTGCGTGGTAAAGATGTCACATGTCAAAGAGAAAACTGCTCAAATTTCGTTTTTGGTTGTGTTTACATTGTTAAGAGACGCATGAGTAGGTTCAGCGTACGGAAACATCATTAATTATACTATTTACAACATATGTAGGGCCTCAGGGCGGCAAAGAAAGAATTTAGGTTCAAAGTAATCGTTGTTGGGACATTGGGAACTGGTACGCGTTTATCTAACATAAATTTAATCTTTTGGCGTTTTATGGGCCAACACTAACGTTATGAAAAGGTAAAACATCTATTATAAAGCGTTTCATTAATAATTACTTTACATCACATTATAAGACAACGGCACGTGACATGGATGAGATGGGTTAAGAAAAACAAATTTCGTTGCTGTTTTTTTTTTTTTCGTTCTGGTTTTTTCAGAAATTTTATTCGACGCCTCATTGCGTTCATACGCTTATTTTATTACGAAAAGGCGTAGCCGACATTCATTTTTGATTGTTGATATTTTATTTTGTTTTCGTTGTTTGTCACGTGATATAGAGAAGGTATTTGGGCGCATGTTAACGCGTATTTTGTAGGTTGGAGTTGATTTTGCTCTGAAAGTCATTGATATTGATGATGTTATTGTTCATTTACAGCTATGGGATATTGCAGGTCAAGAAAGGTTTACGTCAATGACAAAAATATATTATAAAGATGCTGTGGGTGCGTTGGTTGTAACAACAACTCAAATCATTTTGATAAAAAGACAATTTTACTTATTGGCTATTAGGTGCATTAATTGTGTTTGACCTCACACGTCAGAGTACATGGGACGATGTTATCAAATGGAAACGTGACATAGATGATAAATTACGCAGCGCTAATCCAATACCGATAATTCTATTGGCAAACAAAGTAAAAAGAAACTCAACTAATTTTAAATAAGCAAAAAAAAACTTACCTCGTAAAGGTAGACCTCATTGAAGACGAGACGGTTCCTTGGTTGAACCCAGTTGCCCTGGAAGAGTTTTGTAAGAATAATGGGATAAAACAGTGGCACGTACAAGTCATGTTGTAGAAAACTTACACAACGCTTAAAGCAACAACTCAACTTTTTCTTTTTTTTTTGTCGTTCAATTTGTACTTTTCCTAATAACCTTTTTAGGTTTAATTGCTCTGCAAAGGAAGGAACGAATGTAAATGAAGCTTTGATGATGCTTGTAGAGAATATTGTAGACAAGCAGAAGAATTCACCTATGTTACAAAGAAAAGATACTGATTCAGAAATTGTATCACTAAAGTAAGCTCAAATACGCTATGGACGTTCATATTATGAAGTGCGCTAACATTTATTTCAAGACCAAGGCTATCAAAGAGCCTATCAAGAAGCGAAAGTAGGGAAAAAATCCAAGAAGGTTGCTGCAGCTAAAAGCAAAAAAAAAAAGAAAAGATGGAAAAAATTTTGACCGAGAAGCTCCCGCCATGCCCCAGTCTAGTTCGAATGTAATACAATTATATTGTAATGTAAATAACATAAGTTGCTTTATAATGTCTTTTTTAAGTTCCTTCGACTTACCATAAGCTCTATGTTATAACACAAGTTCCATACACTCCAAATGAACCCAAGATTAGTGCTGGCAATGGCTCGTGTATTGATTAGATTGCTTGGGCTTATTTACAAATAGTGGTTTTGTCACGTGTCATGCTAGTATTTTCCTTCAATTGTTACGGGCTTATTTGTAATGTTTAGCTCGTCTAAGTGAAAAAGTGTGAAGTATGTCTTCTAAAAATGTGTACTTTTTCTTGCATACTTCATACCGCAATAACTTACTTTAGAGGGAACACATTGTATTGGCACCATTCAATACATAAGGGATCAAACGCTTCATCTGTTTCGATAGTTAACAATCAAAGCAATATCATTATTCAACTCTTCGGAAACTGCCAGTAGACGCAAGGTAAGTGCTCGGAGTCACTTTAAGCTTAAGACATAAAACCTTTATGAACTCGTTAGTTGTTTTAAACTCTTGACCTACCCTTTGTAACTGGTATCCAGGTTCAACTTCAACCACGTGTTGCGCGCCAAATCTAACCGTAAAACCTTCTTCGAAATCCACTATTTCAAGTCATGACAGACAACGAAAAGAACGCTCACGAAGATGTAGAACACCCCAAGCGTTTATTGATTAGAAAAGAAGAGACATCAACAAACCTGATGGATATTCCTCCCGAACTTCATCACGCAATGAGTGCAATGGACGCAGATTTGTTTCAGAAATGGAATCTTCTTTGCAAGCGAGCTACCTTTGCTCACTTCAATAGTGACCTAGATAAACATGGTACATGGCTTCGTTGGTACCTTAATGGTGAGATAAGAGATACAGTGACATGGAATAACGGCGAAAGAACTGGTTTAATGATAAAATGGAAAAGAGGTAGGCTTTTCATATCTTCCGAATATAAGAATGACATGCGTCATGGTTTGTTTAAACAATTTCATGATAATGAACGTATTCACGTGCGTTGTACTTTTAGTAGAGGTAAGAAACATGGAGAGTTTAAGCAGTGGTATGATAATGGTAAGCTTGAGATACATTGCTTTAAGAACGCTGGTAAAAATGAAGGTGAATATAAACAGTGGTTCAGAAATGGTAAACTTTACGTTCATTGCTTCTTTAAGAACGGTAAGAAGGACGGATCGTTTAATCAATGGCATTATAATGGTAAGCTGTTTATTAAGTCAAAGAAGAAAAACGGTAAACGTATAGGAGAGTATACACAATGGCATGATAACGGAAACTTGTGCATACATTGTTTTTACATAGACGGGAAAAAAAATGGTGCGTTCACACAATGGGATTACAACGGACGTGTTAGCGTAAAGTGTAATATGAGCGAAGGTATAAGATGCCTATAAATAAAAATCAGTACAATCAGCTAAAATCACGTGCATAGAAATGATACATAGCGTTTTGTTAGCTGTTTACTTTTTGTACGAAAAAATCCAGTACATTGTTTTTAAGATAGGTAGAGCTTAATCAACGCAATTTGCTGGCGTAGTACCATAAAACCGAGGGTGTATTTTCTTTATCTTCTCTGGGGTAGAATATCATTCTAACTGTAGCTTTTCGCTTCTTTGTTGCTATTGTTAACTCTAACTTAACGCGTTTAAGGAGGCGTGCTTATTGTTCTCCGTGAAAAGGTGCTATTATCAACCCTGATACTGTCATACTATCTGAACCTACAACTATTGAAGGAATGTTCATAAACTCTGGAAGTCATTTTGATTGATGATGACACCAAGGTAACTTAAACAATTATGAGTGCTTGGAAATATCAAGTTCTTTCGTTGTTGATGCATCTTGATGTATACCGGAAGTACTAACGTTCTCTGTACCTGGCATAACCTGCTTGTCTGTTTTAAATAGTGAGGTAATAATCAACGAAGAGAAAACGAAGCCGAAGTTTTTTAAAATAAGTTTTCAATGAAAGTTCTATTTTTATTTTCGGAGTCACGTTCATCAAAACACAATTATAAAGTAACAACACAAGTAACAACAGCTCCTACAAACAAAATGACAACTGAATACAAACTAGTAATCGTTGGAGGCGGTGGCGTCGGTAAATCCGCTCTTACAATACAACTCATTCAAAACCACTTCATCGACGAATATGATCCTACAATTGAAGATTCTTATCGCAAACAAGTCGTAATAGACGACGAAGTAGCTTTTTTGGATATTCTCGATACAGCCGGACAAGAAGAATACTCCGCAATGAGAGATCAATACATGAGAACAGGCACTGGGTTTATACTCACTTATTCCATCACAAGTACAAACAGCTTTGACGAGCTCTACCAATTCAAGAATCAAATTCTCAGAGTTAAAGAAGACGACAATGTTCCTATGATACTTGTTGGTAATAAAGCTGATCTTGAAGATGAGCGACAAGTCACAACAACAGAAGGAGAAACAAGAGCAAAAGAATTTGGATGTCCTTTTTTTGAAGCGTCAGCGATGACACGGATGAACGTTGAAGAATCATTTTTTGAACTTGTGAGAGTCATACGCAGAAGGACTGTCCCAGAGAAGAAGGGAAAGAAATCAAAAAAAGATAAAAAGAGTAGGAAGAAGTGTCGCATTCTTTAAAGAAAAAAAAAGTATCAAAAAAATAAACCATTGTATTTTAATCAAAACGCTATTTGTTTCAATTTTTCTCAGCTTGTATACTCTGCTTTGGCAAATTCTACTTTCACTTGTTTGCCTATTAAGTTAGTCTTGATTATTGCATACAGGTAAGTCGCCAAAGATGCTTATAATTAGAACACAAGATAACATGTATGTAGTTTTCAAATATCTTGGTATTATAGTGTAGTTTTGATAATCATAGCCGATGGCATAATAAAAGCTTGCTCAACTATAAAATTACAAGTTAAAGAAGTGAGGAATATTGATACAGTACCATTACTTGCGTCTTTGGCTGATGTTTTCTCGATCGATTGGCAGCGAAAACAACTGTGGCTTCTGTGATTAGAGTATTAACGTGTGATCCACTTAGTTGTCATTATACCTGGCGAAGCGTTAGAGTCTCGACCTTTCAGCGCTACGTACGCTAGAGAAAATAAAGCCAGACAAGGCAACAAAAGAGGCACGTGATATTAAAAAAGAACTTGTGCCATTCCTTGCAAAGCATCGTAGCTGTAAACAGTCTGAAACTTAAGATCTATATTCAATGATGATGAATACAAGAGTTTCTACTGGAGGATAGTTCTATTGATGTACGTACAGAGTGTAATTGTAACATTTCAATATGAACTTTTCCACTTTGGAGAAAAAGAAGTTCCGGCTTCCGCTGTAACAAAAAAGATAAAAGGTAAAATGTATTTAATGGCATTGGGTTGTTTGATGGACTTCGGATTAAACATTTTGATTACACAGTGTGCCAAAGTGGTAGAGCGCGTGCTTTGTTCACAGAATAGTTCACTAACTAACTACTATTTACAAAGGCACGCTGAAAGCAAAGCAATTTCTTGATGATGCTTAACACACTCTTGGTTTTGTTACTTATTTCAGTACCAGGTAAATAACAATCTTCCTGAGGTTCTAACTGTGATGTTGTAGCTACAATTTACTCTTTGGGTTTAAACGAATGGGGAGATCTTCGCAACTTGGGTTTCAATACAGTATTGAACGAGACCAAAACTGAAGAATTTGAGGACATTCAGATTGAATCAGGTATTCTTCCTGGCAGAGGAACAATATTATGTATTGCTGCTCTTATACAAGCTCACAATGGCATCTCTTATGACAATACGGGTGTGGCAGTTATGGTTGGTAGCAGGCAAGGTATGAACGATAAAAACCATTCGCAGGCTGCCTTAAATTTGCATAGAGATAGCGAATGGTACAGCTGCAGTAATACGACTTGCTGTTTCAAATGTAAGGTATTTTCAACTGCGATATGGCAACGAAGAGTTTGCTTTGTTGACTGTCGAGAACGGTGATAGGACAAAGTACCAGTTGGCTCTGCGGTTTGTTACTGTTTCGACAGACGGTGTACGTACTATTTCTTTGGCAACTTTGCCCTCTCTTCCTTACCTGGAACGATTACTTTAGATTGTTTCTATCTCAGATCCAATAGTGCTATTGACAAGGGATAATTGGTATATTTCTTCAAATGGCATGGCATATGCACCAGGCACGTGTTGGTTGAGTTTTTCCAAAAATATTCTTGGTTTTTGACTTTTGTGTAGCAACAAAGACTTATATGATACCTTATTATATAAACCAAGACAGAATACAACTTATCTTTGTAGACGATTCCCGAGCAAGAGAGTCATTCAACAGTACATCTTTTCTTTTTTTTTTCTTGAAATTCAAAGAAAATCGCTCGATCTTAAACTTAAACTAGTTCTTGCCCCCAATAGCGCTCTCAGATCATCTACTATTGCTATGGAAGGATGCATGCTATTAATTTTTAAAGGATTTCCAGATTTTCGAAACCTTCTATCACATGTCATACGAACACCCTATACATCAGTAAGTACACAGTTTTTATCCTTTTTTTTGCAGATAAACTAACTTCATAATTTTTAAAGACTTCCGGTCCCACAGCCATCGACTTATTTACTTCTGATCAATTTTACCAATTTACAGCCTATGACAGCATGTCAAAACATGGCATTGCAGTTCGTGCATCAGGAGGACTATATAAAGCAGTCCAGTTTACTCTAAACTGTCAATCAGTTGCACCTACTCCATCAATAATCGGTAGCGTTGATCTAGCAAGGGTACAAGCCAACAGTAACCGCGTACATGACATATCTTCATCTGGAGTGCCAAGCCATGCCTTCATTGCTGCACTTTCCGTGTCACAACAAACACAAATTGCAACAATCACGGCCGACAGCAAAGTTCATATATCAACCGTACCAGGGGCGCGCTATCCTCCTGGTAGGCAAGGTATCACATGGATAGACGAACCTGGAACAACCTGTGGTGTTGGTGTTGTACGTGAGAAGGAACTTTACTTTTTATTTGACTACTAAAACCAGAGTAGCTTGTTACTGTAGGACGAAACACAACAGCAATCGGAGCGTATGGAGCATCTATTTTCTTTGCGGAAGACTTGACGTACTTGTGCCCACCTGAGCCGACTACCATTGTGCCAACTGTTGAACCAACGGATTCGCCCATCTCTGATGTACCCACTGAGTCAACAGGTGAACCAAATACGCCTAGTCCAACCAGTTCATCGCCCTTAACTCCCACTTCACCATCTCAAACACCTACCAATCCAAATTCTACCGTAGCTCCATCGGAGATGCCAATAGCAAGTCCACAAAACATGACGAATGCACCAGTGGTAACACCAATAGCTCTTGTGAGTGCTTTCACAGCATATAGACCGAACCTTATTGCTGTAACCTTTCTTGTATTCTTCGGCGTAGTTAAATTACAATAAATTGAAACGCAGAAATTCATATTGTACTATTTTGCTGTAAGAATGTAGTCTTGTAAAACAAGCTACATAAAGATTTATTGATAGTCTATTACTACCTTGAAATAGCTCGCACACAAACACCATTTTCGGACATTAATGTAACAGCCAGAGCTAATTTTGGTGGGTCAACACCGACAACATCCAACTTGTATTTTTGAAGTACACAACACAACAAAGCAGCAACCTCAGTGTAAGCCTAAAAACAACAAATGACCAATTAGAATGATAATAAAACTCTCCAAGGGCGTAAAAAGTAAATGATTAACAAGGGTACCATTTGTTTCCCTAAACAAGTACGTGGCCCTGCGTGGAAAGGAATAAATTGATAAGGATGCTTCATCAGATTTTCTTTTGAGTCTCCAAGCCAACGTTCAGGTAGAAACTTGAGAGGTTCATCCCAGTACTCTTCCATACGACCTTGAGCGTAAGCGAACCATACAATGTCCGTCTAAAAGAGTGGTTTAGAGTTGTATGAGTTGAATCTTGATGTGACGAGAAAAAAATAAGAAAGCATATAAAACTCACTCCAGGTTGTATGACAGTCCCGTTAGGTAGTTTATCATGATCAACCGATTCTTTAGGATCAGCAGGAACAGGTGGGTATAGCCTAAGTGTTTCATCTATGCAAGCTCGAAGGTATGACAACTTTTTGATTGTATCATAATCGGGTAATTGCCCGTTAGTATGCTTGTCAATCTCAGCAATAACCTAATCTTGAATAAGCGTTATACTTTACAAAAAGTACCTTTTCTTGTTTATCAGGGTTTTTTGCTAGTAAATAAGCACAAAAAGCTGATGCAGCAGATGTTGTATCACGTCCAGCAAGCCTTTAAAAAAAAATTAGAAAAAAAAGTTTAGATTTGTCTCCGTACATGAAGTTAAGTGTTATATCTCGTAGGTATGTATCTGAAAATACGACATTGTTCTTCTTAGCATATTGAAAGAATCCAGAGAGTAAATCCTAGTCAGGATTTTAAGTTATAAAAACATAGTAATGGAGAGGCACGCACTTGTCTTTTTTCCAGTTGATGGTCTGTATCAGTTTTACGCTTGTTAATAATGTGGTAAATGACGTCATCCATTTTCTTTATACAAGCTGTTTGTTCTTCCATCTCTTTACCGAAAAACAAGCGTTGAAGCCAAGGTAATTTACGGAGACCCTAAAAATCAAGCAATTGAGAAAAAAAACGTTATCCGAAAACATTCAGAAAAAAAATAAAAAAAAAGCCATTGAAGTGCTTCAAGTTTTTTAAATCTAGGTGGCTTATAAACATACGTAGTAGAATGGAGAAAGGAAAGTCCATGCTACAAGTGCACTTGCTCTATTAAAGGACGATGCAAACTCTTTTTTAGTTGTATCCTGGGACTGCTCATTCAAGCTATCAAGTTCGTATCCAAACGCAATTTCAGCGATAGAGTCCAGTGTATATCGAGCAAACAGGCTTTGTATGTCTATGGAAGATCCACTTGATGCACTCTTATTAATGATATGCATTACCTAGTTGTTGATGCATTAGAGCAATGAGAAGAAAGGTTTGACGAGGATAGAAGTTTGCACATACTTGTTGAGCATGTTTGTTGAATACGTCCAACATTTGTCTGATCTCTCTTGTTTTGAATAAATGACTTGCTACCTTACGTTGCTTTTTCCATTCTTCACCATTTACATTGAATATACCATCTCCAAAAAGCTCTTTAAAACAGTACTGGAACTTAGGACCTTGAAAAGGATAAGTTTAAAACTAATAGCTGCTTTTTGAAATTTTTTTAAATGCAAAAGTTTTTTACCTTTGATGTAGTTTCCGAATTTACCCTTTAGTACATGCTCTAAGCAAGATGGTTCTGCAACTAATAATTTAGTACGACCGTCAACTCCTTTAAGACCCCAAACAGATCCAAACTAAATCACGTGTTAACGAAAAAAAAATCAAAATCAAAAATAAAAGGATTATCTTTTGTTTGGACTGTTAAGAGTAACCTCAACGGCGACACTTTGTTAAAATTTACTACTCTAGTAGCTTTTATTTTTCTGTAGACGTCAGAATAGGTTTTTATAAATATCACGTGCTAAGTTGGCCACGTGTTGCCGAAAAAATAAACAGGGAAATGGAATTGTACCATTTTAAACCTTTCTACTATAAATGGGTACAAACCGATCTCTAGGACTCTTTTTCTGTAAGACAAAAACAACAGTAACTTTCCTATGCCCATGATAGGTACGAAAGGACCAGGTGCGCTTAGTTGTTTCTATAAAAAGGGAAATACAGTCAGTTCGTTATTTTTTTGTACGTTAAAAATGTTTTACCTTGTAATTCGATATATAAAGCGTGTTAAGTATTAGAAATACAACCAGTGATACGCATACTACTAATAAAAGCATATTACGTTATTTCACGCGTGTTACTACGTTGTCAAAATAGAAATGCTGGGGTTTTGTGACAAAACGATAAGCAATGCTATCTTAACCACTTGCTTGATAAGTACGCCACTAACAAGTCTTCATACTAACATGTCCACAGTGGAATGCAACACGCTACAGTAAGTCTAAATATTAGTCAGTAGTCTTGATAGCGTCATACAAATGAGACTGAGTGCAGACAGATTCTTTTAAAAAAGAAAAAAATTGTGTTTGTTGCTCACCTTTAGCACGTTCCAGTTGTTGCGAGAAGTTACTTATATGTCGTACCAAGCAACTACCAACTAATCCATGTTGCTTTTTGACGCTGCCTTGAAGTTGAGTTGCACTGTCACAGAAGTACATTAATTTATTTCTTCGGCAAATACTTAGGTCAACCAGTAGTTATCACATCGATTACTTGATCCAGTGATGAAACAAAAGCCTCAATATGAACTAGCTTATCTGGTACCGTAATCGCGGAATACTTACATACGTTAACGTAATACTTGTAATGTCCGAATTAAATATCAAGCAACAGGACATTGTGTCGCTTTTCGGTCTACCATACAGATACTCTGTAGGAGACAGTCATAACTACAACCTCCAACTAGTGGTTATTTGTTTGGTTATATACCCAAGGTGATGTGTATTTTGCTTGAGAAGAATAGCAGCGTTTAACTACAAACCGAATTACTCTTTAACGGACAAAAACAATCTCCGGTGGTCTTAAGAACTTTACGTCTCTTTATAGATGTCGTCTAGCTATGCATACTACGCCAAATACCTTTCAACAATTAAGTTGCCTATACGAAAGTAAGAGTTTGTAGCGCAGATCAGTTCTACAGACTATCAACCAGTTTGTAGGTTTTCTCTATTTTGTGTTTTCTTCGTTTTATCTCGTACTCCTTCTCAAACCGTCTAACTTCATAATCCATCACCAAACGTGATGCCACATAAGTAGAGGAGAAAACTGGTAACATCTAAAACTATTCGCCGATTTTGCCAAAACACGAGAAATCTCGAAAAAATACCCGACACATATTCCTCCCAAACTTGGTCTCCCTGTAAATCACGCACTTGCCGCATGAAATATCTTCATTATCTAAACACACAAAATCATAGAGATCATGCATATGGCGTCAACCATTTCAGGACATTCGACTACACAAGTGAGTCTATTCAAGTAATGTGATGGGTGTACCATCTTTGGTTTACTGTCACGTCAAATCCAAGTATTATTACGCATAAGAGGGAGTATGTTATTGCGTAAAGTAAAACAGAATATGTTGCGATTCAAGCATGAATTTGCAGAATCTTAGTCACGTGATTTGCTAAAACAAAATAGAAGAAGCTCAGGATAGAATTAAAAGAGATGATTGAAGCGATTGTGGTAGTCTCTGACAGAACAAACTTTTTGGGCTTGTTTTTTGTGATTGGAGTTTTTTGGCGACTTTTTTGTTTGCGCCATTACTTTCTTACGATAGTCACGTGTTTATACGCTTAGTATGCACAGGGCATACTATAAACAATATTCTCGTGAACGAATACCGATTTTCATGCGTTGGCATCACTGATTCAGCAACTCGGGACAAATTTATTGCGCAGTTAAATACGTACGCAGACAAGCCATAGAACGCTTTTTGGAGCGCGTGTCTCTTCGAGATATTATGGAAAAAAACTATTTTCCCCTATTAAAACCGACTCTAATAGCTTTGTATACATCCACATACGCATGTCAAGGTATTAGATGTCCGTTTGATGGTTTTGTCGTCATGAATCACATGCTCGTTCTACCAAACACAGTATTTTTTTATTATTCCACACTATCCCAAGAACAACAACTACTCTTAACAATGTCCACAATCAACTACTCCGACTGCTCATTCGAATGGCAATGCAATCCAATATCTCGCACTAAAGTAATAGAGATGGCATTCTTCAACTCTTTCCCAATACCACGCAAAGGACAACAACTTAGATATTTAAACCCACAAGAGCCATATCAACTACAAAACTCAATTACCCAATACAGACACAAAGCACGCGGTTGCGAATTGAAGTTTCCACCCGTAGAACAAAGACTATCTTGCCCACTCAAACCGACAATAAAACCAAAGAAGACAGCATTTATTAAACAATCAAAACAAATCAGAAAGATAAACAGAATGTATGTCGGATTTTTATTAAACTGAGCCGCATGCAAAAAGAAAGACACACTCACTCCTCACTGTATCATAAAAAGAAATAAACACCCACTGTATAGTACCCTGAATTCAAGTCTATGTTAATTGTGAAACGTCATGTTACGTTGTTTGATTTTCAAAGAAGATACAACAAATAGCCTTGTTTGAAATATCACGTGATACTATTAAAAATAGTTCATACCAAACTATGACGTACAGCGCCATCCAGGTAGGTATTTATTTGTTTGATCACCGTCCTATCTATTTTGCCGGAAAAGAAAGTCGAGTTTTATTGAGAAGCTACCACAGTAAGCTTATGAGCGCCGTACAACGTTTGGCGATAATATTATAATGGTTGACGCTTTTTTTACTGAGGTAATTAAAAAGTCAGGCGTTTTCTAAGCGTTTTTTCAAACATGAGTAAATAGCAACCAATGGATGTTTGAGCGATGGCATGCAGTTTTATATCATGGTTTACTTGTTTAACATCAATTTAGAGTAAGGCTGGCAGTAATAAAACCCCAAAGAAATCTAATCCCTTCCAAAAGGGTAGTAGAGGGTCTGGGGTTAAAAAACGACGCGTTGCTACCCCTTCAAAAAAATCAAGCAATCCTAGCACGCCTAAATCCACAAAAGTGCGTTTAAACAGTATCATTACAGTATTTGCGCGCAGTTTTTTCACTTTTTGTCTAACGTAGACAGTTTCGTTTACAATTAAACTAAATGTTCTACTATAGCCTAAGAAAGCGTTCATATCACCAAGTCTGCTAGAAAAGGTGAGCAAAGCAAAAGCACGTAGCAAAGGCAGCACGACTCGTGTACTCGGTTCAACACCGTCGAAAAAAGGCATACCAACCGCTGCGGCCAAAAAGGGTCGATCAACGCCAACTACAAAAAAATCAACTGCAACAATAAAAAGGACGCCTACGCGAACATCACCGCGCAAGGCTAAGACAACAGGCAACGTTTTTCAATCGCCGTCTAGACTTTCTCGAAAGCGTTCAAGAAGCGGCAAAGAGGAAGAAGACCAACCGCCAACGCCTGCTCGTACGCCTACGGTTAAAGATACGCCAGTAAGAAAAGCAAAAAAGAGAAGGACATCAGTAACGATTTCTGCAAAGTGCGTTTTTGATTTTTTGAGCTTTTTCTTCGCCGTGGCTTGTTCATACATCATGAATTACAGCCCTGTATACTTGTATAATATATTATTGTACTGATTTCATTTGTAGCAATGATCCTATGGACGTTGAAGAAGATACTGTTTCAGGAACAAATAGTGGAAAAAAACCAACAGCCACAGTTTCAAATCCATTTCAAAGACGTCGTAGCCCTGTCAATACCGTCACAAAGTCTCCACCAAAGAATTACGAAGCTAGCCCTGCTTCTAACAGACCTTATTTAGCAAATAGTCAGGGTAACGTACGTTAATGAACTTTTCTGCCACGTCAACGTGTTGACGAGTGAGTTTTTTTGAATAAGAATATTCTTGATTTTTTTAACCGCTATTTTTTTTCTGAAAACGAAGTTGTACTGATTTTTCAGTTACCTTGATATTTTTTTTGTATTTATTTACTTTTATTTAGTCGTTCCAATACTCTACACCTAATAGATCTACAAATGGACTTAATACTCTTAATCGTAAGTACTGTACACATTTTTGTTTTTTGACACTTTTTTTCTCATTTTTTTCCTAACATTTTGACATTTAGCTGCTTTGAATACACTTACACCGATATCCTTGAATGATCAGAGTACTGGGTTCTCTCCTTTAAGTAACTATAATGCTTCTCCTTATGTGGCTGCTTCAAACACTCCTGAGTATTTATTAACGAACTCAGCTGCGGAATCGCCGTATCGTCAACATCGCAACTATTATACAACAAGTACACCAGCACAACGAACAACACCATCTAGAGCACCTCGTCGTGTCTCTGTAGGACCAATTCCTCCTGGTCCAAGGCCTTTAGGTCTATGGGATGATGTTGGTGAATCAGGGGAGGTATTACGATACGAGCAATTAGATGAGCCGGAGTTCATTGATTATGGAATGGGCAGCAATGTACATATTTTTTTTTTTTTGATGTCATTAATAGTTTGTCTTTAGATTTCTTGTATCAGTACAATAGCTGCTGCTGTTATTGGTATTATATTGCTATATTTTATGATATTTATTGTTCGTGGTCCAACATCTCTGAACCCTGTGTACGTACCTTTTTTTTTTTTTTTTTTTTTTTTGCTGACTCCTTTTCTTCAAAATGTTTTTTGATTTCTTGTTCTCTCATAAATACCTTATGTTTTCTTTCGTGTATTTAAACGTTATTCGAACGAGTTGGACTGTATGTTGTAGTTTGTGGAATTAATTTATTTTCTTTAACAGAGTAGCTTTTAATGACATTATACGAACTGGTAACAATAATCGTTTAATGAAAGTTCGTGATATTATAGCTGGGAAGATGCACCACCAACTTCGTATAGCAAGAGGGAATTATGCATGTACACCTAGTCGTTATAGTCCTGGAGGAGCTTCAAGTCAATGGGGGATGTCTAAATCACAACTCTTAAAATTTGGAAGTAGTCTAGGATGTACACTTGGTAAAGAATCTTGTGAACGTACGTAATATGAAGACCAATTTTTTCTGAGTTTTGTAACCAATTGGTTAAGTTTTTTTTAAAAGTTTTTATGTAAGCCTTACTCTTTGCTTTAGAGGCTTCTTTAGAGGCCTTAGCTGCTCTTAGTGATATGTCTGATGTTTCTTCTTACTTGGAAGGAGGAGTACTGTATTATTATGTTGGTACTGCTAGCGCTATAATGCCTTTAACTTGCAGGGTACTGTTGTTTTGAAAATAGTTTTTTGGTCTGATTTTTTGTTTTTAGTGGAATCGGTTTGTTGAGGACAATAAGATGTACTTTTTTGGTGCATTTATTGTTATTGCTATACTTGGTTACTTCATATCCACGGGTAGACGTAAGAGGCGCATTAATAAAGCAGTTGATGAACTTGTGGCCAAACTAAAGAGAAGGTATGAAATTCTGAGCCTAACACATTACTTTTGGTTTTTTGGGCTTGAAGCTGAGTTCGCTCCACTGAAAATTTGAGTGTGTTGTTGTTATATCGTTCTTATTTCTCATAAATAGGTGTATGGATCAAGCACAGAACAGTGAAAGGTATGGAGTGTTAGCTTTGAACTCTTTTATTTTTTTTTTTTCTCTTTTTTTGTCTTTGTGTTGTCCTTTTTCTTCAGTGTTTTGATATACGATTAGACCATGGATTGCTAAAGAATGGCTTAAAGCTGAATATATGGAAGATAGAGGTGATATAAATGTTTGGAACAAGGTATGTCACATGCAACAGAAGTTTTTTCGATTGTTTTCACAAAGTGGGTTTCTAAGTTTTTTTCTCTTTAGGCAAACTTTATTATGGAGTCTGATCATAGACTTCTTGATGCGCCAAAATTGTATAAAGGAGAAGACTTTCATACTTGGGAATGGGTTGGTGATGCCACATAGATAAAATGGTTGTAGCTAAAACAAGTTCGATTTTAATCAATTACCCATTCAAAAAAAAAAACAAAAGAGGAAAAAAAAAATGGTGATAGTTTTCACAACCTTTCTTGAAGAAAGATTTAATTTTGAATATTGTAAAAGACTAAAAATCCCCCTTCTTTTGTACTTCAAAACTTTAAACGGGAATGTAAAAACTCACCAAATGTAATTAAACAAACAAAACTATTCTTCTTTTTTTTGGAGCAAATTGTTCTTTGTTTTATCATTTAAAGTGTTTCTTGAGTCCGTTTTCCCCAGCTGAAGGTTCTTCTAGAATGGCGCTACGTATTTTGAGAAACCACGTGTGATAGTAACAACTTTGAAAGACAAAACTTCATTTCATCAAAAAGTTCCAAGTTTGTTTTTATTGCGCTTCTTAGCTTGTACAATATGATGGTTGTTTGATTTACTCTATTATCATGTATAACTGATAACTTCTCAACATGCCAACCTTATAAACTGCAGTCTGAGGGTTGCTTATGTTGTTAATATCTGTGAACCAAACTGCCCTACTGTGTTTTCGGTTTTTTGCACATTCCTCTTCTTCTTCGCATGCCTCAATAATTTCTTTTAACTCATTCTTATTTGCTTGCCTTGTGTCACTGTTTATGTAATTCCAACCAAACCTGGCTTTGTTTGACGCTATTCTTACTTGTTTAATCAAATTTAAGGTTGCTGCAAAGAAGCAATCATAGCAGGATACTTGACCATTCTTGGGCATGAAGTAATCATTGTTCATACTTTGCCCTTTGCAATTCATGCATTCTATTTGTTTAAATGTAAGGCTTGATCCATTTTTAATACTAGCAGAAGCACATTTAGAACATGCAAAAATATTGACATAGTCATCTACCATAGAGACAGAATGTCTTCTCTCACTAAGCTGACATTTGAGGGATCCTAAGCCTACGGATGTACAAAAGGCATCTAAATAGGTGCTGAAGAGTTGCCATAAACTATCTGTCATTAACTCAACTTCATAATCTCTAAGCAACAAGATCTTGACTTGATCTTTGAGCACATGACGAATGAGCTGTTTCTTCATATTCACATCAAAGCAGTATATCTGTATTATCGCGACTTCCTTCAAAATATGTGTTCCAGTCTCGGGAATGGTTTTGAGACGTTGGTATAATGATTTAGATGTCATTTTCAAGTCATTGACACTCCTAAAGTCGAGATAAAGAGACTCTGTAATAATATCGCTTAGATTGTCGTTACAGAGCGCTAACATACTTGCGCACGCTGTATCGGTGCGTGTTGGATCTGTAGAGAGATGCTTGTGGTAGCTTGCCATGTTGCAATCAGATTCCAAGCTAAAGAAAAATGCTATGACTTAATTTACAATCACTGAACTTATTTTGTTAAGCTACTCAACTTCAAACCTGCACATGTTATCTGCGGCAACAATAAATGCTTCAGCATATTGTTGTACAAAGAAGGTGTATTTACGGCGTCAGAAGCGATATATTCCTACACAAACATCCACTGATGCTCTAGAAAGAGTTAATGCGTGGTCTTCTAAGACGGAACCACGTTTGGCTGAATTATGTACGTGAAATGCAGCCTGGATGGCACTGTTTTTTTTTTAACGCAAGCAATGAATTTAGGGCCTGAGAAAGTACCAAAAGGTCAAATCATAACAAAGAAGTTAGATAACCCAGCAAAACTTTATAGAGGTACCAATCTTTTGAACACGTGAACTCACAAAAGCACTAAACTCAGCCATTTTTTGAAAAGTGTGGAAGGCCTTTTGTTAATTCATTTCAGGCTTTCTCAGGCTGACTTCAACTCCTGAGTACTACAATAAAAACTTTGCTCAAAGATCCATATTCCGTTATCAAAGGTACATCTGCATTATTAGAATGCAGCGATTAACGTGCTTAAGAAACTAACATGTAGTATTTGTTAAAAGGTTTTTGACTCTAGCAAAAGAGCTTTCTGAGTCTGGGAGAAACCCAAGTGAGCTTGTACCTACACGTGATATATCATTAGCGTGGGCAGTTCATATGCAAACACCTCAACGATATGCAACAGAGACAAAAGTACTTAGTACAGCAAAATTGTAGTTCTTTTAACTAGTTATTTTTCTTCTTTAGGGTGCTTTTGGTGAGCACTTAGGGAACTGGTACTACCATCAAAATTTGCGCCTATTGGATTATAAGTATAAAAATGATGACACGGTGATTAACAAGGCATCAAAGCACTTAGAAAGATGGAAAGAGCGATATGAGAAGACAGCAGCACTTTGGGTAACTTTGCGTCTTTTACGAATGCTAGCAATGAACTTTGCTGTCCAAAAGCTTTTACTAGCGTTGTCTATTGACGTCGTGTATCTCAAAAAAGCCACAAACACTGATGTCATTGACATTCGAAACAAGAAGAGCAAATTAAAACATATCTTCTCTGTCTTTTTTTATTTTTCAATTCTGTTTACAAGTTGGTAACCTCCTCTTTCTTTAGCAAGAAAAATTTGACGAAGAATACTTAATGAAAGAAAAGACAACATTTGAGATATTCATAGATAATTTTAAACGTGTTCAATCCGAATGTCCTAAAATAGATGATCAATTCAAAGACTTGGAATTACTTCAACTTTTTGGTACATATACCGCTACAGTAATGACAATTGTTCTGTAACACGATCCCCTAGTAAATCACCAAAGGTTTGGCAAGAGGATTCTTGAACTTGGGACGTTAAAAAACTCTTACTTTGATCAAGCTAGTGAAGAGTATAATAAGTTCCATGCTATCCTAAAAGAAAACAAAATGTCAGAAGGCTTCGGTACTAGTATATGTGTACCAACCCTACAAATTGATTTGGCTTGGCACGCTCATATGTTGAGGTACGAAAACGGACACGCCTAGATGTTAAACTCAAGCTCTTGTCTTGTTAGATAAGCTTATTTGAATTAATCTAGAATTTCTTTCATTGATATGATCTTTGCATTACTGATGCTCATCTTGCTAATGTTGTTTATTTACTTAGTCCCAATGACTATATTGATGATTGTATGGATATACACGGTCGCTTGATTCATCATAATACACAGCTTGATGACTCTATTTTAAAAAGTAGTCTCCTAAAGACAGCATCAACTTATGAATCAAAATACGGACGTCCATATATAAAAAGAGGAAAAAAGAAAGATTACAGTGCCAGTAAAAAAAGTGCTCTTGGTTGTGCCTCTTGTGATTTCGGAAGTGAAGATTTTCATCAAGTATGGCAACAGAATCTATCTCAAAATATAAAAATCGTTTTTTGGTTGTATACTGAACAATCGTTAACGTGTTGTTCTTAGGGATTGTTCCATAGTACAGACGACCCATCTGACATTCCTACTACTATGCCAAACGAATATGATGAAGTTGTTGGTGTTGAATACCCGCAAGAGACTAATGTGTATACAAACAATATAATTCAAGATCTATTGTATGCTTGCCAATGCAAAAAGGTATTTTTAACACTTACGTAGTTTTGGTGATGATAGCATCTTTGGCAGTGATAGCGGGGATAGCTGCGATAGCAGCGATAGCGGTGATGGCGGTGATGGAAGTAGTTGTGGAAGTAGCTGTGGTGGTTGTGGTGGATAGAAATAAACCAACAAAGTGAAAGAAATAGTACCTCAACGCAAAGAAAATCTCACTACCAAGTATCTGCCCTTTATTTGAGGTTACTGTACTTAACCCTCCTGGACTACTTATCCATGCGGAGTGGACGCTACATAATCATAAGGGAAAGAAAACGCGAGTGTGTGATTACTTGGTTGTCACAGATGTTGTAGGTTGATACAAGTACAGCTAAGGTCACAAAGCAATTGCATCGAAACAATTTTTTCCGCTACTCTTCAAACGTTTGTCAATACTCTCACCGGTGTATATTTTATCCTTTCTAAAGACTGTGTACAACAGGTAACGAGCAACCGACAGAACTTAATTTTTTGTAAAAGGTCTATTCTTTAACATCAATATGTGCAACTCTTGGAATGTACATGAAGCGCTCAAGAACAGATGTGTACGCTGGCTTATCAAAGTAAGTATCTGGCGCAGACCAATAGCTAGCGTATAGTGGCATAGGTGGTGAGGGACATTGAGAAGTGAAAGTGAACCTAGAAGAATGTTAAGTTGGAGTTAACAGCAAAGATTTGAGAAAAAAAAGAGAATTTCTTTTTTACAGAAACGATGACGTACTGATGTACTAGTTTTTTGTCTATTGAGAAAGATACACTAGTAGGAGATAGAATAATATCATAGTCTTCTACACCATTCGCAAGGTTTTGAGTTGTTGTTGTATTCGTAAAATGACAAACATTTCCAGCCTTATCTTTTATCCTAATAACACCAACAAACGCTTCGTTGTTTGACGGGCTAGGACTTCATAAAATGGGTTAGAAAAGTAATCAATGATGTCTCAAGATAGACTTACGTTAGTATCCATTGAATACTACCTTTACACTATGAGGAGAATTAGACAAGAACAGGTAAGGGATTCACTTACGTCCGAGCAAGAAATTGTATTATCCAAGGTGAAGATATCTTGAGAATGCTCCACAGCCTTATTATTATCATCATGCGCTGCATGTACACTCCAAATATAAGATCCAGTACAATGAGCATGTCCAGTTTGGATATTCATTGCGTGAAAGTTCGCTGGTTTGGCATAGCAGTTATCCGCTTGAGCGCCTGTTCAAAAAGAAAAAAAAGTTAAGAACGTTTCAAGAAATAAGATTCTTACCTCTACAAATACAGTCATCGCACTTGCTCGAAGAAATGGATAGTCCGTTAGGTGTAACTTTACATCCAGTAGAGCTCAAAAAGTAACGGCAATCGCTTGAACACGCGTCGAAAACGTGCCATTCATCAACGCTTTGACAACTCGAAGTACTGTTGAAAGTGTAGACGAACGCTTTTGTTGGGCACGTGAAATCCTTTGTACAACCTTGTTCGCTACAATAAGGACACATATTACCTGCGAGGTGGCAGTCATGATCATTCACGCACTAATAGACGAGTTAGAAGGTCAGTAGCTGTAGACTTTGCGTTATTTTTTCTTTCTCTTACCAACTTGTTCTCACAAGCAGCAACGGTACATAGATTATCCCTGCAGTACTTACAAGCATTATTTTGATCACAGTCAGTATCCTAAACGTTCAAAATTAACATAATCTTTTTCCTAAGTAAGCTTACCGCATCACAACGTCCATAACACTTAGCTCCATATGTACATAACCCTTTAGGTGAAAAAAAGTTAACGACCACCAGGCAAGCATTGTTTTACCTTTTGACCAGTTGTTTTGGTATAACGGAAAGCACCTTGTACAGTCTGAGGATGTACAGTCGTTATTACCGTATGGACACTAAAAAGACAAAAAGGTAAGAAAAGTCACGTGATTGTTAACCTCATCTTACTTTTTCGTTACAATCAGCAGCTATAGTGAATACCACAACATAGGCGCATAGTAAAATAAAGAGACGTGAAGCTGTCATTGGCACTCTGGTTTTCAAAAAAAAGAGAACGCTCTTGACTTACAGTTCAATCTATTCCACCAAACAAAAAATGCTCAGACGCCTTTGTATCTTTGCGCTTAGCGTAATTACTTTGTTTATAGTCCCATATGCATGTACGTATCATCTAGAAACATAATAAAACAAAACTTTATGCACGTGATCGGAAACGCGTTTCTGCGCGTCGAAAATCAAAAGAACGCTTTTAACTCTTTAACACGTAACTTTGGCGAAAGAAATCTCCGCTTAATATCTTTTACGCATTCATACCGTTATAAGGGTGGTGCTTTAAACCTTTTAGTAAATATCTCAATAACCACGTCACAGATTTTGAAAAGATGAAATTGTTTCACTTTGCGATTTTTTTTAAACTTTTTTCCAGTATGTCAAATGGGTATAAGAAAAGGACAAACTCTTGGAGAAGCACATGGCCGTATAGCCCGGTTAACTGATGAAATGAACGAAAAAACAGACGAGCTAATTTTTGGAAAGTCTTTCGGTGAGATAACCAAGGATGAGTTCTATCCTCTTTTGAAAACATGGAATAATGAGTTGGAGGAGTTTACAAAAGAAGTAAGTAGTATGTTATTGTCTTCGTTTTAGTTACATTCTTGTAGACTATAATGGGATGGGAAGAACCTGATGAAGATGATATGGCTATAAGAGTTCGTATGTGTGTTAAGTTGATGTATAGAATAAAGTCTTGCGAGCACGTGATGAAGGAATGTGGATCTTTTTGTGAAATAATGAATAGGTACTTTTTTCTCTTTTTTTTTGATTTGTTATCACGTGATTTGCAGTTAACTAACACGTGAGTTTAGCCAAAAATTGGATATTTGTACAGAGCAGAAGCGTGGTATGAAGAGTTTATACATGAGATCATCGTGTAGTGATTATGAGAAGATTATGAAAGATAATCAAAGCAAAGCAGCCGCTGCAGAAGCCTTAAACCCAAAAACAGAGCTATAAAACACATGTCCATGTATCAAAACCATGCCTTAATAAAAAAACTGAAACCACTTGATAGAGGACTTCGATAAATAATTGAGCCAATAATCTCTTTGTAGAATTCCTACGAGTCATCCGTTACTATTAACAATATAGTTGTAGATTCTAAAAGCGTGCACATTAATGGTGGGTCTTTGCTTAGCAAAGTGATAATCCATTGTTTTAGAAGTAATAGGTTGCTCTCCTGTTACACGAGAATCTTTAAGAACTTTAAGGCAAAGATACGATTCACAACCAAATTAAACCGCTTTTCTATTGAAATAGAAGACTTACATCAAGTCTTTTTTATGGAAAGACGGTAATGTTTTAGTGGCTTGTTTCATGGTATCCTGCGTTTGGCACAATCTTGAACAAAGAAGCACGTTTGATACGAAAGCTATTCGTTTGTACCTTTGTGTGCCGTTTAGTGCTAAATACTGAGAATAAATTAAGTGTTGCCTTATGTTAAGGCAGCACAAACAGATTGGAGTGGGCGAATAGATAGTTGCGTTTTTTTACACTCACACGTGATTATTGAAGCGTAAGAGGGTATTTGAATAATCATCACCGCGTTTAAACGTAGTTTAATCGCATGTTTAGATAAATAGGGTAAACAAGTTATGAAAGCATTGGAGAAGCGTAAAAAAAGTAAGACATTGTCCTGGCGTCTTATCCAAGATGCTTTACAATAAGTTTGCTCATATCTTGACTTACAGGTTGTTGCCGTGGTATGCTATCTCGCTATCAATGTATTATGGTAGTTGGATGTGTTTTGGTAGCATTACTTCGCATATTGTTTTATTTCTCACAAAATCACGTGGCTGTGATAGAGCTGTTAGAAACAGAAGCAGTACGCACCTTATTTTTGTTTCACTATGCAAGTCTTTACCTAAAGAAGGTAGAACCAGCCATCTCTTCGACTACAGGAGATGTCCACAGAAATCAGGTCAATTATAAAGTTGTGAACACACGTACAAGACCTCCTATTACAAAGCATAAGGCCTCACCAACAACAATACTAACAACAGCACCTACTACAATACCTACCCAAACTCAGTCTACAAACGCACCAATACCTCCACCGACTTTTTCTCCAACAAATTATCCAGTTCCTCCACCAACACTTTCACCAACAAACTCACCAATACCTCATCCTACCTTTTCTCCTGTTAATTCTCTAGTGCCACCACCAACTGCTCCTACAAACTTTGATCCTTGGTTCCCCGAATCTGAACTCGGACCTGTACTCAAACTTCTATTGACTCACTGTTTATTGTTTTCCGCAGAGTATTATTCCACATGTTGAAGGACGATATTGTAGAGAAGATATGCCTGAAGTAGGAATTGAAAGTGAGGCATCATGTTACGCGTATAAAGCATGGAACTACATGCACCCACGTTGTGTTAATGTGCAAGAATCTGAGGAGTTTTTTTCAAATATTTACAGGTACTCCTTTCTTTTTAGTTATACCTAAACCTATGTTAACGCTTTTGAAAAAGGAGTTTTGAAGAACCACAAAGTAGAGATTGTAGCGATTCAGGAACAAAAGTAATGTTATACTATCCTCCTACAGTGTACGTAAAGAAAACATGAAATCCTATTTTATTCTTATTTTCATTTATTCTAGTGCTTGCGGATTTGGCTGTGAAATCTCTTACATATCAAATGCATTTCATTTAGCACTAAGAACAAATTATACTTTAGTACTTGTACCTTTTGAAACTACATGGGATGTACGCTATCACATGAAAAATACACAAAACCAACACAACAAAACTCTTACTTTTATTTTGTAGCATTGGAATGTATCTTATTGTAATAGACGAGAATTAGATTGTTTTTTTAAACCACTTGTTAACAGAAACTTATGTAACACTTCAGAGATATGGAATACTGAACAAGTACGAATGTTTTGGGTTCATATTCTTAAGAATAAAATGAGAAAGATAACAAAATGTCAACTTATTCTGTGTAGATGGTTCCACGACATCCACACGTATATGTTAATACAACAGCGAAATATAATTACCAATACGATGCAATAATACCTCACATTAAAAATGAAACACATGTTTGGCTAGACAAAGAATACGTAAACAACTCTTTGTTGACTTTAAAAACCGTATGTTTAGGAAGGTCTCATTCTTACAGGAATATTCCAAGAATATCACAAGTACATTAGGTAATACATCACATTCTTACTAATTACACTCCTCTGACTTGGATACTATAGGCTAAAGGCTGTGATTCTTAAATATCTTCTAAGACCAGGACCTGAATTGAAAGAGTTCATACAAAAAGAGAAGAAAAGATTAAACTTTGCTGAGCTTTCACAGGATCCTATTATTGTTGTACACGTCCGACGAGGTGATTCTTATTACAACAAAGGAAGAAAAATGCTTGAACTTAGTGGTAAAAACTAACCGATTTTGTGATACCATCCGTTGAGACTAAAAGCTACTCTAAGATTACATGCCACATGCTAAGAAGTTTGGTGAGATTTATGGTTCCAAAACGATTTACTTGCTCACTGTACTTTTGGTTCAGTTGATGATGCTGTATTGTTAATGGCTCTATAGGCTTCAAGAAGGATTGTTAGTCAAACTTCAGATTATCCAGAATGGAATTGGATGTACGCCGATATAAAGTATTTATGGGATGGTACAATATTTAGTATTTTTTGTTTTTTGGTTCTTTTCGTCTTTGTTACCTGACTGTGTTCTTAGATGGCCATAAAACTGGCGATGGTGATTCAAAAGAATCAAGCCTATCAACATTTGCGTCATTGTTAATAGCAGGCGAATGTGATATGTTTGTAGGCACTCATCATTCCAATTTTGGAATTATAGTGCGAATGTTACAAGTTCGAAAAAATCGATTTTTTTTGTTATTTTACACATTCCTAGATAGGTAACAATCGTGGACTTATACAACCTCATAAGTTGATTACAGGCAATGATTGGGAACAAGGGAAAGAACCAAAAGAAAGTTCACGCCGTTAGACGTACAATCATGATTTCACTGAACAAAACGTGGAATTTTCGCTTACAGTCAGGCTGACTAATGAAGACTTTGCAACAAACCTTTTTCGTGCTTGTACGCATAAGTAGTATCAAACAAACGCTTTCATACTATCAATATATCTGTTTTGATGGAAACAAGCACTAATGGGATAATTAACAATGTACCAGCCGAAATATGGATAATGATCCTTAATTTCCTACCCAACAAATATTTACATTGTGTAAGAGCTGTATGTACTGTATTGTTATTTTTCATAACAGATTTTTTGGATTACACTCCCAAACTTGTTATTAAAGATGAAAAACAGTAATAACTTCAACAGTTCAACAAAACTGCCCTTTTCATTGGAAAACATGCAAAGTTGAGATTCTTTATAAAATGAAAGCAAAACACTTTAAGGCATATACTCAACGAGCTTTTTCTGTTCATAGCATTTGTCCAAATGTGAACGAGAACTTTGTTAAAGTATTGGCTGGAGTGCATACAGTCGATCTTAATTGTACAGATGTGACAGATGAAGGTTCAAAGCGTTGGCAGGAGTTCACAATTTACCTAGCCAGGTGTGAACATATTACAGATAATGGCATTAAAGAATTGGCTGGCGCTATAGCATTACCTTGCTGACACTTTAGTCACAGATGAAGGCGTCAAAGCACTTGCTGGGGTCCACACTATTAACCTCTCTTGCACTTCAGTAACAGATGAAGGTGTCAAAGCATTGGCTAGTGTACATACAAGTGACCGACCAAGGTGTTAAAGCACTGGGTGGAGCTGTGCCTGAGTCTCTACTTCCGTGATTTCTTACAATAAAACCATCAGTGTAGTATCTGTATGACAAAGCCATAGGGATAAGGAATAACATAATACCCACTATTCTCTAGTAGCTCCTAGGCTTTCAATGCTTCTGATTATTTGAGAAAATGGAGTTGAAGAAAAAGTTGCAGCAAGGTTAGAAATACTTCCTTTCGAAGAAATAGTGTCTAAACCAGCATTACAGGAATAAAAAGTTAGTTTCGCGCCAGTGGTTTGCGTATAAAGCACGGAACTCATGCACCCAACGTCTTTGTTTAAGTTAGTTCTTGAACTGCGGAGTTTGTTTTGCAAACGTCGATTAAAGCCAGCTCCATTTCTTGAACGAGTTTTGGCGCAAATAATAAGTTATCCCTTTTGTAAAATAGTTTTGATTGAACCAAAACTGTTTTTTGAACCTGATTTTTTGTTACCACATTAAACCATACGACCTTAACAGCTACGCGATTTCACATACACGCGCTTTTGCCACATACCCAAATTAAGCAGTAACCATTTTTTTCATTACTTGTTTCGACAGCTTTGTTGGTAAATGCTAAATTCATTGTGGTGTCAATCTCTTACATTATCAAGATGGATTGTGCTTATATCAGAGAAAGAAAAATTAGAAATAAGCATACTCCGTTACAGACGTTTGGGTAAACTTCAGTTGACTTCGTATCAATCAACAATAACAAAACCAACAAACAAAACATCTTACAATCATTTTGTCCCATTGGAAAATTTCTTATTGTAATAAAAAGAATTAGATTTTTTTTTAAAGTGTTCTTGTATAATAGAAACAAATGCTTGGCGCTTCAGAGCCACAAGACATTTTGTCTTCCTCCCAACATCGTCTTAGGTTCACGTTCTTAAGAATAAAATGAGAAAGATAACAAAATGTCAACTTATTCTGTGTAGATTTCCACGACTTCCACACCTTTATGTTAATACAACAGCGAAATATAATTACCAATACGATGCAATAATACCTCACATTAAAAATGAAATCACATGTTTGGCTAGACAAAGAATACGTAAACAACTCTTTGTTGACTTTAAAAACCATATGTTTAGGAAGGTCTCATTCTTACAGGAATATTCCAAGAAATCACAAGTACATTAGGTAATACATCACATTCTTAGACTAAAAACTACACGTTAACACAAACTTGCAATTACAATACTCGCTAACGGTTTGAGAAGTTCTGTTCAAAAGCCCAACTACCACGGACCTGAATTGCTAACAGCTCACCCTACGATAAACGCAGAAGAAAAGATTAAACTTTGCTGAGCTTTCACAGGATGTATTATAGTTCGTATTGGTTGTTTGGAGGTGGTTCCGCTTACAACAAATGGTAAAAAATGTTGAACTTATTGGTAAAAACTAGATAGATTGTTGTGTATAGCACGCTGTTAGATTGAATGCTACTCAAAATAACCCATGCCATATTCTAAAACTCTGGTAGCGATTTTTTGTTCCAAAAGCTGTTTTGACTGTGCTCGTTACTAGTACTTTATATTTTTTTTACTAGCCCGCTAGTATTATTACTGTACGCTCTGTACACGCCAATACAGGTTGGTACTTAAAAATTAACGAAACAAGATGTGGTGGTTTTATGTCACGTGCGTGTAATAAAATAAAAACGCTTGGTAACAATTCCTCTGAGTATTTTTTGTTTTTTGGTTCTTTTCATCTTTTGTTACCTGACTGTGTTCTTAGATGGCCATAAAACTGGCGATGGTGATTCAAAAGAATCAAGCCTATCAACATTTGCGTCATTGTTAATAGCAGGCGAATGTGATATGTTTGTAGGCACTCATCATTCCAATTTTGGAATTATAGTGCGAATGTTACAAGTTCGAAAAAATCGATTTTTTTTGTTATTTTACACATTCTAGATGGGTAACAATCGTGGACTTATACCACCTCATAAGTTGATTACAGGCAATGATTGGGAACAAGGGAAAGAACCAAAAGAAAGTTCACGCCGTTAGACGTACAATCATGATTTCACTGAACAAAACGTGGAATTTTCGCTTACAGTCAGGCTGACTAATGAAGACTTTGCAACAAACCTTTTTCGTGCTTGTACGCATAAGTAGTATCAAACAAACGCTTTCATACTATCAATATATCTGTTTTGATGGAAACAAGCACTAATGGGATAATTAACAATGTACCAGCCGAAATATGGATAATGATCCTTAATTTCCTACCCAACAAATATTTACATTGTGTAAGAGCTGTATGTACTGTATTGTTATTTTTCATAACAGATTTTTTGGATTACACTCCCAAACTTGTTATTAAGATGAAAAACAGTAATAACTTCAACAGTTCAATAAAACTGCCCTTTTCATTGGAAAACATGCAAAGTTGAGATTCTTTATAAAATGAAAGCAAAACACTTTAAGGCATATACTCAACGAGCTTTTTCTGTTCATAGCATTTGTCCAAATGTGAACGAGAACTTTGTTAAAGTATTGGCTGGAGTGCATACAGTCGATCTTAATTGTACAGATGTGACAGATGAAGGTTCAAAGCGTTGGCAGGAGTTCACAATTTACCTAGCCAGGTGTGAACATATTACAGATAATGGCATTAAAGAATTGGCTGGCGCTATAGCATTACCTTGCTGACACTTTAGTCACAGATGAAGGCGTCAAAGCACTTGCTGGGGTCCACACTATTAACCTCTCTTGCACTTCAGTAACAGATGAAGGTGTCAAAGCATTGGCTAGTGTACATACAAGTGACCGACCAAGGTGTTAAAGCACTGGGTGGAGCTGTGCCTGAGTCTCTACTTCCGTGATTTCTTACAATAAAACTATCAGTGTAGTATCTGTATGACAAAGCCATAGGGATAAGGAATAACATAATACCCACTATTCTCTAGTAGCTCCTAGGCTTTCAATGCTTCTGATTATTTGAGAAAATGGAGTTGAAGAAAAAGTTGCAGCAAGGTTAGAAATACTTCCTTTCGAAGAAATAGTGTCTAAACCAGCATTACAGGAATAAAACCAAGTTAGTTTCGCGCCAGTGGTTTGATAAAAATCACGTGATATGCACTTTGCCGTAACGTCTTTGCACTTTGCCGTAACGTCTTTGTTTAAGTTAGTTCTTGACACTGCGTAGCCCAGCTCAACCCATTGTTGTGAGTGCCTTGATGAACGTCGATTAAAGCCAGCTCCATATTCTTGAACGACTCTGTCTTTGGCGCAAATAATAAGAGCATTATCCTTGTTGTAAAATATATTACTTCATTGATACCAAAACTGTTTTTTGAACCTGATTTTTTGTTACCACATTAAACCATACGACCTTAACAGCTACGCGATTTCACATACACGCGCTTTTGCCACATACCCAAATTAAGCAGTAACCATTTTTTTTCATTACTAGTGTTTCGACAGCTTTGTTGGTAAATGCTAAATTCATTGTGGTGCCTCAATCTTACAACCATTATCAAGATGGATTGTGCTTATATCAGAGAAAGTTGAAAAGAGGGCGCTGAGAAATAAGCATGGGACTCCGTTACAGACGTTTGGGTAAACTTCAGTTGACTTCGTATAAATCAACAATAACAACAACCGACAAATCTTAAACAACATGGCGAGCAGCAATCACCCACATCCCACCCAAAAATTTCCTTTTCATTTGTTTTAAAAACTGTAAAACCTTTCTTTTATTTTCCAAGTGTTCTTGTATAATATAACAAATGCTTGGCGCTGTGCTAGAGCCACAAGACATTTTGTCTTCCTCCCAACATCGTCTTAGTTAACGTTCCTTGGTTAGTTGATAGAAGCAAGTCAACTGAGAGTGTTAGAACTCTAACCAGTTTCTATTTCTGGCAAAAACTTGCAACTTCTTTCAGACCTTACAAGACTTGACAGTTCTGAGAACTAGCACAATGTGAACTTGTTTACATGTCACTAGTGTTTAGGATGTAGGCGCAATCAGCAATGTGTACTATCACATGACCTTATGTACCGTAAGTGCAAGTAATGTTTCAATTGCAACACAACGAAATAACTCAAGCAAAATGACCATAGTATTTTATCAGGTGCTCGCTACACAAACGCATCAAAGAGCTGAAGGGGAATAAAAAAAGCTGCGATGGCTTTTAGACTAAAAACTACACGTTAACACAAACCATGCAATTACAATACTCGCTAACGTGTTTGAGAAGTTTCTGTTCAAAAGCCCAACTAGCACGGATTACTTTCTTCCATTTGCTAACAGCTCTACCCTACGATAAACGCACGGCCCTCATGAATTTCATGATCTCTTTAGGTTTGATTGGTGTGTTTCACGATGTATTATAGTTCGGATTGGTTGTTTGGAGTTGTGGTTTCCGCTTTTCTTCCGTATGGTAAAACACGTGGTTTCAATTGTTTTTTTTTATTAAATGTAGATAGACTTGTTTTGTAGGTGAGCACGCTGTTAGATTGAATGCGCTCAAAATAACCCAAGTTAGGCCTGATATTCGTAAACACTCTGGTAGCGATATTTTTGTGTCTGGGAGAACCTTCCAGCTGTTTTGAGCTGTTTTGACGGAGCGTTACTAGTCCTCTTATATTTTTTTTACTAGCCCGCTAGTAAACACAATCAATATTACTGTACGCTTTGTACACGCCAATACAGGTAGGTACTTAAAAATGTAACGAAACAAGATGTGGTGGTTTTACAAAAATCACGTGCGTGTAATAAAATAAAAACGCTTCGTAACAATTCCTCTGACCTGTAAACCGTGTTATGCAGCCCTTTCTGCCGTTAGTGCGTTAGTTGTTACGAACTTGTTGCTACCTCCACTACGAGTTGCTCATTGTACGATAGCGTGTACGTGACATCTAAAAATCAGCAGGTGAAACCAGCATAGATAGAAAAACAAAATAAAGCGAATAAAATCTCCACTGGAATAAAGTAAGCAACAACATTTTTTACAGCCGAAAAGATACAACAGCACAACATTCTTGTATTTTGGCGTGTTATAATAATGCTAATTCTGTCTGGTTACAATAACGGCATTATGATAATATCCTTTGTGCTTGCCTATCGGGGTAAAAAATAGCCCGCAAAAGAGTATTCCACTTTCGAGCGATTGAAGGTCTCCAAGCGGTTAAAAAAAAACCCAAACCAGAACGCAAACCAAATTACAAAAACACTTCACTGAAAAATCTCATGTATCAAGGTATCACCGACTTAATACTGCTTTGTGATAACCTCAAGGTGACAACACGTCATGACAGAATCGCAGAATGACAAAAACCAACATTTTGAACAGGAAGAACCAACCCACAACATCCATCTCCCCATAATTGAAATTGTGTTTTCTTTTGCAGGTTTGTAATGCTTGGTAAGCAAATAGTTGACAAAGTATAGCAACAAATGGCTACAGTGAAGTTGTATCAACATTACTCAACGCCAATGCTAATATTGAAGTTGTTGATAAAGATGGAAAGACAGCTTTGATTTACACTACAGGTAATAGCACAAATGAGATAAAAACTATGTTTACTTACAATCATTTGAGATTTTGACTATATATCAATGCTAATGTTGAATTTAATCAAACCAAACGCAAATAATATTGATACTATTGATGAAAGTGAAACCACCAAGGATTCAGGTATTGGGCACATTACAAAAAATTTGGTGAAATAATAGCTAACACTGTAAGTAGTAGTAACTCCGTGCCAAAGAAAGTGGCAAGACTTTATGTTCATTTTAATTAGAGAAGTGGTATCAAATACACCCTCAGCTGGAGAAAAATTCATAACTTTCTTAAAATACTGTCCAAGTGGTAAACAATGCCGTCCACTGTGGAGATACTGTAAAAAGCACTATTCGCAAAATGTCAACGTAAAGGGGAGAAAAAAGTTTGACGAATGGCTTCGTAGCTTGGTACACTTTATTGAATACCAATACCTTAAACTAACCATACAACGTTTAGCCAACACGGTATTATTTCAAACTGGCAATGGAAAAAGGTATTTGTTATTTAATTTGTTCTGCATGCGATCCCAAAGTTGTATTGTCTCCAGTACGATATCTTCACTGTTAACGTCTACACTACAAACAACATTCTTTTTCTACAGGAATTCTGGAAACAAGATGGGCTATCAATGCAAGGTATTCTGCATGATATGCCCAATGATGCTTGGGGTAATAACAGTCAAGACGATTCCTTAAAAGAAGAGTGTATTGAAGGTAAGAAGTGTGTGGTGATATAATACTAAAAAAAGTTTTCAAAAGGATTAAAAGGTGAAAACGCATGGAGTTTAAATCCGCGATTGTATTTTGCAAATAATTGGGACAGCTCTAACACGTGCGTTCAATTTCTTTTTATTAATTCTTATATTATAAAAAGAGGCATTGTTGCAAAGGCGACACACTACAAAATACTGAATCTCCTCGATACAAATGACAAAGTGGCTGTCAGGGAGTTCAACATCCTCAAACAGGAGATGTCAAAACTACATGGCTGTGACAATTACGATATCATTGAAGCGACTCTCGTTTATAATGACATCTTGACAGAAAACTTTGGTCGATTCAACGAAATACTGACACACAGACATCAGTACGGTTGCTCCACACTTCATAGGCATTTTTGTGATTCTAAACATGCACCTACTAGAGAACTGCCCAAGTTGTTTAAAAAACAAAATTGGAAAGAAAGTACCTACGATGAATACAAAGAGACTGTGTACCAAAAGTTCAACTCCCTCACTGCTTTTAATGATTGTTATACTGAAAAAAAAGATAAGGTAATGTTCTTGGTACTCTTGCACTACAAACATTTTATTTAGTTACCAGTGATATTGATGGTCCATGGAACAAGCGAAGAAGCAGCTTACAGTATTGTAAAGGCTGGTTTTGGAACTGTGAGTTCTTTAGATGCTGGGTACTATGGTCAAGGGATATACTTCACTGTACGTTATTACCCAATTTTTGCAGGTGGTCAGTATTCATTTTCGCCAATAGAGAAGCATAAAGTATGCTACTTCATATGATTTATCAGGAAGAACTGCAAAAACACTGGTTTTAAGTCTTGTTACTCCTGGGAACGTTTATCCGGTAAGCAAACAATAATATCAATGTGGATATTCTTTACTTACTTGACAAAAAGCATGATCCTCTCATACCTATAGCAAGCAAAGATGGTGCCAGATACCGCACTGAAAGCTTACATGGAAAGCCAATAAAACCAGGCTATCAAAGTCACTATGCATTGGTAGACCGCACTGGTAAACTTCTGCCACCAAATAAACTTAAAGATGCAGTATACGATGAGCTGGTAGTGGCACAAGGTACACTCAGCAATACAATTGAAAAATGTGATTAAATTCTCAAACACTATTTTAGATACTCAAGCTGTTGCTCGGTACATCATCAAAGTTGAACGTAAAGAACGTCAAACTTCAAAAGCCAAGAAAGTTGATAAAAAGACAAAGAAAGAGATAGGCGATAATGAACAAACTGAAGATCAAGCTTCAAAGGTAGATACTGATGGTTCAGCTGGCGAGCTACCTGATGATGAACTATCTGATTCTGACGACACTTTTATTTCTAACAGGTATAATTTTATATCTCTTTCTTTTAAACTTAAGTTTTGTAATAGAAAACTGTGGGCTGCCCATGATGATTCAACTGCTGATGAACAGTCAAGTTACAATTATGTCAATCTCGAACTAAAATTACAAGAATCAAACGAGGTAGAGAAATTAAAGAAGAGCCTGGCTGAACTTCAGCGGAATTCACAGAAAACCATAATCAATCTCAAGGAAAGCGTCAGCAACCTTTCCAAAAGTGCCCAAGATCTAATGCGAGACAACACTAGCCTAAAGGAGAGGAATGCCATTCTTATGGCAAAACTAGCTCTCCTTGAAAGTACAGCAAAGTAATTCTAATGCGTCTGTTGTAAACAAGCAACATTTATCAATAAACAACCACAGTTTAGTTTTCCTCATAAATGGCCAATAACTTGTTTTGGCGAACAAATTCTTACAAAGTTGTTGAGTTTCATGTGTGAACTTGTTGTAGTTTTCTTGAGTATCCTGCATTTTTAATCTCTTTATAGAAACATCCATGGCACCATAATCGCGATACCATACACCTTGCACTGAAGATAAAGGATACTTATAAGTGCAATGTTCAATTGTAATTTGTTCAACTTTGGAAGGTAAGAGGTGTATGTTGTAGATAAAATAACAAGATGCTATTATATGTATTGTTGAAATTTTATTGGTGCCACCAAACCAATAAGAATTTGTAATTTATGACTTACTGCATAAATTTAAGCCCAATTTTTTTCCACAATACACTACTCTGTGTTTAACACTGCAGTCGGTGGTAAGTACCGAGACTCCTGTGAGGTTTTTTTCCAGAGATGAACTCCAACTTTAGCGGTGTTTTAGATGGCAATAGAAATAATATTATAGCTAGTTGTAGAACTAGGAGAAGATTTTTATCGATATTGTGCCTTAACACCTTTGAAGATGGCGTTCGCGCAGTGGATTTGGTGAGAACAAATCTAATTTATACTCTGAGGTCAAGGTCTTTGACTGTAACAACAGACACTACTATAGTGAATGACGCCACATTGAAAGTGACTTAAAGGACAAAAAGTGCTTTTTCCCTGTCTGCTGTACTATTAGTATTTCATTACTCTCCTCCAACACGAACTCCAATAGCGTCCAATATGGAATATACTATTCACAGGTGCTGTAAAATCAATATGGCTTTGTTAGCTTTCGTCTGTACACTATTTGATATGATACACACCACGTGGAGGCCAAAAGCGCTTCTGTTGTGAATGAATAGGCGTGTTCACAGGTATTCATGACTAAAGCTCATTCGTTATTTGCCTTTGCCTGACCGACGTTTGTTAAGAACAAAGTATAACGTTAGAGTGATTAGATTTACGTGTTCGTGATTTCGCATGGTGCTTCGTGAACCAGGAAAATATGGAAGTTAGCGTTCAATTTTTTAATTTGCATTTTTTTTTTGTTCTGGTATGGACTTTGACGATATTATTATCACGGATTCGTTGCGAATAAGGTGGTAAAAACGCTAAAAAGGAAAATGAGACTTTTTGGCCCATAGAAGACCAAGTTTGAGCTAACGCCCTTCCGTTATGAATGAATAATTTGAATATTCAAATACAGCCTACATTCACAAATATTCACGACTAAAAAAATTCATTCATTATTCATGCACACAGTAAACGGTTGAAAATTGTGCAATTTGATGGCTGATTTTGACTGGATTTGTGGGTTTTGGTGTTCTGTTGACTATTCCGATTCGGTTTTCAAATGCAACTTGTTGAATCTATCCATTTGGAACATCGCTAGGTGCTACAAACCAAAAGCTCCTCAACTTCCTGACTCGCCAAACGCCCATGAATATTCATGAATGAATATTAATGAATATGGCTTACGGGACAATGAATATGAATATTGCTTGTATTCATAACGGAAGGGCGTTAGTTTGAGACACTTTCGATTTCCAACCAAGTACAGAACAAAACCCAAAATAGATAAGGAAATCATATCTCCCGAAATTTCGCCACCGCAGAGTGTCACCTAGCGTATTCGTCAAAAGAGGCATGATTCTTCGTTTTCGTGCAGATAGGAATTAGTGTATCTAAATGAGTAGTTCATAATGCCACTTACTTTAATTAAAGTGATAAAAACTTTGATCTCAGCTTCAATAGACATGGAAGATGACCGCAATATTTTACCTACGCACATTGTAGCGGCACGGTACGATCAAAGCACAGAGTCTTCAATGATATAGAAGGGAATTAAAAGATGTGATGTCCTACAAAGCTATCGCATTACCAGCAAACACGGTATGAAGGCACCTCAAACACTATTTGCTGTTTGTTTTGCTTCAAAAATGAACGTACGTCTATAACTTACTACCCCACGCTAACAAAGCGCTATTGCAAACAGCAAGTCACGTGTAATAACGTTAAAAGCCTCCAAAAAACCACCAGTGTAGCTGTAGGCTTTGTGAACGCCGCTAGGTTTCAAATATAAATGTAATAACCATTTTTAAATCACGTGGTTTGCAACGGTTGGTAGATCACAGATAAAAAGTGAGATTGCAAGATCTGGCAACACTATCACATACGTTAGATCTTACAGATCGAACTAGCGAAAATAAATAATGTAGTTGTTCCAAAGAAAAAACGTGTCACACAAAATCACAGCTATTTTCCAAGTGGTTTTTTTAACCTCAACTTAATCTGAAGAGCTTCTTGTCAGACACATATGATATAATCATACGTGATACTTTCTACTAGGATAAATGACATGTGGAACGTAACTTTGACACCCAATCTTGCACAAAGGTATTATCATAACACCAGAATTGTATCGAGAACAAAAATTTCATTATTATAATGAGAACCACTACACTGATCTTTTCGCCTCATGAGGAGCCATAGACTTTATTATAATTCTCACAGTAATACACAAGCACTTTCGCACAATGGTGCGTAGCAGTGGCTATTGGACTGGTTTTATTTGCGCTTAACAATTGGTTTTTTATACCGAGGATGTGGTATGCATATAACATAAATAAAGCCGACTGGTTTCGGTTACGTGGCCAGTTGCATGTGCAAAGCAACGACTTGCGCAAAACGCCCTTTCGCTTTTTTTTTTGCTCAACTAACACCGTAGCAACCCTCAGCACGCGTGTGCGACTACTACACAGAAAAAAAATCAACTAATTCTGCAATAACACTAAACGCAATCTCAGCACTGTATATGCGTGCACCACGAGCGTTGTAACCTCAAAACAAAATAGAACATAATAACAAGTGGTTTTGAGCGAGAGCCTTAAAAGAAGGATCACTCGGTGCTGTCTAGTTATGAGCGCTGTGCTACTGACAAAGATGAGAAGTTGCACAAGAAATTGAATTAAGGTTACCTTATGCTGTATTGAGTACAGGCTATGGAGAAAAGACAAAAAAACCACAACAGAGCTGCACGAGGTAACAGTAAACCCTTATCACCTACGAATGGGATACCTCTACAATAAAAGCCAAACAAAGTTCAGGCTAATACTCCTGTGTTGTTGCAGCTTTAGGTCTTCCTCCACAAGCAAAGTCATGACTTTTCGTTAACGGTAGTTTTTTTTTTCTGTTGACTTTCATTTTTATGCTAGGTTCGCTCAGTTGCAGGTATGTGCACGTTGCATTAGGTATTATCGTATTAAGGTTGTGTACTGTTTTTACTTGGACAAACAAGGTATTTAGACTTCAGTTGCACAGAGATCGAAAGCTGTATTGTTTACATCGACTGTGACATGACTTATAGTCCGTATTGTTATTCTTGCTCTCTTTGTTGCAAAAAGTCAAAATACTGCTACAGTAGCATCACCTACGCACAGCGATGACAAAAATAAAGCTGTTGCACTGTTTTTTTGAGCAAGCGAAACTTCTGGATTCCACTTTCCATCTCATACTTCGACTTTGGTGGTTGCTATTGTACCGTTATGCTCCCTTTGTAAATTCAAACCTGTTTTAAAGCCGTTAATGATGTACAGTTGCATAGCTTAACGGCATCTTAAGCGAGCTTATTTGTCATCAATTTCTTTCGGAGTTTATCGCCTATGTCAACTAAGTACCTCGAACATAGCATGTTAAAAGTAAAAGTAATTGAAGCAAAAGGTTTAGCTGACGCCGACGCACTCGGTACATTTTTTCTCTTTCCACAAAAGGAACTTCAAACCAATAGCTTCTCAAGGATTTAAATAGGTACAAGCGACCCCTATGTTGTTCTACAGACAGGATATGAATACCACTGGAGTACAACCCTCTACAAAACAAAAACAAAGGCTAATACAGTAGCTCCTGTGTTTAATGAAGAGTTTGAGTACGTTCTTACTACACATAGTGAAAAACAGCACAATCTCCGAAAAGAGCACCAAGCCGTTCTTACCACGCGTGTTTATTGCGATTTTTGTTGCATGTGGCTTATCCTTAATTTGTACCTGTTTTTCCGTACTATCGCATCAAGCGTTCTTATAGTACTTAGCGTTAAAGTAAACGATGCAAAGAGAGACAAACTCAGGCTACGAATCGTTGATGACGATGTTGGCAACAGCGACGACACTGTACGTACTATAACATAATCGTAAAACATACAACGTTGAGAGTTGCGCATTTCTCGGTTATAATCTCAAACCAAATAATTCTTTGCTGACTAGCTTATTTGCAGCTTGGAGAAGTTGAGTTTGATATTACTGTACTGAAGAAGGGAGAAATGGAAGATGTATGGTTATCTCTTAAACTTCGCGGAGAGCCAGCTGGACAAATACGTGTAGAAATGACTGCTGTAGATTTTGGTATTGAATAAAAGAGGCTACTCAACTTAAAATTGTGTTACTAAATAAAGCCTTATCAAGGCGTCTTTTGATAAAGAAACTATGTGAGTGAATGAGTATGGTAGAGGTCAGTTGTGGAAAATTAAGTTACAAATAATTGGAGGCGCTTGTAGTCCTATACTCGCTAAGATGACTAGAAATGAAGGGTTACGAGCAATTTAAAAACATTATACTATCACGTGTCTAATTAGAAGCTTATTGAAATTCAGCACTACACTTCAAAATGTATGCGGTACATTTATTGTCATTGTACCTGAAATTCCCAGTCAGTTCTTTGTATAGCTGCACCTTGGTTAAATTACAGTCATTGCGTGCAGTTAGTAAACATATTGTTGCAACATTTTGAAACAAACTTGCTTAAACATGTCACTTCAGATTTTTCCAACAAAACAACCCCTGTTAAATTCTCAGAGTTTTATTTGAGTTGGACTACGAAGGTGCCAATCCATGCTTTTTAACAGCCTCTTTAAATAGGGTTATTGTAAAACGAATGTACATTTCTTTGCACATTTCTAGAGTAGTCAACTGAGTTCAAGAGCATAGCGATTGGAAAGTGTTGGTCTTGTTTTACAAGGTTAATTATAGATACTGCTTTTAATAAGTAGTTTGTTACTTCTAATGTCAATTGAAGTTCCACGAACAAAAAGTACATGAACACCTGTTAGTTCATTAATACGTTTTTCAGTAACGGAAGTAAAGCGAAGACAAATTGTATGAACATTCTTTAAGACCTTGATACCTTCATCAGTAACTGAAGTGTTTGAAATAGAAATCTCATGAACATTTTGTAGGAATTTAATACCTTCATCTGTCACTCCAGTATCATTAAGGAAAATAGTGTGAACACCCTTTAACTCCTTAATACCTTGATCTGTCACTTTGGTGTGATTTAAGTAAATAGTATGAACTCCAGCAAGAAATTTAATACCTTCATCTGTCACTTTGGTGTGATTTAAGTGAATAGTATGAACTCCAGCAAGAAATTTAATACCTTCATCTGTCACTCCAGTATCATTAAGGGAAATAGTATGAACACCCTTTAACTCCTTAATACCTTCATCCGTCACTTTGGTGTGATTTAAGTAAATAGTGTGAACACCTTTCAACTCTTTAATACCTTCATCTGTCAACTGAAGACAACCTATAAGATTTATGTTTTGAAGGCCAGGTGCAATTGCTCTGAGATCTTCATCATTGATTTCAGAATTAAATACTTTTGCTTTAACATGACGACACCCAGATAGCATTGAATATAATGTACCAGTAATCTTCATCTTAATTTCACTGTTTTTTTTAACACCTTGATACTTTCTCATTTTCAATACATCTTGTACAGTTCTTAGTAGAACAGTTTTATACCCAACAATATCATGAATAATATCAGCTAATAAATGACATGATTGAACCACTGAAAATCTTGTTTTTGCATCTGTATGATTTAAAATATTTGAAATAACTTCAATTGGAAAATTGAGAATATTTAGTTGTTGTTCGCAAAGTGTTGTTTGTTTACTTCTTGGTACCACTTGAGCCTTGCAAAGTAGGTCAAGTTCGGTACTGCTATGTACTACGTGCTCTTTTTGTGGGCTAACAGTTGTATTCATGTCATTAAACAGAGTATTGAGTTGTTTAACAAGTTTGGTGTTTGAAGAGTTTAAAATACTCTCGAGCTGTGTAACGAAGGTTTGGCGTCGTTTTGTCATAACTTTAACAAATTCTTCTGGGTTTCTCTCTTTAAAGTATGTGAGTGCTTGGTCTATTGATACACCTGAGAAACTCATGATTTATGCGGGGTTATATGTAATTTACTGTGAAGAAAAGACCAACTTAATGAAGTTTGTTAAGCGATGATCCAGAATGCGACCACGTGTTTTGTTTGTCTAGACACTAATATTGCCAAAAGGGAAAAAGATACATTAGTAGTATGTGTATGCTTAGAAAAATAAAAAACGTGGAAGTAAAATTGTAGAATTCTAAGAAGTAGACTCAACGACGAGATGTCACGTTTATCTCAACCATTAGGTTGGTAGCATCAATATGTAAGGAAGTGGTCTTGCCCGCCTTTTGGCGTAGCTGTAAGCTAGACTTCCTTATAAATACAGCAACAGAAAGCTTACCAATGCGACCTAATTTGGAGAAAAGCATACCAAACCCGGTTTTGTTCATGCGTTTGGTGAAGTGTACAATAGGATACTTGTGCCACACAGTAGATTGGCTAGTGCTTCTATGAACTAAGTTTTCGTTCACACGTCGCGTGTCTCCCCACGCGAAAGAAGATACCTTGTAGCAGTATAGACGCTATGTAGTGTATTTCATAGGGTAGAGGAACAACTGTGAAACCATAGTTGACTGGCACGTGCCATTATTGTCGAAAAACAGCTACAATGTGGCAGCAACTCCTTGTTATTTCATCCGTCCTTTCTGTGATATCAGTAGTGGCGACTATGACGCTTCTTCCGCCTGTTATTGAAGTTGATACAATTCTCAATATTACTTCCGGCCCTTATCTTTTTAACGCTTCTTTTGTGACTATACTAGCAAAGCTCGAAATGCAGCCAGGATCAGTTTTGTATACCACCGGGAACATCAATTTCAAAATGAATGGTTATCTTAGAGCTCATGGTAATACCACACATAGTGTTGAAATAATCGGAAAGAATATAAGAAGGACAACGCTTGGTGATGATTATACATTTAGCAATGCAATCAATATCCAATACGGAGATCTTTCAAACTTGGCTTTCTTCACACGAAGTACAAAGGTTAACAATATCAAATGCGAAGACGTTAATATTATAGTTAACGCACCTGTCGAAGACGGATACAGTTTTGTTCAAATGAGAGAATCAACTATAAGCTATACCTCCAAGGAACTTATACTTTTTGATGATAGTACTTTCTTCAACACCCAGATACTTCCTATTTTTTATCATTACGATAAACCTTCAATAGTGTTCCGCAGCAGTATCTTCTCAACTGATGATTCTTTTAAAATACAAGCTCATCCTATCCTCGCTTCTGTTTACCTCTCTAAAAGTACATGGAACACAAAAGGTATTGGAAAGAATATTATTATCTCTCATGCTATTCACTCAAACATAACAATAAACAGTCCACGTGATAAACACAACGCTATGACGATATACCCAATCGAAATAACTTTTTCAACGTTCACAGTAACTAATACAGATATAACCATTCAATTCTGTATTCTACCATCACGTGACAATGGTTGTGATTACTGTGGACTCGATTTTAGCTATAACACTTTGGATGCCGATAAACGCTCATCAATATCCATCTTTAAAAAGAAAGTCAGTCTGAGCGAAGTTTCTGATAATATTCTTGTTTCATCCAATATATTCTTGTACAATTCATTAGGAGTTATGTCATTCAACAACACTTTTTCGCCTTCACGTGATGATAGTACGAATAACGGAGTATTGACATTTACTGGGATCTTGTACCAAAGCAGAATCAACAATATGAAGGTAAACATACAAGGATCAATAGAACAATCTTCTTTGTTAAACTCTACAATTAACTTGATAGATGCGGTCAATGCATACTTAGGAAGTAATTATTGGGGTACAACAAACTTGACAGATATCAAATCAAGAGTTTGTGACGTACACTGTAACGCTTCAAAAGGGTTGGCTACTTTCGAACCTATACTTTCACTTCCTTACATGTCTCCTGTTACCCCTTCCCCTCGAGCTCCTACAACAACACCATCGCCAACAACAATCCCTGCTGTACCAAGTGCTGTACCACCTACAGAATCGCCTCCATATCATTCGCCGAATACAAATACAACAGCTCCAACATATAACACAACAGCTCCTACAACACCAGGTCCAACAACAATTCCTGCTGTACCAAGTGCTGTACCACCTACAGAATCGCCGCCATATCATTCGCCGAATACAAATACAACAGCGCCAACATACAACACAACAGCTCCTACAACACCAGGCCAACAACAATTCCTTCTGTACCAAGTGCTGTACCACCTACGGAATCGCCTCCATTTCATTCGCCGAATACAAATACAACAGCGCCGACATACAACACAACAGCTCCTACAACAATACCGTCTGTTCCAAGTGCTGTACCACCTACGGAATCGCCTCCATATTATTCACCGAACACAAATACAACAGCTCCAACATACAATACCACAGCACCAACTGAGGCACCATATTACAACACTACGGCCCCTACAACACCTACAAGTACGCCTGCGAGGCAACCCATAACTCGTGCGTCCTTATTGTTTAGATGACTAATACTAACCTACACCACAGCGCCAACATCAACACAGCCACCTGCTAAACCACATCCTCCAGCCATCGCACCGTCACTTCCTCCATTTGCTCCACCGAGCACATCCCCGCCCACACATTCCTCTCCACCAAATGTGAATCCTGGCACACCAACAACAATAGTACCATCGTTTAGTCCCACACATTCTCCTCCACCTACTGTGAATCCTGGCATACCTACAACAACGGAACCTTCGTTTAGTCCCACGAAAAAACCCACGATCACTCCAACTTCAGCTACAACAAAATCTGGTCATTCTGGTTTAGTGCTTGGATTAGTAGCTGGTATTTTGTCTCTGATTATAGTAGTACTTGGTATTGTCGTTGCTATACTTATTTTCAAGTTATCAAAAGGGAGACAAACAGGAGAGGAGTTCCAAGGTTTGATTTGATGGCACTTTGAAATGATTGTCAAATAAATATATCATATACTCTGCCTCAGCTTTTTCTGTCTCTACACTTTTTACTCATTTTTGCTTTCTATTTGTATATTTTAGATCACGTGCCACCGATACACAGCACGTGAACGTTTTGCATTCTGTGATGTTCTGAAAAAGTAAGTTGTAAAATGTTTCAAAGTGAATTCTAGAATTCTCTTTGACAGCGACAGTCAGAGCGTTTAGCTAGAGTATAGAACAACGAGGCGTATAACATACTGTAGCATAAATAACCTTTCGTAAACTCACTTGCGTTGTTTAGTTGTTTGAGCCCAAACCTAGCTTGTGAGGTTGCATCTCGATATCTAAAAATACATCACAAAGAAAGGCAACGACTGCCATAGTTATCATTACCATACAAGGACCATAACAACTCAGAAACAGTATATACATACGTAATGCTTTCAAATACTAAGAGGATAGGCAATAACCAAACTGTGACAACTTGCACACTCATCGAACTACCAATTGAAATGATAGTTTATATTTTTGACTTTGTAACCTCTACTGCAAACGTATCTACAGTTTCCCGTCTTTTTCGAGATATTGTGGATAAATACGTCGGTTACAACGATATTTTCATTACAAATGAAGAACAGTTTGCCATGTTGTGTGGTGGACCTTTACTGAAGAACACAGCAATCCATGTTAAGATGCAATGTGTCAAACCTGAATTGTTTCGCTTTCTTGAAGGTGTACATACCATTTCCTTATGGGGTTGTAAGGAGGGTGTTATAGACGAATGTATAGCACCTTTAGCCGGAGTACACACTATTGATATTCATCATACAAATATAACAGATAGAGCACTAAAGATTTTGGTTGGAGTACATACAATAAGCGTGGCACAATGTAAAAACCTTACAGATGATGGTATTAAGTCTCTTGCCGGTGTACATTCTATTGACTTGACAGGTACTAAAGTAACAGATAATGGTTTAAAGGCATTGGCGGGAGTACACACAATTGATTTATCAAATTGCCGGAGAGTTACAGATGAAGGAGTCAAAGCTTTAGCAGGAGTACACACAATCAACTTGTGGAATTGTAAAAAAGTCACAGATGAAGGGTTCAAGGCTCTTTCTGGAGCTTACAATATTGGTTTATCTAGTACAAATGTAACAGACGATGGCCTGAAGGCGTTGGTAGGAGTACACACTATAAGTATAGCGTACTGTGACGCAGTTACTGATAAAGGAATTAACGCTCTGTCAAGCTCACATAGTATTCTATTATCAGAAACGATGGTGACAGGATGTTTAAAGGAATTTGATGAGTCTGAAACCATTTATTACTTCATCTGAAAATGTTGTGCTTTACAAAACATGTCCTTGTAACAAAGTATGGTTAATTGCCAGTTTATCTTGTGACGTTTGCTAACTTGAGTGTAAGAAAAATAAATGTTCATACTTGTAATACAAGTGAAGCAGGATTTGATTAATAGAACAAAAAAAAAAAATGAGGCTGACTTTCTTTGAACAACACCAACATAGTTGGGGTTTTTTTTTTCTTTTTATTACTCTAACTACTTTACATATTTGTTCAAGAATCGTTTGTGAAAGTCATTACGAATAGTATCATTAATAAATCTTTTCTTTTTACGATCTGGTTCACCACGTGTTTGGTTTTTAAATACGACTTGCTCATACCACCTAAAAACAGTTATTAGCCACAGAAAGAGGCGTACAGAAAAAAAATTGAGATGTAAGTCAAATATGTGGGAGTTCAGATAACGTCAACTGACAGCACAGAGCAAAAAAACTAGTCTGGCTGTTTGCGATTTTCTCCGTTAGATGTTTTGATAAGCGTACTTTTTCTTTACTGTAGCATCACCACCTTGGGAGGCGAGTAGAGGATTACCACTCATTGTTTGTTCTTGGTCACGTTCCATCTCTTCTTCTGCCTCTTCTTTTTTTCTCCTTTTGGCATCAACTTCTCTTTCTGCCTTAATACGCTCCAACTCTCTAATGAGTTCTGCGTTCTCATTCTCATCACTTAATAAATAATAAGCAAAGATCCATAAGAGCAACTTTTGAAACGATTTTGTCACGTGTGTTAGCACGAGAACGACAAACTAAAAAAAAGGGAATTTTCTCAAAGAAATGTAACTAGTTTACGCGTGCAAGCTCTGCGTAGAGGATTAAAAACGTATGGGTTCACTGAAATAACGTACTCTGAGTCAAAAGACGATTCATCGTCGGAATCAGAGTCGTCTCTGTCAAGAGCAGCATATTCATTTTCTTTAATGTCGTCAAGCTTTCTCTTGGTACCTCTGCCATCTTCAAGGAGATTACCAGGTGTTTTATTCTGTTCAAGCATTTTAACATCTAGGTAATTGATTAACGCCTAATTAACGCCGTGTAGCATTACCATCTAGTTTGCCTATTTTTTCAAGATGTATTCGTTCTCTGGCGTCTAATTCACTTTTAAGATCCCTTTCGGCGATTTCGTCGGTCGTGGTTTGGCCTGGCTGCCTTTGGCGGTTTATTTAATACAAATCGCCGGTATTTTAATAATATTAACGTTTAGTACCTCATTTTTAATTTAGTAAAGCCAGGTATATCCCTGGCGTGCATGGTGCGTGAAGCAACAATACTGCGACCTCCACGGTCATCATGACCGCGAGCTGGGTTCCAAGTAGGCTTATGAGCAGTGGTCATAGTAAATTAGCCTTATTCGTTGGCGAAACTGCAATGCAAAATCTACCAGAGTTGAATTGCAACGACGCTAAATTGTGCCTGTCATTTTGTTCCGCTTTCGTTTGTGGGTTCAACCACCTGTCATAGAAGTACTTATGCTACCAGGGAGTATACGAATATGTAGAGCCTCGGCAAGAACGACTAGAGTATGTACCGCAATTTATAGGTCAAAGAAGACGCTGGCAATACGTAATAGTGTATGCCGTCCTGTAATTCGCGATTTTGCCAGTGAGGCAGTTTCATCTACCCAAAGTACCTTAAAACTAATTTCTATAGTCGTTAACGCACTTTTAGATATACTGGATGAATATTACAGTGTTTTAGAACAACCTGGGCTTGAAAAAGATTATTCAAACAAATACGTTTCTAGTATGAAGAAAATACAAAATTACGATATTGCGCTCACTGAAATACAAAGACTGAAGCGTATTACTACCCCAGACAAGAATGCCTATGGTTTGGTAATATCACTGGCAACACATTCAGACGGTGAATCGTGTATGTCGTTGTATACTGATATGGTTAAAGCAGGTACTTTAACAAAATTTTTTTGACACATTGCGTTTTTTATTTTTTGACACTTTATTTTCGGAAGGTCATGTTCCGTCACGTCAAATATTCGCTATGCTCCTTAGTTTCTGTATAAAAGATAATGATATCAATAGATCATTACAAATACTAGAAGATATGCATAAGCTTGGTGTGAAACCACATTTATTGGTAGTGAAGGCTTGTAAAACACTTTTTGATATGGCGTTAAAACATAATAGTATAAACGAAATTGAGTCTCTTTTGTCAATCACAAGAAAATTAAAACTCTCAGCAGCTAGTACAGAAGTATATAATCTATTGATTGGTACATATGTAAGAGGAGATCTAGAACTTGCTATGAAGTTATTCACGCAAATGAAGCAAGAAAAAATCAAACCTGATGAGAAGACATATTCTTTACTTTTAAATTCAGTTGTTTCTCATCCGCGATTTCTTCGTGGGTCTTACTACCAAGAACTTTCAAATGAGATTACAGCTGATATGAAAGCACAAGGTATTAAACCTGGTGCTGCAATTTTTTGTACACTAGCAGAGTTTTATGGCTTAAAAGGGTGCGATGAATGTGATATTCTTTTTTTTTTTCATTTTTTACTTGTTATCTTTGTTTGGCTTTGTGTTACTTTCAACATGTTTAGTAATATTTTTTTAGGAATCTCAGCATGGCGTTTAAGCTTGTTGAGCATATGAAGAATATGTCAATCCCTCTTCAACACGATTTTTTTGTAAAACTTTTTCGAGTTTGTACCAAAAGTAGAAAATGGATTCAAGCTTGTAAGGCATACGAGTTAATGGTAGAAGTACGATCTAATAATTTTAAGAACATCATAAAATACTTCAATCTAAATTAAGCTCCTGATATTTTGATTACTAGGAAGGCCTACGTCCAAACTTGATGCTGAGAAAAGATATCATTAAAATGGTTGCAAAAGTTAATGTTGATAGGGAAACTCTTGCTCATATACAACACGTGAAAGGTAGTCCTGATATGGTATTGACTCAAGAACAAACAGAAGAGCTTAATGATGTTATCTACGCTGTAAAATCTCATCTTCAGAGTAAACGATAAAAGAGACAAAAAATAGTTTTGACGTCATCAAAAAAATTGACAAAAAAATGGTTGCAGATGACTGTTACGTTGTAAATACCGTACACATCGTTATTGACGCAATGTACTTGTTAAAGTGCATTACTGACGCATGAGGAGTGATTGGATAGAAGTTGTGCGACAACAACACCGTTTTTGTAATTTTAGTGAAAAACAGTTGGTTAAGACAGTCAAGGATATGATAATCGGTAGGTAACATCACTTGAAAGCGTTAAGTGTTTTACCTGTATTTTCAAAATACCAAAACGCTTCCATAACGACTAAATAGTAGCTGTTGTTAATTACAAGCGTCGGTTGTTTTGCTTAAGCGCGTTTCCCATTAATTTAGGATTCGTCAGGTTCTAGGCAAAAAAGTTGAGGTATTCGCAGTTCAACCTCGTTCCACGCGCAGCTCATCTCAATTTTTCTGACAATGTCAGCTTCCTCAAGACCTCGTAAACGTTATAAGAGTGTAACAGCAGTAGCTTGTCTTGTTTGTAGACAAAAACATGAAAAATGCGATGGCGGTGAGCCTTGTAGTTTGTGTGCACGCCTAGGAAAAGATTGCGTGTATATCCAGCCAAAGAAGCGTGGACCACGAAAAGGTTCAGTTTTTTACATTAATTGTTATTTGTGGTGTAACGTTTTTATGCACCCTATACAGCGATTTGAGTTGTACCAACTGACATTTTGACACAATAGGTTTCCGTAAAAAACTTGATGAACGCCTAAATGACCTAGAAACAGCACTAAGGCAACAAACAGAGACAACAGAAAGGTTTAGACAGCAAGTGCGCGAATTACAGACATCTCAGGCCAAATCGCTTACAACAACGCCACGAAACGCAATAACTAACATAACAGCTTCAACTGACCTCACATCGCAATTGGTACGTCACACTCATCAGTTACAAAACGCTATTAGCATCGATTCCCTTCTAAACAATACCAACGGGATCTAGTTTTTGTCCAAAACACCGCAATTTAGAAAAAGGGCAAATTAACTACCCGCGATTGTACTTTAAACTGATTCAACCTATTAGCTCGCGTCAACAAGTGTTAATCTATCATTCTACACGCAAATTTTCCACAAATTCCATAGTCCGTTTACACAACTAATCAGAAATAATATTGGAGATTACAGCGAGTTTCTATCACAAAAACCATGGGACTATTTACGTAAACTGCGTACGTTTTTTTTTTTTCTCTTTGTCTTTTTCGGACAAAACAAGAAGTTTTGATGAGTACTTCCTTACCAACCACACCTTCAATATGTGCTACCACTATTCTCTTTATTACACTTTATTGGGTATTGCAAGCAACTCCTATCCTTCGTGTAATAACGTGGATATGATTGGAGAAAACAACTCGTCGACGAACTTTTTTTTTATGTCCTCCTTGGCTTTTTTTTGTTGACAAGTTGTTTGTTGACTTCCTTTAGCTACTTTGGAGCTTCTTAAACTGTATTCTATATGTACATGGAGCGCTATGCATGTAGGACATTTTGACCAAGGTAAACGATTTGCTTCTATATCACAGGCGCTAGCAAAAGGTTTATACGATCAACCACAAGTTGACACAGCAGGTACATTTTTTTAATCTCGTTTTATTTTATTTTTTAGTGAAATTTCTGCCAAATCTATCAATAAGGGCAAATATCCGGTCACGTGATAGATTCTTATATTGTTAAGAATATTGCTCCGGTATACCCGTACCCGATCTCTTTTTTGTACAAGTAGTTCGCTTACTGACTTATTGTTACAATAGCTTGTTTTATGCTTCTTTCTGCGTATTATGCAGTTGCCGCGGAAATTCGAACATCTCATTTTTACGCGTCTACTACTGTAAATCATCTTGAACATGTTATGGCTTACAACAATGGAGGTATGTGGGTATTACTGGGAGTGATTTTTTTGACTGTGGTTTTAGATAATGATAGTGTTAAAGCTTTTTTGATGATTGCAAAACTACATAAGATTCAGTTCGGAAGTATCAGTTCACAGCTTGTTTCAATGCAAGTTATAATTGAAGAGCTTTTGGGATGTTATTATACACTATCAAAAGAGTGTAAGATGACTCTTGCAGAGATTTTGATAGAACGGGTTGTCGTGCAGGTCCGTGAGATTATTTTCAATGATTTTTTCTCTTCAGTGATTTTACCCAGTATCACGTTATCTTTTTTCGTTGAAAAATACCTTTGGGCGGGATTAGTTCTTGTATTTATAGTTTTTAGTGTGAAATGACGATGCAAAATAAGCTTCCTATGACAGAAGATAAAAAATCTGAGTGTGTGGTACGGTTTATTTGTAATGACTTTGTTTTTTTGCGCAAGTTTAAAAGTTTTTTTAAGTTAAACTTATCATTTTTTTCTCCCTTTAGCTTCACTTGTCTAAGGCCAGTGAAATTATTTCTGAGAGTAAGAAAGAAGCGTATGCGGATTTATTTGATTTACATGATTCCGCGGAAACTTTATACTTTCTTGTAACTGAACAGTTAGAGGCAGCACGCAACGTATGTTATTTTCTTTTTTCGAGTATTTTCTTTGTAGTTGTCAAAGTTTTTAATGGTTTCTGACTCGTTTTCAAGGGTGCTGACAAGATTCTGACTACAATGCAAGTTACAAAGAAGTATATGCATGACATTTCAAAAGTATTACAATTACGTAACTGCTGTTTTGTACGTACACTTCGAGGAGCTCTTTGTTTTTTCTTGCAATCGATATAATTTTTTTACCCTTCTTTTTTAACTTTGTTGAAGGTCTATATGGCTGTTAGAGATCAAGAAAAGGAGTTAACGTGTATGAATATGATGGTAGAAATGGGAAAACGATGGCCTATTTTAAAAGCCGTGTCTGGTGTGCGTACACGATTAAATGGAACTCTAGAGTGTTTTTTTTTTGACTCAATTTTTTTTTGTTGTTCGTCTTGCTTATTGTTCACTTTTTAGACAATGAAAAAACTAAGAAAGGATAACAAAACAGAGAATTATATGGAAACATTAACTCAGTTGTTCTTCTCGCCTTCAGGGCTAAGTGGCCTAGACAAATTCGTTTCGTATGCGTTTTTTCTAAAAACTACTTTCTTGTTTGTATATTGTAGTATTTTACGCTGATGTATGTGTTTAGTGCCTACAAAGATGATCAAGCAAAAGTTGCAGGTAAAAAAAGAAAGCTTGAAGATATGGTGCCACAAGAAACGCATTCAACAGGTATGACTTTTTTGTTTGATTTTTTCTTCTTTTTTTCGTAGTCTTTGATTTTTCTCTTTCCTCTTTTGATGGCTTTACTGACTAATTACTTTTTTAGATGCACGTGATGTTTTACCTCTTTGTCAAATAGAGAGTACTCCATCTCTTAATGGAAGCTCAGAGTATTACGACATTGTCCAAGCTGATTCCAATGTCGCAAGTGTTGCGACAGATTGGAATATTAATTTAACACAGCCTCAAATAATGACTCCTGGAGGTGTTGGTAGTAACTTTGATCAAATGATATTACCTTCACAATCTACAAACGAACTAGATATTATGGGTAGCCCTGATTTTTGGGTTGACATACCTCAAACAGGGCCACTTTGGTCTCCTTGAAAATAATACGAAAAAAAAACTAAGACGTATTGATAAAAAATTCCTTGTAAAATAACTGAAAAACTAAGACTGTAAATAATACACAATTGTGTGTAGTGTATCTTCTGTATTCCAAATTTTCGTATACAATAAACAAAAAAACTATACTGTAACTTGGTACTTAATTGTGCTTTCTTCTTTTCTTCTAATCTAAACCGATCCTAAGCATTTTTTTGTGTCGTTTTTTTATAAATGGTTGACTACCAAACCACTGCTCAACCTATTCATTCTCATGCCACCCTTTACACTCACCTTTTACTTGAGTTGTCCATTTTCATACCAGGCTTTTGTTAAGCTGTCTAAGTAAGCTTCTGAAAAATATCATCAAGCTTTTTTGACAACAGTGTTGGTTCAGAGAAAGGTTTCAAAAAGTCGGATCCTGTTCACGATTTTAAAACGCATTGAAGCAGCTCTGGTTTCCTATTACTGCTGTAATAGCCTTATACTAATGGTAGTACATGATTTTAATCGTTTTAATGCTAAATAGTGTATTTAGCGCTTGTTTAACCGTTCAATATCAAATCGTATTAGAATTACGCCTAAAACATACGTTACGCGAAGAAAATGCGTTAACGTTGTACGTGAGTACGCTTGGACGCAACAAAAGCAAAAAATCAAATTAAATTCACTAAACTCACTGAAACGCTTTCCAAACCGAGTAAATACACGATGGTACTGCGGAATAAATAAAAACAACGACCAAAATACAAGCAAAACGAAGACAGATAGCAACGACTTTGATTATTATTTTTCTGCCGCCAAATCCGCTTTTGAGTACTTTGTACCTACTGTTTACAAGGTAGATGAAGTACCTAACCCAATGGAAGTACGTATAATGTAATTGGTAATCTCCAGTATGAGTAATACGGATGACAGGAGCCAGAGAAAAATGGTAGCAGAAAAGTTAAATCTTGGGTTTCAAATCCAAATGACATTGTATCACAGCAGACTTGTAATATGGTTGATTCTGTTATTAATGGCTTGAAAGATATAAAGATAAATAATGATAAACACCCACAAGTTGCTTTAGCTATCATTTCTCAGATGCATAAAGAAGAAAACGAAACAGATATGAATACTGCACGTGACAAGTTTTTTTTTTTTTCCTATTTAGTTCATTAACAGTTTATGTTGCTTTAGATTGGAATGAAGTTTGCTTCTGACCTACATAATCTATGGGGCGTAGGGTATGTGTTAATAATATTTACTGACGTCGTATTTAAAGTCAAGGTAAGTTGATTTCTTTGAATATTAGGTTTGAAGATTGTCATTCTGGTGTTTTATTTCTTATCTCGAAAAATGATAATGTGGCATACATATCAACAGGTAAAGATATTATGAATCTCATTACAGATGTAAACGCAAGAAAGATTATTGACCTAATAATACCACAATTGGAGAAAGGTAATGAAGTTTCTTTTAAAATTATTTCGCACTTGTATTGTTTCGTAAATCTCTGAAACAACTTACAACAACACTTGCATTCAAGTGAACCAACTAAATTTACAAGTATTTTACTCTCTTTTTCATCATGTTCAAGTCATACCTATGAAAAGGAAATAGAAGGAGATTGATTTACCTTCTGTTTTAATAAGCAGCAAAATCTAACTTTTTTTAATAGGAAGCTATGATGAAGCTGTTCTTGAAGGAACACGTCTTATTAATGAAGCCCTTCGTGGTAGAGGAGTAAGAGGAATGACACCAAAAATGAAAGAGAAATTAAGGTTATGGGGAGGTTGGATTGGAGTAATAGGGTAAGTAGCTTGCAGAGCTGTTTTTTTTTTCTCCTCATTGTGGTTATAGGATACTGTCTGTTTTTCTATATCTCAATATTAATATTGGAAGTAATGGTAGTGCCAGTGGTGGTTTTGGAGGTGGATCTGCAACAGGTGGAGGAGGAGCTGTATGGAAAGGTTTATCCTTTTTTGGAAAGATACTAAAATTCATACCACATAAATGAACTTTGTCAAGTATAATCTATTTTATTTGTACGGTTATACTCACCAACTAAAACTGAGGCAAAGCTAACTTATATTCATATCGATAGAGAAATGTTATAGAGAAATTTTACAAGAATACATGGATGAAATGCCAGACTCTCTAGATAAAGCGAAATCTTCTTGCTTACTACGAACAACAATCAATTTATATCGCCTCTAGTACTATGCCGTTAGACTCTGTGTCTCCTGATTAGTGGATTCACTGTGTTGTTAAATAATAAGCGTTGTTAGAAGCGTACAGACTATATCGTATGTAAGAAAAATACAGGACAAACGTATTTTGGTCAAAAGTCAAAAATGGAGACATCTAAAATTAAGCTTGATTTTGAAATACGGAGTATGTGGGCACTCTTGTGTTATTTATGTTTCCTGGACTACTAAAAAATCCTGTCATTGTAGTGAAACATCACCAAAAAGAGTGAAACAGAATTTATTGTAAAAATTCAAGTGTTGAATACTCTATGGGTCCCAAACAGCAATAGAACGACCACTCAATGTAGCATAGACCCTGCCTATGTGCCTTGGATCTACGCCAATTCCGTTCAAGAAAGCCAAGTGAAAAGTGTCGTTAGTCAATCGTTGCCAAGTCTCTCCAACATTCGGAGAATAGTAAACGCTAAATCCTTCTGTATCTTCAGGTCCTAGTCTTCGTAAAAAACAACACCTTGTCTTTACTCTAATTGCTTACCTTTAGCCCATAGAGCTACACGACCGTCATAGGCGGATATAGTAGCAACTTCAATACCTCCAGGTTTACCTGAACACTTGTAAGAATTGTTGTACGAAAGACAAAGAAAACACGTGCCAAATAATTCTTCAACTGAGAAATTACCAACTTGTTTCCTGCACTATTCATCAGTATTGTAACATCACCTGTGATTCAGACGCACCAATTATATCCTCCATCTGTAGAGTGCCATAAAGCTTTTCCTCTATTTTGAGTACCGTTTGTGAACATCAAAGCCCAAAGATGACCAGATCTCGCCTGATCAGAAGCAAGAGCACCGTACACTGAAGGAAAAGCAGAATGCCAATCCTTCATGTGTGTGAAAGTATCTCCTCCATCATTCGATGTCCATAAACCCGAACCAAAACCCATAACATAATACTTTAGGTCAACAGTAGCATCTACAAATCGACTTAAGTTGGTAATAAGTAACTTAATACAAAAAAAAGTGTTGTTGCGCTATGATGTCTACTTTGTGACACTGATGTAAAAGAAGCGATAAAATGAATTGCTTCAAATAGCGAGAACGAGAATTTGAAGCATGCTAATGGATAACAGTTTTCCCAAAACGGGACATGTTAAGTCGTTCGTACCTCTTGTCATTAAGTGCTTCTCTACGTATTGGTTCCCTTGGAAAGTTTCCCATAACATTGTAGCAACACGCTTCCATGTTATTCCACCATCTTTTGTTCTCCAAAAGCCACCTTTATCTTTTACAAGATAATCGTTTGGATTTGTTAAAGAACCAACACAATCAATAAAATTAAAACCCGTCATTGTTTTGTTTATTGGTTCCTCCTGCTGAAACAGACGTGTCCATGTTTTTCCAGAATCATGTGTTGTTGCTATCCATCCCTGTCCACCTCTTTGGTTACCTAATACAACCCATGTGTCTCCCCAAAACATTGCACGATGAGCTTCACCCAAACTGAAAGAGTGTTGTTATTTTCAATGAATAGGTTTGGATCGTACTGGACTGTAGGATTGGTTAATACGCCTCTCATATTAATAATTATTTCCTCTAGAGTTCCGAAAAACCCTGCAAGGTCCATTGAACCGAAATAAGCGAGGTCACGATCAGGATGAAAATCAACTGTGAACATAACAACCTAACCTAGTAAACTAACAAGAAGGTATCATTGTTTTCTTCTCATCTTTTACTTACCTCTCCAACACCTTTAGCTATAAATTGCCAAGTATTTCCGTTATCTCTACTCTCCATAGGACCGTCTCCAGTTCCGGTTATCCAATGATTTTCGTCTTTAGGATCTTGAACCTATAAATAGAATAATTACACTGCGCAAGAATAAACAACGTACAAATGCAGCACGACCGTATGGTAGCCCAGTGGTATTTGGGGCTCTCCATATTGGCATCTTTCCTGTAGCTTGCATAGCAGAATAAGTGTATGTCTCTCCCTTATCATTAGATATACCAAGTGATCCAAGCCTGAAAAAAATCAGAAACAACATCATCTCAGCTACGAAGCAAACTGTATTGCACTCGTACCCTGTAGCTGTAGCATAGACTAAAGATCCGTTCTTAAGAATATGAATTAAATCAGGTTCGCCATCACGTTGTAAGAACTTATGCGTCAATTCTTCAAATACATACGTCGCTAAACTGATGAGTGAAAGGCGTCAACTAAAAAACGAAAAGAGCTTCACACATTTTCACCTGACGGCTTGAGCTGTTAAGTGCTCAAAATACTTGGTTAGGCACGTACAAGTATCTACCCAGTTTGATGATGTTACTCTGTAATAAACACCTTTTGTATACTTACTACCTTGATTTTCATTTCCGATAAAAAAAGTAGTTCCATCGTTCATTCGTACAACTCTTCTTACACTAACGAGTGTGCCCTTACCAGTATTAACAGTTTCCCATGTTTTACCATAGTCAAGGGATAGATAAAGGCCAGAACCATAACCACCAACCCAGACTTGTCCAGCGAACTTTGGATTTTCATGGATATGTATAGTTCCAACAGCCGTGATATTGTTAAACACCTTTGGCGCTACAGCCACCCAAGTTTCTCCAGCGTCTTCAGTCATAAATAGACCCTGCCTTGCACCAGCCCAAACTTTATTGTTATCAGCTGGATCTATAACAATGCATTCGCCACCAATGCGAAGAGCATCATTGCCTGGAAACAAGTCAGATTAAACAATTGCGGAGTATCCAAAAACCCGCCTGCGAAATTAACGTGTAGAACGCGCTTGTATGTCTTTCCTCCATCAACAGTCTTCCATACACCTTGCCCTGGGTCTTTTGGATAAGGTTCTTGGCCAAGCGCTAAATACACCTCAAAAAAAACCGTTAACTGCTTTGCCAGGTTGAACTTATTCTTCAAAACTCACTGTATTGACATCCTTTGGGTCTATTGCAATGCCTTGCGTTGACCAAGAGCTTGGATACGCAAAAGAAGAAGATATCCAGTTCCAATTTTGGCCCATGTCATCAGATCTATAAGCACCGCCTTGGAGAAAATTAATCACGTGACAAAAAAAAAAATTTCATTATATTTTGACCCAACATAAAACCCCACGTGAACCTTCGATAAGGTAGTACTTATTGCGATTCAACCACGTGGTAATTATTTTCGATAGTAGTGTCGGTTTGAGGATCAGAAAAGTAAATAGAAAGCTCCAGTAACAGTATAACGTACCAACATCTGTTCTACCGTACAATATACCACTTGGGTGTACAGCAACACCTGTGAAGTATCCTCCGCCTGAGAAGTTCATCCATTTCCACTCGCTTTGAACATACGGGATGAAAAGCACTATTGACACGAAAATAACAGCTAGAACATCGTTACTTGCTTGCTAGTCACAACTTAGTACCTTGAAAGTGCATCTTATTATACTTGTATCGACAGTACCCTTTGAACACCTTTGTAAACTTGTTTGTAATGTTAAGTTTATTGTAGTTACACGTGCATTGACTTAATATAGTGTCGCAAAATGATAGGAAAGTGAAGAACTTATTCACTATCGAGTTGTTCTGAATATTGATACTTGGTTGTTCTAGTTAACCTCACATTTATAAGGACCCTTTTGAGTCTTATGGACTGGAGTCACTAAACTGAACTTCACTTAAAAACGGGCTGAGGCAGCTTTGCTCTATGTATTGATCACGCCAAAAAGTTAAGAGTGTTAAGAAGTCATGACTGACTCCACTCGCTTTAGCATCCAAAATGACATATTCCTTCAGCTATCACCTTTCTCTTTAGGAACGATACCTGTTATCTATGTAACATCTAAACTCAGTGCTATTAATACTGTAGAAAGTACTTATAGAACGTACAAGGGCTTTATTAACATAAAGTATGTTGCTAGGTGATTGCAACCACAAAACCAAAGTATCATTCTGTAAACATAAAGTTTTCAACTTTCACGTGATCAACGAACGTGATTATTGATTCCATCAACGAATGTGTGCTTGCAGTGTTCAACACAGTGGGCTCGATTTAGGTAGAAGCAGCATTACCGAATTTAAAAGTTGTGAACAGGCAGAAAAAAATTGTAAAACGTTCGAAAAAGTTTACAACCAAATAATAGCGAAATACCTCGCACACCAACAAAGGTATTATCATAACACCAGAATTGTAAGGAGAACAAAAATGTTATTATTTAATAACGAGAACCAGTATACTGTTCATATCTTTTCGCCACATGAGGAGCCATAGACTTTATTATAATTCTCACAATTTTAGGGTATTACACAAGCACTTTCGCACAATGGTGCGTAGCAGTGGCTATTGGACTGGTTTTATTTGCGTTTAACACTTGGTTTTTATACCGAGGCTGTGGTATGCGTATAAACATAAATAAAGCCGTCAGTGAAACAAGCTAATGCCTGAATGAAGAAATACCTCAGTTGGAGTACATCTCTGGAACACAACCTCATAGGAGTCTCAGTACTTACCACCGACTGCAGTGTTAAAGACAGAGTAGCTACTGGCGCAGTTGTTGGATGATAATTAAGACAGTATTCCATATTAACTCAAACAGTTCTGAACTCGAGGCTATTGAGATAGAGATCAGTACATCATAGTCTGAATCTCCCATTTTTATTGTCACAGATTCTTTTAATTCAAAAAATTACAGATGATTTTTTTTTGAGTCGACTCCGTGTTCTCAAAAAAAGTCGAGTTGAGTTGAGTCGGACCGTTAACAGTACTAATTGTTGTATCTCATCATATCATATTGTTTGCTTTCAGAGTCACCTTTTTGCGTTTGTTTTCATAGGCAACCTAAAGCATGTAACTTTCTTAGAAGAAAGAGAATTAATTGTCCTAACCCTTATTGTTCGCTATGCCAAGGGTCAGCTGAGAACAATTGTCAAAGGTCAACAACAATCCCTTTGTTTCTAACTCTTTCCAATTACTGTATAGAGTTAGGGCGTCTCTTTATTCAAAGTTACAAGCAAGTACAAGTATAGACTATTCTTATAGAAGACGACATCTGTGTGGACACGCTGATTGAGCAAAAAAGGCTTGGCAAGGTAGTAAACCAGTTTATTTAAGAATATGGATTTCTGGGTGATTCTTCTCAGGAACAGGCATTCAAAGAGGCTCAAAGTTGGATTACAGATGAACTGTTGGGCATATACCAACATATTGGGTCGGTGTAAAGCATCAGTGAAAGTCGGCTCAGCACTTTTTTTTTCAACGCGTTTCAATGAAAACCAAGCAGCGAAAATATTTTATTGCAGTTTTATATGCACATATACATGTCGCATTAGTGTGCAAAGAATCAGGTCAAAAATCGATTTTTCAAGCCAGATATTATGACTTCTTTCTGGTTTTTTTGAGCCAAAAACGGGGAAGGTACATTCAGTTTCAAATACAAAATACGCGCATTGACATGTACATCTGTTGTGGAAAAAATTAGAACTGAACTGGACCGTGTTTGCCATAAATGTTACAATTCTTATTTTTTTCTGTATTTTCTGCCGCGAGATAAAACGCACGTGTTTCATAAAACTTGAGCGAAATAATATTTTTGGTACGGTTATATGTGCACATACATGTTGGATTTGTGTGTAAAGAATCAGAGTCGAAGTTGGATTGGTAAGCCAGAAATTATGACTTCTTTCTGGTTTTTTTGAGCAATAACAATCTCATGTTTATTTCAGCAAGTAAAAAGACTCAACCGATGTCTTAGTGTATTGTGGAAAAAAATTGGGCTTAAATTTATGGATGAATATGTAATTATTTCTGGAGTTTGAATTCGTGAGACCGAAGCTCAACATTGAACTCAACAGAAGACGCATTAACTCAATTAACTATGGCTAATATCAACAACACCCACAAACCCCCTATCCAAATTCAATCAAACCTAATGTTACTAAACCGCCAAACCTTGCCGCCAGAGCAAGGTTGTGTTTAGTGATCAGTGTGTAATAATAGGGACACACTCAAGGGATATTGGTCAGCAATCAAAGTATTACGGCACCTCGAGTGCCAAGTGATTGAAAACTATGGTGGTAGAATAATAACACCCATAACCACCCTAGCCAAATTCAATCAAACTCAAACATGACTAACCCTTGAAAACTTCAAAACTTTTTCTTATTCTACTTTTCACTTTTTTTTTTTTTCAAATTCACATCTTGAATGTAATGTAATTCGCACAAGTGCGCTGTAGTGTTTTTTATATACAAATATACACGATATCAGTGCTATAGATAGCCACTAAGACGTTGTCTTTCCTCCCAAACAATCGCGTATTAGTTGTCTAGCTGGCGTTTGAGGAACTTTGCTGACCAACCAAATTTAAGGATTATCATAGCATGACAAGCACAGAAACATTGATGGCAAGCAACGATCACCCCCTTCCCCGCCCAATCAAAGGCGAAACTTTTTGATCCTAAAACTGAATTTATTTGAAAAACAAATTTGAGGATCCCTTTTCCTGCATAAATACCACTTGTAAATGTATGTTCAAGAGATAAACACTTACTCGTGTGTTGCGTTAGAGCCACCGAGACGTTAGGCTTCCTCCAAACCGGTCCTGTTCTCTCTGTTGTTCACACAAAAGCCTTTTCATCTAACAACGGGTATTCTAATGCAAGTATCATAAATTACAAATTCTTATTGGTCTGGTGGCACCAATAAAATATCAACAATACATACAATGGGCATCTTGTTATTTATCTACAACATACACCTCTTACCTTCCAAAGTTGAACAAATTACAATTGAACGTTGCACTTATAAGTATCCTTTATCTTCAGTGCAAGGTGTATGGTATCGCGATTATGGTGCCATGGATGTTTCTATAAAGAGATTAAAAATGCAGGATACTCAAGAATACTACAAGAAGTTCACACATGAAACTCAACAACTTTGTAAGAATTTGTTATTGGCCATTTATGAGGAAAACTAAACTGTGGTTGTTTATTGATAAATGTTGCTTGTTTACAACAGACGCATTAGAATTACTTTGCTGTACTTTCAAGGAGAGCTATTTTTGCCAGAAGAATGGTATTCCTCTCCTTTAGGCTAGTGTTGTCTCGCATTAGATCTTGGACGCTTTCCTTGAGATTGATAATGGTTTTCTGTGAATTCTGATGAAGTTCAGCCAGGCTCTTCTGTAATTTCTCTACCTTGCTGTTTGATTCTTGTAATTCTAGTTCGAGATTGACATAATTATAACTTGACTGTTCATCATCAGTTGAATCATCATGGGCAGCCCACAGTTTTCTAGTACAAAACTTAAGTTTAAAAGAAAAGAGATATAAAATTATACCGGTTAGAAATAAAAGTGTCGTCAGAATCAGATAGTTCATCAGATAGCTCGCCAGCTGAACCATCAATATCTACCTTTGAAGCTTGATCTTCAGTTTGTTCATTATCGCCTTTCTCTTTCTTTGTCTTTTTATCAACTTTCTTGGCTTTTGAAGTTCTACGTTTTTTTGTACGTTTTTTACGTTCAACTTTGATGATGTACCGAGCAACAGCTTGAGTATCTAAAATAGTGTTTGTTTTTTCAATTGTATTGCTGAGTGTACCTTGTGCCACTACCAGCTCATCGTATACTGCATCTTCAAGTTTATCTGGTGGCAGAAGTTTACCAGCGCGGTCTACCAATGCATAGTGACTTTGATAGCCTGGTTTTATTGGCCTTCCGTGCAAGCTTTCATTCAAGGTTTTGGTACCATCAGTCTCATATACAAGGGGATCATGCTTTTTATCAAGTAAGTAAAGAATATCTACATCAATATTATTGTTTGCTTACTGGATAAACGTTCCCAGGAGTAACAAGACTTAAAACCAGTGTTTTAAAAGTTCTTCCTTTTAAATCATATGAAGTAGCATACCGTATGCTTCTCTATTGCCGAAAATGAATATTGACCACCTGCAAAAATTGGGTAATAACGTACAGTGAAGTATATCCCTTGACCATAGTATCCAGCATCTAAAGAACTCACAGTTCCAAAACCAGCCTTTACAATACTGTAAGCTGCTTCTTCGCTTGTTCCATGGACCATCAATATCACTGGTAACTAAATAAAATGTTTGTAGTGCACGAGAACCAAGAACATTACCTTATCTTTTTTTTCAGTATAACAATCATTAAAAGTAGTGAAGGCATTGCACTTTTGGTACAGTCTCTTTGTATGCCTTGTAGATACTTTCTTTCCAATTTTTTTGTTTAAACAACTTGGGCAGTTCTCTAGTAGGTGCATGTTTAGAATCACAAAAATGCCTATGAAGTGTGGAGCAACCGTACTGATGTCTGTGTGTCAGTATTTCGTTGATTCGACCAAAGTTTTCTGTCAAGATGTCATTATAAACGAGAGTCGCTTCAACGATATTGTATTTGTCATAGCCGTGTAGCTTTGACATCTCCTGTTTGAGGATGTTGAATTCTCTGACAGCCACTTTGTCGTTTTCATCGAGGAGATTCAGTGTTTTGTAGTGTGTCGCCTTTGCAACAATGCCTCTTTTTATAATATAAGTATTAATAAAAACTAATTGAACGCACGTGTTAGAGCTATTCCAATTATTTGCAAAATACAATCGCGGATTTAAACTCCATGCGTTTTCACCTTTTAATCCTTTTGAAAACTTTTTTTAGTATTATATCACCACATGCTTCTTACCTTCAGTACACTCTTCTTTTAAGGAATCATCTTGACTGTTATTAACCCAAGCATCATTGGGCATATCATGCAGAATACCTCGCATTAATTGCCCATCTTGTTTCCAGAATTCCTGTAGAAAAAGAAAGTTGTTTGTAGTGTATACGTTAACAGTGAAGATATCGTACTGGAGACAATACAACTTTGGGATCGCATGCAGAACAAATTAAATGACAAATGCCTTTTTCCATTGCCAGTTTGAAATAATACCATGTTGGCTAAACGTTGTATGGTTAATTTAAGGTATTGGTATTCAATAAAGTGTACCAAACGGTGAAGCCATTCTTCAAACTCTTTTCTCTCCTCTACGTTGACATTTTGTGAATAGTGCTTTTTACAGTATCTCCACAGTGGATGGCATTGTTTACCACTTGGACAGTATTTTAAGAAAGTTATGAATTTTTCAACAGCTGAGGGTGTATTTGATACCACTTCTCTAATTAAAATGAGCATAAAGTATTGCCACTTTCTTTGGCACGGAGTTACTACTTACAGTGTTAGCTATTATTTCACCAAATTTTTTTGAAATGTGCCCAATACCTGAATCCTTGTTGGTTTTACTTTCATCAATAGTATCAATATTATTTGCGTTTGGTTTGATTAAATTCAACATTAGCATTGATATTTTGTCAAAAACTCAAATGATAGTAAATAAACACAGTTTTTATCTCATTTGTAATATTACCTGTGTAAATCAAAGCTGTGTTTCCATATTTATCAACAACTTCAATATTGGCGTTGGCATTGAGTAATGTTGATACAACTTCATTGTGTCCATGTTGTACTAAATAGTAGAGTGAGATATGTACATGTTGTGTATCTCATCATATCATGTTACCTGCATATATTAAAGCTGTCTTTCCATCTTCATCAACAACATCAATATTGGCGTTGGCGTTTAGTAAGGTTGATACAACTTTATTGTGTCCTTTTTGTGCTAAATAGTAGAGTGAGATATGTACATGTTGTATCTCATCATATCATGTTACCTGCACATATCAAAGCTGTCTTTCCATCTTCATCAACAGCATCAATATTGGCGTTGGCGTTGAGTAAGATTGATACAACTTCATTGTGCCCTTCTTGTGCTAAATAGTAGAATGAGATATGTACATGTTGTATCTCATCATATCATGTTACCTGCATATATTAAAGCTGTCTTTCCACCTTTATCAACAGCATCAACATTAGCGTTGGCGTTGAGTAAGATTGATACAACTTCATTGTGCCCATGCCATGCTAAATAGTAGAGTGAAATATGTACATGCTGTATCTCATCATATCATGTTACCTGCCCATATTAAAGTTGTACTTCCATGTAAAGTAACAGCATCAACATTAGCATTGGCATTAAGTAAGGTTGATACAACTTCATTGTGCCCATTCCATGCTAAATAGTAGAGTGAGATATGTACATGCTGTATTTCATCATATCATGTTACCTGCATATATTAAAGCTGCCCTTCCATATGTATCAACAGAATGAACATTAGCATTGGCATTGAGTAAGGTTGATACAACTTCATTGTGTCCTTCCCATGCTAAATAGTAGAATGAGATATGTACATGTTGTATCTCATCATATCATGTTACCTGCATACATTAAAGCTGTCATTCCACTATATTTATCAACAGAATCAACATTAGCATTGGCGTTGAGTAAGATTGATACAACTTCATTGTGTCCTTTCCATGCTAAATAGTAGAGTGAGATATGAACATGTTGTATCTCATCATATCATGTTACCTGCCCGTATTAAAGCTGTCATTCCACTATATCCATCAACAACATCAATATTAGCATTGGCGTTGGCGTTTAGTAAGGTTGATACAACTTCATTGTGTCCTTTTTGTGCTAAATAGCAGAGTGAGATATGTACATGTTGTATCTCATCATATCATGTTACCTGCATATATTAAAGCTGCCCTTCCATATGTATCAACAGAATGAACATTAGCATTGGCGTTGAGTAAGGTTGATACAACTTCATTGTGTCCTTCCCATGCTAAATAGTAGAATGAGATATGTACATGTTGTATCTCATCATATCATGTTACCTGCATACATTAAAGCTGTCTTTCCACCTGCATCAACAGAATCAACATTAGCATTGGCTTTGAGTAAGATTGATACAACTTCATTGTGTCCTTCCCATGCTAAATAGTAGAGTGAGATATACATGTACATGTTGTATCTCATCATATCATGTTACCTGCCCGTATTAAAGCTGTCATTCCATCGTTATCAATAGAATCAACATTAGCACTGGCATTGATTAATGTTGAAACAACTTCATTGTAGCCATTTGTTGCTACACTTTGTCAACTTTTTGCTTAGTAAGCATTACAAACCTGCAAAAGAAAACACAATATCAATTATGGGGATGTTGTTGGTCGGTTCTTCCTGTTCTAAATGTTGGTTTTTGTCATTCTGCGATTCTGTCATGACGTGTTGTCACTCTTGAGGTTATCACAACGCAGTATTAAGTCGGTGTTACTTTGATACATGAGATTTTTCAGTGAAGTGTTATTGTAATTTGTGCTGCGGTTCTGGTTTTGTGCGTTTTGTTTAACCACTTGGAGACCTTCAATCTGTTTATTTAAGTAAACTGAGTTACAACCTGGTGACAAAACAGGCCAGGTACCATCATTGAAACACAGGTTTTTCAAATATTACACCAAATAGTAGCGATACCCCTCGCTCAACTTTGTTGCTCGAAAGTGCCGAATACTCTTTTGCGGGCTATTTTTTACCCCGTAGGCAAGCACAAAGGATATTATCATAATGCGTTATTGTAACCAGACAGAATTAGCATTAGAATAACGAGAACCGGACGCCAAAATACAAGAACGTGTTGTGCTGTCGTATCTTTTCGGTGTAAAAAATGTTGTTGTTTATTTATTCCAGGTGGTGCACTTTATTTTTGTTTTTCTATCATGTCATTCAAGTTTTACTAATATTCTAGAAAGTTAGTCCTAGTAAAAATTGACACTTCTGTCAAATGAAGGTGTAACAACGTCAAAACCGTCCCCAAGCACCACCAGTGTTGCTGTAGGCTTCGTAAACTTCATCAAAACGGCTCAAAACAACTGGAAGGTTCTCCCAGACGCAAAAATATCGCTAGAGTGTTTACCAATATCAGGCCCTAACTTGGGTTATTTTGAGCGTATTCAATCTAACAGCGCACTCACCTACAAAACAAGTCTATTTACATTTATTTAAAAACAACATTTGGAATCACGTGTTTTACCATACGGAAGAAAAGCGGAAACAACTTGTTGCACAATTCCAAACAACCAATCCGAACTACAATACATCGTAGAACACCAATCAAACCTGAAGAGGTCATGAAATTCATAGGAACATTGTGGATTTTGGAGCAAAGAAGTCATCCACAGCAAACCAAATCCAAGTGGCTTGATGATCTATGTACATGCAATGTTCTCTGACAAGTATAGTAGGAAACCTTACAGTACTTGGTATTGTTCCTCACTGGGGACCTGGTACTGGTGGGCCCGCTAGATGCTGCCAAAAAATTAATAATTAGATTGAGGAGTTTTACAAGTATCAACATGGTGATGGATTCTAGATTTATGGAGTCACAATGTGATTTCACACCAGAAAAGATGTATGCATTATCGGAGAAGCAACAGCAACACACAACTATAGACAAACCAACAACAAAATGTAACAAACTGACGAATTACATTGTATTGAAGATGCCTATAATACATAACAGAATTGACTGGTACACAAACCTGTCGGAGAAATAGTTACAAAGTAGCGATTGGCCATGAGGGCTGTATTTATCGTAGGGGTAGAGCTGTTAGCAAAGGAAGAAAGTAAATCCGTGCTGGTTGGGTTTTTGAACAGAAACTTCTCAAATACGTTGGCGAGTATTCTAAATGCATGGTTTGTGTTAACGTGTAGTTTTTAGTCTAAAAGCCATCATACCTTTTTATATTCCCCTTCAGCTCTGTGATGCTTTCTTTGGTTTGTGTAGCGTATACATGCGCACTTGATAAATACTATGGTCATTTTGCTTGAGTTACTTCGTTGCGTTGCAATTGCAACATTACTTGCACTTAAGGTACATAAGGGTCATGTGATAGGTACACATTGCTGATTGCACCTGCATCCTAAACACTAGTGACATGTAACCAGCTTCACATTGTGATAGTTCTCTCAGAACTGTCATGTCTTGTAAGGTCTGAAAGAGTTGCAAGTTTTTGCTAGAAATAGATAACAATCAAAATTTTCCCATGCATATTTCTCAGCGCTCTTTTCAACTTTCTCTGATATAAGCATAATCCATCTTGATCATGGTTGTAAGTGCGACGTGCACTCCATATTGAATTTAGCATTTACCAACAAAGCTGTCGAAGTACAAAGGGGTTAGAACGTCTAGATTGGTCGGTCTCTTTGGTTTGTACCGATTAAAGCCAAACACGTGTTCACTTGTTTATCTCTGTCCGTCATAGGAAGCGAATGGTTATATTAGAACAGATTCTACTCAATCTACGAAGGCGGATGCTCTCGCGGCATGGTACTATATAGCAGTTATCAATGAAAGTAATATTTTACAACAAGGATACCATGCTTTTATTAATTGCGCCAAAGACAGAGTCGTTCAAGAATACGGAGCTGGTATTTTAATCGACATTCATGGTGCATCAAGCCACTCATAACGCAGTGCCAAGAACTAACTTAACCAAAGACGGTACAAAGTTGAATTCTATTTGTTGTTTAGTGTCCAACTTTTTGGCATTGTTGTTGTGTTGTCTTAATTTGTAAATCATCTTAAACACTATTCAATAGAATTCAATAGAATCTTAACCCGGCCAAAATTTTTTGAGCGACTCAGTCGAAGTCAGTCATTACTGACTGCAGTCATGTTAACATCTACCAGAGCAAGGTTTGTGTTATTCAGGTGTTGTCAGTGCTAATAAATTATGAATATTGTAAAAAAATCAATCTAAAGTTCTTACCAAGGCAACTAATAGTTCATTAGGTGCTCTAGTGCGCTGTCACAAGATAGATTACCTCTACTTAAGATGACTTCCACTAACATAGCACCAATACAAAAAAATAGAAGGATGGAAAAGAAGTAGGTACCTGCTATATCAATTTCATTTACCCGCATGGACTTTATCTTTGCTTGTGCAATGGCCACTACACCTCATACGAAATTATTTGAAAAAAAACATACTTTCGATTGCCCAATTCGCCAAATGTTGCTCAAATACGCTATGAAGGCACAAGATGCGATTGCTTATTTATTTTGAGTTTTGTATGTGGATGTAATAATCAATTTCTGTTTCAATGTCTTTTATTCACTGAAATGCACGAAACTACGTTCGGAACAACTTGATGCTTTCGGACATATTACATACGGATCTATTTTAATAGAACCGTTACTATCTGTTTGTTTTACGTGTCTTCAAGTGTCATTTTCTTTGTCTAGCACTGTGTAATCAGAAAAAAAACAGTTTCGTGAACACCCGAACGGTTTGTCCAAAAAAGGAAGAAGAGGGTTGATTTGAACAAGCAGATTGTGAAATATTTCCTTACTTATTCATTATGCAAAGAAATTAGAAGAAGCTAAACAGTGGAAGAAGAAATGTGAACAAATTTTACTAGCACGAAACAAAACTGTTCCCATTTTTTAAGGATTTGGTGATTTGTTCGCCTTGAGGATTCCAAAAACCTATCCTGGCCTTCAAAAGAAGGTGCTACATATATTTATGTATTCAGCAGGAGTATTGTTTTGAAAAGTGTTTCGTACGAAGCCAGTGTTCAAAACTGGTTTTTTTGATTTTATTGACTTTCTGAAAAAAGAACATGGTGCTTTTAACAAGCTTGTGTTGTGCGTAAAAATTATCTTGAAGCCTTAGCTAATACTGAAAGACGATTTCTCGGTCGTAAAGGGTAAGAAGAAATACATAATATGTTCGAAACCAATCGTTCCGAACCTTTGTCACAGTTTCGTGCATTTCAGTGAAAAGCGTACAAACTTGTTAAAAAAAAATTAACCAATTTTTTTAAAACAGTTTTAACAACACATGGCTCGCACCTCAGCTAAAATACAAGCTAAAAAGACAATTCTCGTATCGTTTGTAGAAATGGCGTGGCACTACGAAGATCTTGCCGAGAAATGTACTGTACGTTACAACTTTCTTACAAATAAGCAACAGTCTTATTAACTTCCAAAAGGTAAACTTAGAAACTGGTACAGTACCGGGGTTGAAAGTTTATATCGACCAAAACGATTTCGTGATACTTAGCAAGATTAGTACAACCCATGACTCTTTAATTAGGAATCTATATAAGTACTGTATAAGGTCTACAGTAGAAGTACGTATCAACACAACATACTTTACACCCACAAAAACAACTCGTTTTTTAACTTCTTTAAGGGAAGTCGTGTTAAGTTCAACACTTTTGAACACAACGGCGTATACTTGTATGAATTTGTTATCTTCCACCCTGAAGTTTCTTCCTTGGATTCTGACGTTAACCCAAAGAGCTTCTATGAAATTAAGCAATTTAAGATACTAGGTATGAAATTATCATTTTGCTACCATTTCTTACTATTATCAAGGCTTTAAAAGCGTTTCAGATTATAAAATGGATACAGAAACACCTATTGAAAACTACTGCTCAATTTCTTGTCGTTCAATTGCAACCCAAAGCTTCAGTGAAGAAGATGTGTTTAATTCCAGCGCTTTGTGTGACTGCTGTCCGCTCGCTTTACCACCTTTAAACCCCAACGAGCCCATCACTCATGACTTTGAATATCCGCAAGACGTAGAAATGCAAGTTGATACCCCACATTCGCCATTAACAGAGGAACTTGAAGATGACATATCATTTCAACAAGAAAAGTGTTCACATTGCAATCTATATTGGGAATATATGGCTCTCAAAGAGCGCTACAATGACCTTTTAGCAAAGTACCAACAAACCAAATTGTGCCCTTACATGATGGAAGAAGATAGTGGGTTCTTAAATTAACTACTAATCTCACAAATGAAAGAAGCTGTAAGCCTCTAAATGTACAATAAATCACGAAAAACACTTTACTTTATTTTTTGTGTCCTTGGTTTATAATGGATGGGGTTTTTTTAAATAGGTTTTCTTTATTATGTGCAATTACTTCTTTGCTACTTGTTGTAAAAATACATCAAAAATTGGTCATAGTGTTAAGAAAGCAACTGAAAAACAAAAGTTAGTCAAGTTAGATTCCTGTTGTTTTAAATGACGTACTCATGCTCAATACTATATAGAAAGGTATACAAATACGTGTGTATGCACTAGAAGATACCTGTCGACTTCTCGAGTAAGTGACAGTATCAGGTTCAACAGTTGAAATAGGCTATTAATAGAATTAAATCAATGGTTTTTTGATATCGCAAACTTACGCCAACAGTGGCCATCAGATCACCCTGAATCTCGCTTCTGGTGTTTTGTACGTTTGTGTTGTCGCCCACAAAGTTTCCTACAACTGTAGTAGGCTGTACAGAAGAGCCTAAACGGGATCATAAGCGAACTTGTTGAGTTTTGGATGGCGTTTTAATTTACCTGTGACTGTTACGGTTACAGTAGTGCTTGCTTGTCGTTTTGTGCTAGCACTTGAAGTAACTTCCAAAGCGCTTATAGGCACGTTCATTCTGTTGGCCATTATATTCTTTAAATTATCCAACATTGACTGATCTACTGGACCCTGTGCCACAAGATCCATCTCAATAGACGCTTCTAAAAAAAAGTTAGAAAAAGAAATAAACAAGAAATGTCATTTAGCTCCAACGAACTTGAAGAGTTTTAAATAGTATCTTCAAAATTAAACAACAAAATAAAGAGCATAATGACATAATGCCGTTATGAGGTTGTTCATAAGCGTTTGAGAAAGAAACAGTTTCAGAAATTCGAAATACAAAAAAAAAAGTAATTACCATCTGTTACGCAACGAGTGCTTAGATCATCTCCTGAAAAAGTAACCTCACCGCTTCCGAGTACCCACGTCGTTGGTTTACCATCAAAAGAAAGTTCGAATAAACCAGGTGCAGGGTAAAAAGGTGCATCAAACTCAAATCTACTCCTTGGTATGTCTGTTGTTCTTCCAATAGGAAAAAACATATTATCTTCACCAGGTTCTATCTCAATCAAAGAAAACTAAAACAAAAAAAATCAATAAATCACGTGATACCATTAGAGCTAACAAAAAAATAGATAGTTTCAATGCTTGTGTGTACCTCTGTTTCCCAACCTAGTACTGCTACAAATGACTCTTCACCAATTTTTTTCACGCAATCTGCACGTGGTTTAATCTAATAAAATAGTGAGACGCTAACTCTAATTTCAAGTAAATCTCAGTACTTGAGGGAACATCGTTGGTGGATTTGGTTCTGTTGGCGGCACAGTTGTAGGAGGCAGAGTCGTTGGGGCTATTGGAGGTAGTGTAGTTGGTGGCGCAGTCATAGGAGGTAGAGTCGTCGGTGGTAGTGTCGTTGGAGGTAAGGTAGTTGGTGGCTTGGTTGTTGGAGGTTGAGTTGTTGGTGGAGTAGTCGTTGGAGGTGCGGTTGGTGGAACTTATAGCTCATAAGTAAATATTTGTTGTTTGTAGGTTACCTGGACACATGAATACATTTGATGCTTCTGATATGAAAGCAATCTCAATGTCACCATCAACACTTTCTGTAATAACCTATGGGCTATCAGAAAAAAAATATAAAAACGGAGAAACTAAACGTAATGGTTTCAAAAAAAAAGGCGTACAATTACTTGGCAACTTTCTGGATCATGTATTGCTCTTACTCTGTTTACAGTCGATCCACTATTTGTCGATAAAGTAAAATTCGTATTATTACTTCCACTAACACCCTGTTCAATAGAAAAAATCAGGTTAGAAAAGACACGTGATAATGAGAAGGATTTTAAAATAAATTTGAAGAAAAAAAGAAGAAAACAAAAAAACAAAAAACCGTACCAAGCCGACTAACTCTACTCTTTCTTCTATTGCTGAGATGATAACAAAATTCGAACTTCCATGCACAAATCGTGTACTTACAATATCAGTATAATTTCTTAGAGGTAGGCCCGTTACGACATGAAAAGGCACTAAATCAAGATCGAAATTAAAGAAATCTGTTGACACGTTCGTTTTGTAAGTAAATAAAATGCTCTCCGAGAAAGTGCTATATGTCAAATATATTTCTTCAAAATCTCTCTTAAATAGTTCTTCAGAAATTCCCTAGACCATATTCAATTAAACGCGATTAATGAAGAAGTTACGTCTTTGTTAACAAAAAAAAACTTATGAAAAAACCCTCGCTGCTATTCATTTGTTCGAAGTTTTCAACGTTTGTCACGCTGCTAAGACACTATATAGCGCCTTCGTGGTAACTTGAGTTTATACGTACTGGTATGTTATTACAGAAGTATTGTAAGAAAGCCTCTCCATCGGATATATACGCCTGAACAAAACATGTATCATTTACCTTTACAAAAGGAGGCATTCCTTCTAACTCATGTACTTGATCGACTTGATTTATACGTGTCAGTTAAACTCTGTAAAATATAGAACATACCAGTTAGAACATCAGAGACACCGCTTTTTCTAACTTCATAAAAAGTAGTATCAAAGGTAGCATTAGTTGTATTGGAAGTGTAAACATTAACATGGAAGTAGTCGCCAACTGATACCCATAACAGAATTTAGATTCGTGATGATACGTGATAAACGTTACCTTGATGTGCTATATACCCCTTAATTGTAAATTCTGGTGTACTTGACGTTATTGCAGTAGTGGCGGAATCGTCCAACACAAATCCCTTCAAAATATGTTAGTCGAAATACAGAAAAAAAAAGATCATTTGTTCGGTCTTGGCAGCGTCATCTCACAGATATACATCTGTAATATTTCTTTTTTTGAACGAAAGTCTGTCGGTGTTTTTAATATGGAATAGTTACCGAAGAATTAGATGTAAAAGCGAGGTAGCTCACTGTGAGCACATTATCTTTGGTGTAAAAAACACTAATTTCGGAGTCGCTTGTAAATTGTGGCACGTGCGCAGATATCGCGTCAGGTATGAATATAGGTGGATAAGTTGCATTGAGCACGCGTAAATCTTATTGTATGATTAGAATACATTATTCCCATAGCTAGGAAATTTGCTTCAAACTATTTGTGATACAAAAAAAAAGAGAAAAAACGAAACGTTACCTTGAGGCTTGACAATATAAATACTCGCTCCTGATTGCGTCACGTTATTAATAGTACGCTCTAAAACCCATTAAGCATCTTTATGACTAAAAATAACAAATAGAGCGAGAATAAAAAAGAAAACTCGCTCAAGAAGGAAGATAATCTGGTATTTAGCTTCCAAAAAATAAAAACAAAATAAATGTCGCTTGACGCACGTGTATTTACTGAGTAAACATAAAACGTTGTGTTGTTCAATACACCATACGTAATTTCTGGTTTGTCAAATGTAGCGGTAACACCAGGGAGTGACGTGAAGCTTGCCGTATCAAGAAAATCGTCAAGAGTTGCCGAAACAAACCCAAATGGTACAGACACTAACACGCATGTCAAGGCAAGCACAAATACGCGAGAAGGGGAGAATACGGGCAAATATTAGAAGATGGTGTCGTACCGTGTATGAGGCTTAAAGCAGCCAAAAATATCCACGGCTTAGTGAGGAAGAGCATCAGATATTTTTACCCTTTGGGGAACTTGCGCAAGTCAACAGAAATGACTGAAATTGAAAAAAAAAAGGCTTGCTTAGTGGGCGATCTAATATTGTTATCAGAATCGTGTTGATCATCATTTGTGATATTCTATTATGCATCTAACGTTGTTTGGAGGACTAATGTAGTGATGGTAACGTCATTCTTTCACATTCCCGGTTTTATGAATTACTACGTGCAGAACAAAAAGATCCAGTGGAGTCGTTTTCAAAACAAATCACGTGATTATACAAAGTTGAACTTAAATATGGTTGTCACTACTCACCACTGTCCCGCTGTGTTTATAACTACATAGCATATAGGTAACTTATCGTTTAAGTCTTTTTTTTTACTGGGACTTTCCGGTACAATCTAGACGGCAACCAAGGCGAAGTCTTTTGATTATACATTTAGTTTACCAATACGACAATATGCCAACGAGTTGTGCCTGCAAACTAGTTACTTTTTATTCGCGTTTGTTTCATTTTTTGGTCTGGCAGTTTGTGTGCAGTCAGAGACGTTTTGTCACTTGTGATCTGTAAACAAAAATAGCCACAAAAAGCATCAAAGCTCACCAAAAAGTGCGTGATATATAATGGGCTCCCTAGGCGTACCCAGTGCAAATATTGAAACACTTCTTCGCGTATGTGTAACAAAACAAGAAGCAAACTCAAACAAAGCTTTGTTTTGTTTTAATTTCCTCGTGTATTGGATGCCTTCTCTTACATCTCCACGTGTTTAGAGAAAGAAAATATTACAAGCTACATTATCATGGTTACAATCAAAAGATATCACGTGCGCACATGATTCCTCATGGACTGCATGTAACAGGTAAAAGTTGTTTTGAGTTTTGGCGTACTCTTCTTATTAAATGTTATTTTTAAGGATATGTATGTATATTACTACGCATGATGAACCTCTAGGACGTCCTGTAAGTAAACCTAAAACACCTACAAGTACAAGAAAGAAAAACGTTAAGGCACCTCCGGTTGACAGTAATGACACCTTGAGGTGTTTATTTACAGGTTAGTAACAGTTTAAACACCTTTTATCTCAAGCTTTTTGGTGGATTTTTGTACTGCTGTTTATGGGATTATTAAACTCTTGTTTTGGCTCTAGAACTACCTTTGGAGCTATTTTGTAGGATCCTTAAACAACTTGATAGTGGTTCCTTAGTTTCTGTTTCATTTACGAATAAAGCACATACAAATTATTGTCAAAGACACTTCAGACACGTGTTTGAACGCCACTGGGTACAAAAAAAGAAATTAACTGGTTTTTCCGCTTATTCGATCCTAGAACGCTCTTGGTACCAAGCATTTCCTTGATAAGTACTACAGTGTTAACCAGAACCCTTGGCGTACGTCTAGAAGTAATTTTTATTTGGTGGCTGTTCACCGTGACCTTGTTTTTTAGATGTGACATCAAAGTCTATTTCTTTTTTTAAAGCGAAACATAATGTACGTATGATGAAAAGAAGCAAGAAGCAACAGAAGACATCACAGGATATAAACAAAGGATTAAAAGCGTTAAAAATAGAAAGTAAGAGTATAGACGCACGTGTAATGTGTACAGGGAGTAAGAGTAAATACGCGCTAGGTACGTCCTTGATTCTTCTGTTGAAACAAATCCAAAGGGTTTTTTTGAAGGTATTTTTGGCATCACTTCTGAAGTTCTTTCCGACGACACTTACTCCGTATAGCTATACGTGATTACTTGAGTTTTAATGATAGAGAATATAACGAAATGGATGCATACGATTTTATCCCATCACTGAGACCGTTGATGGAAGACTTTAAGAAATATATTTATAACTACATTTTAATGATGCTTCGAAGAATAACAACAAAATATATCGACACTACCACTCTCACAGATGAAGATAAGGTACGTATGATAACGCATTGATAACAAACTCATTAATATAGGCTATCATAGATGAAATAATGAAACCTGTAACGAGCGTAGAACTACTCAGAAAGACGCTAAAACACTTCACAACTCCATTTTCAGAACTTCTTAACAGACTTCTTATTATACCACGTGACGAATCAACAGACTTCTTTAGCTAGTACGAGTTGTTGAATACTTTTTATGCCCATCTGAATTAACAAGAGCAATAGCTTCCTACACAACATCGATCACATAACAAACAAAGCATACATACCAACAAAAAGCGATTTGAAAAAAGTTCCTCCACATCATCTTTTCGAAAAAAACAAAGCATGTGATCTTTGTGTTGATGTTGACGGTTTTAATGTCAAGTATGTTTAGAAAAGATAATATTATTTAATGCTAATAATACCGTTTTATTCAAAAATATCTTCATTTTTAATCACGTGATAGATTCACTTTGTTACCGAGGATGGACTTCAAAGTTATAAAAATACTTCAAAAAACAGCAAATGTTGTTGCGTTTTTTGTCACACTCACAGATTACTCACTCCCTGATAATAAGTTCCCTACAAAACTACACAGAAGTGCTTTCAATTTTAAACTTCTCCTGGATGTCGTAGATATGCCTGTAGTTCTTACATTTGACACTTTTGATTTCGAAGAAATGTGCGAAAAGAAACCGTTTACAACTTTTTTCCCAGATTGTCAAGATGGTACGCTCAACGCAATATGGCGACTCTACTCTGTCTCACAACCATGCTAGATGATGTAGATAATGTTAATGCACATATACTTTCGTTGTTCAGCGAAGATGGAGTACATAGTAGCGTACGTGATCAAGTACCTTGAATAGATGAACAAACCTCTAACTTTTTTTGAAACTAGTTTTTCGTTAACTATTTCGATGGTGTCTCCAGTCGTAGTTGTCTACGGTTTAATGAAATTGTACAACACGTTGCAACGTTTAACCACCCATAAACTACGTTCTTTACCGGAGTAGTAAGTTTATTAAAAAACACGCTAGAAGCGCGAACAAAGTGTAAATCTCTTTAGTGCAAGAATTTTACTAGCTTGAGGCTGCAAAAGCAAAAGGTTATTCGACACGAGCAGGATTTGAACCTGCGCGGGCAGAGCCCAATAGATTTCTAGTCTATCTCCTTAACCACTCGGACATCGTGTCATGCGATGGATTTCTAACAGGATCCTAACGATCCGGTTCGGCAGGGTGACACTCACCCATCATTGCGAAATTGGCTGTCCAACCACAAGGCACTGCCCAATGCATACATTTCCGTGCTTTCGAGCATTGACGATATACCCTTTATAGTGCCTTTCTGCAGAACAATCCCTTATCTTCCAATTTCACGCTTACCAACGATTTGAATACCTTGGAACAAAACATTGTTTTGTTAATGCGTAGGTGCAGTGCGCGAATGCCTACAGCGCGAATTGTTTTAAAGCTGAAATTATACGCACAAGAATTACACCTACGCGTAGAAAGTACTATCAAACGATTTAGAGTGAAACGGCGGTTTTTTGCCGCCCTATATCCTATATGTACCAGGCAGTGTTCAAGAGAAGCTAGAAGAGAGAACAGTGGTTATTTTGCGATATAGTGGACCACAGCTATTAACAAATGGAAAAAACTACGGAAGAGAAAGTCTTTGAATGTCAACTGTTCCTTTTACCGCCCTAAAGGTGTAATACTCTTACAACAGTTGCCTGTAGATAACGTTGCTACTAACAAAGTCCCTTAGGCATCTCGCTGTGCAGACCCACTGTTTCAAATCGTTGCGACTGTGACATAAAAAAAAGGTGTTTGTATTTTAATCAATAGACGTCTATTTACAATGTACAAAGTAACATAAAATTTGGTTGTGTAGTTGCTTAACCAAGCTGATACCGCCATCTAAGAGAAAAAAAATCAGCAAGTCAACCCAATAAACAAAAAAAAATAAGAAAAAGGTCTTTGCTCCTTTCTAGAGTTTCGTACATTTTTAACATCCTATCTTTTGAGCCTGAAGCAACACGCTCTCCATCAGGTGACCAATCAACAGTATATACCTATTCAGCATAAGCCATTTTTTTGAAGAAGAAAAAAGGAACTTAAAACGTCTTTCAAAGAAAAAAAATCAGAACACTAGTTGTGCGTCATATAAACTCAGATGAGCTGGGTGTAATTCATCACGTAAATAAAGTCAAAAAAACTCAACAAATAAAGGGAAAACAAATCCTTTTGTGTTTGCAAACAACGTACTTCATCAAGATGGCCAGGCATATCCATCTTTAATTTTTTTGTTTTCAAATCCCAAATTTTTACTGTAGAGTCTCTGCTTCCGCTTACAATTAATCTAGAGTCTCCAGACCAACACAGTTGGTAAACCTCACTAACATGGCCACGCAGGGTGGCTACATAGCGTCCGGAACTTGTCCATAGTTTAACTGTTCTGTCAAACGATGCAGAGGCTATCCACTGTCCATTTGGAGAAAATTTAGCAACTAGTAAGACCGTTAGACGATATGTATAAACGCGTAGACGTGGATCATTTACGCGTACCATTAATGGGTTTAGAGTGACCTGTAATCCTTTTAAAAGGTTTAAAAGATGTAAGAGGGTTCCACAAGAACATTGTAAAGTCATCAGAGCCAGATAATAGTTTCTCATGAGATTTTCCTTTAGCTTCACAATAACGCTCATAAGCAGCCTTTACAGCTTCTTTATCATCTTCTGGACGTTCACCATGATAATCAAAAGGACCTGCGCGAAGCGCATAATCAGTGTTTAACGCTAGAGTGTTCACCCAGTGACCATGACCTTGAAGTCTGTGTAATGTAGTTCCCTTTAGATGAAACGTTAACAAAACAGAGAAAGACTGCTTAAAAACTACCGATTGTGTACCTTGTTGGCATCCCAAACGCGTATTGTCTTATCTTCAGATCCTGTGTATATGAATCCTTCTCCTCCCCATTTAACGCATGTAACAGCACTAGTATGCCCACCAAGTGTAAAAATCCGCCTTCTGTTGTCTACATTCCATACAATCGCTGTACCATCTTTTGATGCTGATACAAGGCGAGTGCACTTTGGATTTCTTGAATAAGAGTAAGAAATTATGAGATGGAAAAAAATGTGTCATGTTGTCCACTCTTTAGAGTAAGATCGTCCTTTTATTGACAAAAGCAAACGTACGCGTGGAATGGTTCCCATGAAAGAGCAGTGATGAACTAAAAGTACCACTTGTTAGAGAAACATCAAAGGCTTTAAAAACTTTCGAATAAAGACACAAATTCTGTGAATTTTTACAAGTTGCATTGATAACTCAGAGCGTACCTTTTTGTGACCTGAAAGAACGCCCCTTGATCTGCCTTCTCTGGTCCATAAGCGCACTGTAGGATCTTTTGAAGCAGAACCAGAAGCAAGTATTCTTCCGTCTGGTGACCATTGTACATACAACACCCAATCGCGATGTGCTTTTAGTTCCTTTAGAGGTAATAAGTACGAGAAAACGTCAAAATAAAAATTTCACAAAAATAATGACGCCAAAAAGCGTGTAGTGCTTTAATGCTGATGTAGTCTACGTACTTTGATAGGCGTTTCAGTGAGCATATCCCAAATACGCACTGTGTGATCGCCAGAGGCTGAGGCGAGTAATTTGCCATCAGGGCTGAAAGAGACGTTCAAAATTGCTTCATCGTGTCCTAGGATTAGTATGAGCGCGTGCCATATGCACTACGATCGTTTAAAAAGTGTACATTACCAGGTAAGGTGGAGGAGCAATGAGTAACGCAACGAACGCGGAAAACAGCTTGTGGGTGGTACACGATGGGTATTGTTACTTCATCTCCACCATCAACAGCCAAATTTGTTTTCTCAATACAGTTATTTATGCTGTCAGTTACTTCTACGTCATCAATAGAAAACGTGTACGGTAGTGGGTCTTCCTGAGCGTTAGGTAAGACAGAAAAGTGAGAAAAACTAGAGTAAAACATGCTTACATTCTTTAGAATAGACTTATTTAAGAGTACGTGGAGCGCCTGAGCATTAGTTTCTAACGGTATAGAAAAAGGAGCTCCAGCTTTGTCACCGTCACTTGTAACAAACTGAATAAGACCTGTTCTACCCTCAAGCTCGGTCATATTGAATGTAAATTGTACTATGCCAAAATACTCACAGAACAGGCGGTGTTTTAAGTTTGAGGATGGCTTAAAGCAACGGGAAACGCCAACGATGCATGCGTTGAACTACGGTGGCACCTACCTTCGTAAAGCTTTTGGCTTGGTTGCCCACTTTCGAAAGCCAGAACAGGCAAATTGATACATCAGCTCGTTCTGTAGTCTAACTTGCGTACAGGGCATCCACAACTACGAAGAGCTCTCTCGCGCAAGTGCCTTCTTTGTACCTTGCAATACTGGCAAAAAGTGCGCTATTACGATTTAGGCAACCGCCGTTACCTAAAGAACTCACAGAAAATACAATGTGGTAAGCATAGCGCACACGCCTCGTCCTTGGCTATTTCCAAGCCTGTTCCCAAAATCAAACCCACAGTACAATTTCGTTCATGTACGATAACCACCAGAGCTAATCCAATAGCCAAACCAACCAAAATTAAAAAAATATTTTTACTTTTTGTAAAAACGTGCTGTATTCGAAACTAACTCAAGTGTCGCGTAGTGGCTAAACGACGATGATATTCGTATTTCTATTACACTGAGGGAGCTACGGAGTGGTAAGCCTCTTGCGCAGGCTGTGTGTAAAAAGAACCCTCACGTTAGTGTGAAGGACGATATAATTGTGTTGCAGTTGGAGGTTTGTTTAGCTTAATGCAGACCTTTTTGTTGAGTCTCCTCTCCTTGAACGGTTACCGACTATGGTTAGGATGAAGAAGGTTTTGAAGACGATTTGGACGAGCATGGCGTTGTCATAGATGCTCTTGATATGCAATTTGAAAACGATATCCACATGGCAAGATTTATTTACAAGTTTTCTTCTTCACTGAAACTAACAAAAAGTTTGCAGCCCGTTAAAGTAATTGGTAATGAATTCAAGCAAGATCCTACAGATATGGGTACTGGTTTAATAGTACCTTGTTCTATTGATGGAGAGCACTGGGGTTTTTAGTACGTGCCAGTTCTGGAAAAAACAAAACAACTTTTTGATTTTTTTTCTGCCTTTACTTATTGTTTCTTGTAGCAAAGATATGTCTAATATACTTATAAAACATCAACTGGGACCAGATTTAGATTTGGCTGGATTATGTGGGTCTCCAGTAGTTGTTAAAGAGCCAGCGCAGCCAGGAAGCCCCTTCCCGTTTATGGTATGCTTGATGTTTACTAAACAAGTGCTCACAAACCTTTTTAGCTAACGTCTAGATTCATTGGTGTTGTAACAGGAAAGATGGTACCAGATTTTACGCAACAAGGCGCCGATAAGTCGGAGATAAGGGAAACGCTTGAAAAAGTACATAATACATTGCAAGTACGTGCAGGCAATACAGCATTCTTAGATTTGACGTAACACCTTTTTGTAGGTCACAACGGCAGCTGCTTTACATCAAGCGCTAATAGATGCTGAAGGTCGTACAGGGAATGATTAAAGGTAAGTTAGACAATGTTTGATGGTTTAATAATCAAAAGTATAGAAAAGGAAATATTTTTGTGAGCTTTAAATGTCTCTAGAGAGGTTTTACTTCGCCTTGATATGTAAATAAACAATTTGTACCAAGAAGCATGCTTTACGTGGCCTCGATTTTCGCTTAACGATCAGTATGTTATAATAATACTGCATAAAGGATTGAATTAAGGATATTCGGCGACTACAAGAAGTTGTAGATTGAAAGGTACGTGATTAGAGTTTTTTTCTTGACTTTGTATGACATTTTCTTTTTTGATTTATGCTAGCGATAGGACGAATATCACCACAAGAGTCTTTTTTTTTTAAATTACAACGTACGTACTCTAAAATATATACAGTGGCGTTTTATATCGATATTTATGTTTATTATTAAGCGTATATTTCATTCATGGCATCACAAAAACACGTATCATCAAGGCACGTTTTATATAAATATATTTCTTATATATCTCAGTGGACTACAAAACAAACAAAAAAGAAAAAAAAAAAAAAAACCAAAAAAATCGCTCTACTCGTTTGCTGTCTTATTTTATTTTTTTTTAATTCATATATTTATATATTATTTAGGGTAGAGAAGGTTATTAGAGATACAGGAGAAGATATTAGCATCTTTGATTTTTTTCATAAATGTATGGCAAAACGTGTTTCTAATTCTCTCGATACTCTATCAAGGTAAATAAAAACCCTTTTTATTATTTTATATTATATCTTCTCACTGTTATTATTCGTAGAGAACGTGTTTTAAGGTCTACTTGGTATCGCGTAAATAATAAAGGGTTTTATACTACTTGGAAGGTACGCGTACCTGTTGGTTTTTTTGAAAGATATTTTAGCCACTTTATAAAAAAAAAAGGGTAAAGTAAAGAGCCTGTGTGAGATATCTTTTTCTTTTCTTTTTTTTTTTCGAATGTTTTTTTCTTTTTTCCTTTTTGCTTGTTTCTTTCTTACGCTAGGCTTCATTACCATTTCTTGTGGTTAATTATTCGCTTAGGAGCGCCAGATAATAGGTATACCAAATGATATCGCAAAAGTACGACATGTAGTGCTACAGGTCCTAAAGGATAAAGAATATGCGAGGGGTATGTTATTTCTGTCTTTGCAAGTCTGTTTGCGATCGTCTCTTTGAAAAAAAGTGCACGATTTAATCACGTTTATTGTTTAATTCTCCCCTGAACCTTATTTCATGCGCGGAGGGTTTTCTAAATGGTTTGTGATAGGTGCTTGGGCCGAAAAGCAAATTACCGCAAAATTTATCTCAAAACTCGACGAGGAGGATATACCTGGTAGTGTGGATCGATTCGCATCAAGCTTAATGATTTTTATCTCGCGAGTAAGCGTTGGCGACATTGTAGTTACAAGGTACTTAACTGAACTGATCAAAAATGCTTTGACTTAACCAAACTTTTTTTAGAGAACCATGCACACAGCGTGCTAGAGGGGCGTTCCTTGTTGGTCAAGTTACATCTAAACCTTATATCATGCCTATGGGCGGTAAATCAGGTACGTTATATGAGCTCAAAAGGCATCAGAATCTTAACAACTTCTTATTTCGGGGTGAATTAGCTATGCAGTTTATTAGTTTTCTAACGCTCTTAGGTGGTCACTTTCTTGTTAGAAACGTAGAGTGGGTGTATCAAGGCAATGTAGGAAACATATCACTTTTAAACGGTACGCAAAAAAAAAATCACGTGATTTTCATTAAACGCTCACGTTTTTTTTTAAGGTCATAAACGTGGTGGACTATTTAAAATAGGTGGTGGGTATCTTATAGGAGAATTAGGGAAGAGAAGTGAGTGAAGTCAGTTGAAGAAATATACTAATCTTGTTTAGTTACAAAGTCTATAATATACGATAATTCTCATTCGATTGATATGGGTCATGGTACAGATGATGATGTATCAACGTCAGAGAGTGCTGAAGACAGTGTAAGTCATAAACAATCCATTTTTTTTTGTTTTTTGCTTGCATCACGTTAACTTGTTTTTAAGGCGTTCTCACGTAGCGAAAGTGAGCCAAACGGTGATTCGAATCAATTTTCGTTGATTGCGGATTGGCTGACTGAAGAACAAGAAGAACAAGTTGTTGATAACGAATCATCAAACGAAGAAGGGTTTCTATCGCCAGTATCACAGGATTGGAGTGATATTGATGGAATGTATGAAGACGATGATGCAGTTTTATCTGATTCTCTTAAAGCAATTGAAGAAAATAGTAAGGAGAGTGTACATACGAGTACTGAAGGTACGTTGAGTCATTGTTGCATAGTAGTGGAAAAGAAGCTAAAAATCTCGTTGGACCTTTTTTTTTTGCCTTTTGAAACCTCTTACAGTTGTTAATAGCTAAACCTGTTGAAGATATTCCAGAATTCCAAAAGAGTAGAAAACAGGATTCGTGTTCAGAGTCAATATCTCCAAGTCAATTTCCTTTAAAGAAGAGAAAACTTCAAGTTGATCAAGAAGGTATGGACTCCTCTCTAAGCGATCAAGAGCCTTCTCCAAAGAAACAAAAGGTTGGACATGAACCTGTAAAAGCAATTGAGTCTAAACAAGACAAGATTTTCCAAAACACACCTGAACAGAACACAAGTACGCGCTGACAAGAGTTTTTTATTTTCTTTTTTTTTTCATTTTTTGCATTTTGACTACGCGTTACCTTGTTTTCTTACATTTTTTTTTTTCGCGTAGTAGCACCCTCAGAAGATCCTTTATCATCTCAAGATGTTATAGCCACAATTGGCAACCCTGAAAAAAATCATGATGATGATAGTAGTTCTAATGTACATGTTTATTTTATCCCTTTTCAATGCTTGCCTATTAAAAAACGGCGGTTGAGTTACTTTGAAAATAATAATAAAAGCACTTACACGTAGAACGTAACGTCATGTCACACAAAACTTCAGTTTTGAGACGAAAGTCGAAGAAAAAAAAAAAAAAAGTCAAAAACACTTGAATCTCGCAGTTTTGTTCATTTATACTGCCTGTGACTCACAGCAGGTAGCCTTAAACAAGTCAATGCTCTTACACGCTTTATTGGCTAGCGTAGTCATTACGTTCATTGGAACAAACTGCCAACAGTTTATTGATGGTGATTGCGTTGCTTATATTCACAATTTAACTGGTATACCACATCGGTACGCGTTACCAATTTAAAGCTGTACTCAAATAAAAACAGATGTGATGCCATTATTGAGCAAGGAGAGCTTGTGTTTTTGCATACGAACGAATCTCAGGCGGATAGGCAACAGTTACGGGATTGTACCACCAAGTGAGCTAAAATACTCTTTGTTAGAGACTTAGAGATGGAGCTGTCTGGGATAGACCTATTGGACGTTGTTGGAGGCTCTCAATGCAAACAAACATCAGTATCGTTTGGGTGTCAGTCAATGTTTCAAAAGTGCAATGCATCACTTCCAGGAGGCGTTACAATACCATGTATCACGTTGTGTGAACGTATAGCTATTGATTGTGAACCATTTCTATCCTTTGGCACGTTACGTCCTCCTGACTGCACGAATACTACAATAGCATCTACTGAATGTAATGAAACAGTTTCTTCAGGTAAATAGCCTTACTGAGGGTGAGATTCTGATGAAATAATTTAGATGTCGAGAACGAACTGACGTGTTTTCCGCCTCACCTTCTACCTGATACGAAGACTACTGCTGTTGGCCTAAGTATGACTTGAAATACTCATTGACTTAATAAGTAACATTATTATTAGATGAAGCTCCATGTTTTAAGTGTCCAGCACCTGTATACTCAGGTAAGCAATCGAGCTCCCACTTCATATATTTCTCGTTTTTTTCTGACATATTTATTACTTCCTAGACAAGTCGTATGATATTCTATTTGGGTTCAGCGCCGCACTTGGGTTCATTGGTCTTGTTTTAATGCTTGTGGCGTTTTTTGTGTTTTTATCAGCAAAGGAGTACGTCCGCTTCTAATCGAGTAATTTTCTTATTATTTTATCAGTTCTTTGGATTTTCAAAATCAATTCTTTCTAATCATCTCTGCGGACTCGTTTATTTCTGGACTTTGTATGTTTATTTGTGGTGTTGCACCAAAGTTCATATTGTGTGAAAATGATGCCCGCATGGCACATACTTGGCATGTGCCGTGTACTATACAAGGTCGAAGAAACTTTCCTTCATTAAGTACCTTATTAAGTATTAGGAACTGTTTTCTACTTCTCTGGTGTTCAAATAGTACTCACATGGGGAGTGATGGCGTTCAATTTGGCTTATATTACGAATAGAGGAATAAAATTCATCGCTGGAAAGTACCCATTGTGGTATAAAATTGTACTTACACTTTTTGTTGTGATACAATTCTTACTATATTTGTAGGTCATCTCTTGTATAATATGGGGACTACCAAGCGTTATGTCGTTTATTTTATTGGTTTCAGGATTGATTGAAAGCGTTCCAGCTTTAACACTTTGCTTCAGTACGTCATAAACTTTAGAATGTTTATAATTATCCCATTTTTTTCTTATTATTTTCAAGTATCTGTAAGATACGAGTGGGCTCAATGGATGTTCTTTTTCGGTTTCCCAGTTATACCCGCTACATTAGTAGGTTTTATTAGTTTCTCATACGTGATATATAATCTATACCAAGTACGTGAGGTCAGCACCATTTTTCTTTAAACTTACCATCGTAAAAAAAAAAGGGACCTGCTTCCAGCACTTCAAAAAAGAAAGAGCAAGCACGTAACCTTGTTTTTGCGTTTATCATTACATACTTTGCGATGGTGTTGTACATATTCTCGTACGTTTGCTCTCTACAAGTCATAGTCCTCGTGTTTTAATTTCGTCTTCTCCTTTTAGGTTCCGATTTTATGCAGATTATCGAGTTGATAGTATTTCTTTTCCTGACCTGTTACAGTGTATAGTACTTAATGGAGGAATTGAAAATTGTGAAGTAGAAGTTATAAAATTACCTGCAGTGATATTATTCATATTCTTCATAGGATGCACGTGCACACAATTGTTATACTTTACATTTTTTAACATTGTTTTTTTTCCTGCCTTTTTTTTTTTTTTGGCGTTGGTTTCATTATGAAGCTGACTACTATGTTTCAATTTAGTTTTTTATGTATGTTTGGTTGTTCTTATTTGGTTGTTAGGTAATGGGTCTCTCTTCTTTATAGCGTTTATGTTCTCAAGGTATCACAACTTTTAAACAATCACGTGTTCTCTGTATTAAGTACTAATTGTTTTCTTTACAGAAAGTTCAGGAAGCTTGCTTTCAATGCTATCAACCCGCTGTTAAAAATGTCCAAAACGAGTAGTTCAGCAGCTAGTATAGATACAAACTCTAAACCAGAGTGACACTTTTTTTTTTGTGTCTTAACAAATACTTGTAGTTTTAGTTCAGAGGTAAGCTACGTTTCTTCTTAATAGCGTTTTGACAATGCTGAACAAACCTTGAATGCCATAATATTATTAACATTACATAGACAGTATTCCAGACCTCGCATTGGAAAGAACAACATATCTTTTACCTTGTCCCCTTACACCATCTGTAGCGTATTTCCATCACCAAATATGTGGAGATTTCGGGTTTCTAATTGTGGTAGCGCGAACAGAAAACCTAGCAGGTATTGGACAGTGATAACGTAGTACCATATAGACAAGGTATTTAACGTGGACAGTGTTTGGCCTAAATTGGAACAACCAAGTTGCCAGCCAGAACGTAGAACCCCAAAACAAGCTTGTTTGAGAACAGGAGATGGGTTAGCGCAACAGCAGTGGTGGGCGAGGTCGTCAAGGGTTACTAGACAGAGATATATGTATACGAGGTGCACAGAGAGTCAGAGGAATCAGACAGCTGGTCAAGAAACTTCTTTTTTTGAATTCATGAATAAAGTCAGTTTTCTTCTCTGACACTGATTAGCACTTTGTCCCTTTTTTAACCACAGCACTTTCCAAAAGCTACCACAGATAGATTAAGCGCTAGTTTAACATATCTACCGAGGTGTGAGTAAAATAACTATGATTTAAGAAGCGTACAACGGAGTATAATCAAGAAATTTTACAATTCCGGCGTTTAGCCAGTTTTGGTCTTTGTTACGCTCGTAAACTGTTTAAAAGCGTTTACGAAGTACACTGAAGGGCTAAAATCCAGTTAACACTCAAAACAATCTTTTATGGAAGGTGTATTCGGGAATTTATAGCAAAACTCACAAACTCAAACAACAACAACACGTGGGTAATGCAAATCTACGTACACTATTGCTTATCGCAGTATGCGTATTATTTGCAGCATGTTAATTTCTTAAACAACCCTTCGCAGACTGTCTATCTGGAATCTACCTGTCGGTTGTACGTTGCAAAGTCGACGTATTTTACAGAGAATATTCTTTACAAAATTGACCAAACTTCTTCACAAGCTCTACAAGAACAAACGACCAAAATGCTGGTGGTCTTTTTAAGGCTGATGGACAATCTATCATCCAAATTCATCCTTTTTCTAAATGTGCAATCTTCTTTACTCTTTTGAAGAGGGGCTCAAGTCAAATTGTGAGGCGAAAATACACTTTCTTGTTTTAGCCTTCCCTAACGCCAATCTCTACACCGGAGGTAGACCAAGTGCCCGCGGTGGCTCTGGATTAAGTTTTATCAGAGTTACTGAATGTGTTCGAGAAGTCATTTGTAAGTATGGAGCACCAAAACGCGCTATGATATCAATCTTTTTGGTATAACAGCTCACTTGTATGGTGTGTTATCCTATCTCTTTGGAGCTCTGAAGCTCATAAATTCTATCCAGACCAGCATACCATGATGATGCGTGCTGCAAGAGAATACTTTGGTAAAAACAGAAAGGTTGACATGAGATCACTCCTCGAGAATGGTAGAAGTAGACAGCACAAGTTACAGTTCAAAAGGGTAAAGGTGTTATAGATGTCAATCAATATACCTGGCTGGCTAAACAGATGTGGCAGTTACTTCCTACAAGCTAAATTGAAGGTAAGAGGCGTCAGAGATGTTACTCAATAAGTTATGTACTTGAGTAGTCCAAATCAGTTTGTTTTTCTTGAATCTATCTTTGGAGCAAACATATTTCTACACTTTTAAGAAGATTTACAGCTGATTGGATACATCAGTCTTTATAGAATATCTAGATTTAAATGTTTCATTTGTCAAGTAAGTTTGGGTACATCGATACAAGATGCTTTACTGATGGCGTATCCTTTTTATCTTTAATAAACTCTTGAAGTATTTAGGGTCTTGAGATATGAACCATGAATTGAGAAGGGTAATAATCGTATAGTCACATGTTAGCAATCCGTATTCAAGCCACTCATTTATCGTTTCAATGCTAAGACCATCAATTGGTCGATTAAACACATAAAAGATAATAAGAGATTGCAAAGAGTCAACACAATACTTATCAGCTTGAACTTGAAGGTTAGGAGGTATGCAATCAAGGTAAGCGGTTAAGAGGTGGCTTGTTGAATAATTACAGTCTGCTGGTCTGTTTGCTCTCACTCGGCTGATATGTTGTGAGCGATAAGAAAATGTACGTTTGCAGAACAAACTGAATTGGATACGCCTTTTTTTGTTATCTCGCAATTTTGAGTTACATGCCTCTTGTAATCCTTATAGACAAATTCGGGCGTCTAAATGACACTAAAAGTGTTGATTTACCTATTCCTCAGTAAGACAATAGCAGTTATCAAAATACGCTAACATTACCACTCATGGATGTCCCTACGATATAATTAGTGAAATGAAAGTGTCATATAACCTACCTAAAACAAGTAATTATCGGAATCGTTGATTGTTGCCATTATTATTAGCTTGTTGTTAGTAGATAACAAGTTTTGTTTTTCTCATACTACCTAAATGAGATTAAAACCATAAGCTTGTACTTGTAGTAGACTTGTACTTTTTCGTCGCTCATTTACTTATTTACGCAGTAAATACTTATAGCATGTTATTCCTTTAAGTCAGACGGCTGAAAAATAAGTTCTAAACCATTTTTTTTACAGAGGTTTTACCTATGTATCTAAAGCAAACTAATCAAAGCCATATAGAGAATGTAAAAAAAAGCATGTGGTGCCATGGTACAACACCAGCAAAATGAATGAATATCCAACAACACTGGTATTCAGAAAGCACTACTGGTGATTATCAGCTTGTTTTTCTTTGTTTTTTCTGGTTTATACAATGGGTTTTTGTAGTTATAGATAGCATGGGTATGTGGTTGGTGGTTTGTTTTGTGTTAATAGTCGTTGCAGAGCCTTGCTTACCCTGCTGCAGCGGATTATTCGGTACCTCTTCCTATACCATCGCATGACACGATGTCCGAGTGGTTAAGGAGATAGACTAGAAATCTATTGGGCTTTGCCCGCGCAGGTTCAAATCCTGCTCGTGTCGAATAACCTTTTGCTATCGCGTGTTCTATGTTGTTAGAACACGCTTCAGTAAAACGCTTGTGCTCAAAGCCTAGGTTTACTTTCTCACTGAGTAAAAGTCTTCGTTTTGACGCCAAAAATTGAAAAAAAAGTCAAAAATCAGCCCTACCGCATCGATTTTGACGCTGATTCTTTGCACACCAATGCAACATGTGTAAGTGCATACACCACTACAATAAAATAATTCTCCGCTTGTTGTTCAACTTCTACTGGCACTCATACATGATATTTTAGTACAAATAAAAAAGACAGAAATAGATTTTGAAGCTCAGTAATGAGAGGAGAAAGTGACTTGCAGATTAATTGATCTGTTAGAAGCGAATGTATCTTGATGGGAGTTTGTGTCATTGCGCAAGTTAATCTCAGAACATTCTTTGTACAAAATAATCATTCACTTGTTGCAAGACCTATCCTTTAAGTACAGTGCATTGGTACTTACTATTGGCATCCACAAGATGTAAGGCATGTCGCTTGGTATGTTACATAGATTCATCGCTCTATAGTCATATAGTAAATAGCGTCTCTACATCTTTCGCATGTTGAAAACAGTCAGTGCAACTCTGATGTAAGCTCTTTGGCAGGCACCCATGTATGTCCGTCTCAGAATGAGCCGTAGCAACGTAGACAAAGTAAAAGTAAACATACACCAGATTCCTAGCTGGTTTGATAATACCATGAACGTTAGCATAGATGGCCATCTTTTCAAGAGTGTAGAGCGATGTCTATGTGCAATAAGTAAAATAAAAGGCAAAATGAAAAAGTACGAAAACATAACCATTCACTCCCTATGATGGAGAGAGAGATAAACAAGTGAATGCATGTTTGGCTTTAGAGACCGACCAATCCGGACATTCTACCCCCTTTTGTAAGAAGAAAGGAGATGAGGAGCAAAGTGGTGGCAGGCTAATCGATTCGACGGGTAATGCACAACGAGTTTGTACACGACAAGAAAGGAGGAATCGATGTACATTCCATTCTTTTCCTTTATGCCGTAAAAAAAATGTTAAAGAAAAAGTCATAGGAATTGACTCAAGTTATCGATAAACTTTTGTATCGATAATTTTTTTTCACCTGCCTGAGATATTGTTTTTCTGGCTCTTTGGCCGGCTATTATTCTCAAGACCGGCCATCCATTGCACCAATTCCGGCTGATTTACCGGCTGTCAATAAAGACAATCGGTGGCTGAACTTCATGACTAGGCGTCATGATGGGTCTTGGTTCTTTAGTACTTTGTTGACGGTGCTGGTGCTATAAAAGTAGGGCACCAATACCAAAAGGTAGCCGCCTAACCCTCCAGTAGTGTACAATCAACCACCTCCAGTGTAGAATCCTTTTGTATACTTCACATTACACTGCCTGAACTTCACCTCAACAAAGACGTACTGTTTTGGTGTAGTGCATATAAAGGTGCAATGTGAGGAACATGATAGGAAGCATACCTACAGACAAAGTCTGATTGAAATAGGTTTGCTCTGTATTTCTAAAAAGTATATTTATAAACGTTGTAACTACATATTAACTTTGTATTACAGCAAAATATTGCTTTTCGTGTATTACGCCTTCTTTTATTTTTCGAAACACACGGTAGAACAGTTTGAACCTTCATAAATTGAAAAATTTGTCATGTGGCTCTTTTACCTGCCATGCTTGACAGGCATGTACACTACTACTACCAATTAAATTAGTATTATTTGTAAAAAACCTATACAGGCTTCAGTACTGCAAGCTCGAAATCACAAGTCACACGTGCTACTTTTGTTTTTGGTACTAGCATAAATTTATAAATTTATACTTTGGTAACTTGTTACATTTCATGATGTTATTTTTCCTTGAGATATACCTTGCAAAGTCTGTTAATTGCTGTAGCTGGCCAGAATTCAGAGACATATTTGAATGTTAATAGAAATTCATTAGCTGTACGCAAAAAGCATTCTGAGGTGAGCAAGCAGTTTCATATGTATAATTCATATAGCAATTGGAAGTTGTAGCTAGTGGTGAAGTCGTTATCGCTGCAGGTAACAACAACAGTAATGTTGCAACTTTCTTAATTGCGAGGGTTCCTCGTGGTATAACGTGCACATCAATAAAAGAAGGGTTGTGACGAATTCAACATTTAAAAAGTGATAAATTTATGTGTCCTATCACATTGCTGGATTCAAAAACATATGAAATTTGATCCCAGTTACATGAGCCATAGCGTGAATCTTGGCCACTGACCATTATACTTGAGCCAACACTGTTTTGAAAGGCATAGTTAGCTATATACAAGCTTGTAAGCTGTACGTACTAGTGACGAATGTGGCTAGTATTTTTAGTTGTATTGTAATCTGAATGTATATTACTATTCGCGGGTTGGTTGAACAAAAATCCAGACCTAGAAATGTATTCAGTGGGTTGTGTAGCGTTTTATTGGAGCCACAGAAGTAGCAAAATCAAAACTAGAGATATTTTCATTTAGTGCAAGCAAAGGCTTAGGCTCCAAAGAAGGACAGTGCCGTTCATTGCAGAACATGCCTAAGTTGGTATTATCACCGCATTCATTTACCTATTGTTTGTACTACAAGGCCAGCAGAACAACCAACTTCTACGGCGTTTCTTGATGCCGGCTATTTCACTGGCATCAACCAGCTTCCCCGGCTTTGTGGTTCATGGTCACGTGAAAAAAAAAATATTATCGATACAACAGGTTATCGATAATCTGAGTCAATTCCACAACTTTTAACTTCGGTAATGCTTCTACCTCAATCGTAAGCCCAGTGCATTGAACACTGCAAGCACACGTTCGTTGATCACGTGAAAGTTGAAAACTTTATGTTTACAGAATGATAGTTTGTTTTTGTGGTTGCAATCATCTAGCAACTTACTTTATGTTAATAATGCCCTTAGTACGTTCGAAACGTATTTTTTACAGTATAAATAGCAATAATTAGCTCGTCGTTCATTTGTTCTCGTATGTTAGTTTCCCTTCCAAGGATGAGTCAAAGACTCGTAATCACTGTACTGTCAGGAATATGACATTTTGGATGCTAAAGCGAGTGGAGTCAGTCATGACTTCTTACACTCTTAACTTTTTGTGCGTGATCAACACATAGAGCAAAGCTGCCTCTGCCCGTTGTTAAATGAATGTCAGTTTAGTGACTCCAGTCCATAAGACTCAAAAGGGTCCTTATAAATGTGAGGTTAACTAGAACAACCAAGCATCAATAATCAGAACAACTCGAATTTAATAAATTATGATAGATTTTAGCTTGGATAAATAGCTTTACTCTTTGTACAAACAGTTTTGTACTTGTTTGGTTTGAGTCAATTTCATATTTTTCTAAATCTTTGTCTGTAAATGTATAACAACTAAAAACCCAGTTGTCATGGCTAGGCGTTTTTGTAGAACGAAAAGATAAAGCTGTTCATACTCACGCAATTTGTTTTTTTAAATGTAGCTGAGTTTATTTTTGAATGTTTTCAAGCTTCTGTGCGTACAGCAGATGTTGCTACGGACTTAATGGTTAATTCTGTCGAGTTTACAGATCCTTTTTTAGCGTTGTTAGGTGGTTGGAATGAATACACCTTAAAGAAGTTATTTATACAACCAAATACGAAAAAAATAGGAACAATGTACTTGTAGGATAGATAACAACATTTGAAGCAAATAAAATACGCCTGTACTCATTGTAGTAGCAATGACAGCCGTGTTTTTACGGGTAGGTATAGCCAGTATGATAATACTTAAAAGAAGTAAAGACATCAGAACAGTGTTGGCACTCATACGGAAACGTATCTCGAAAGGGAATTAGATCTAATGAAAGATAATTTTGCTTTGAAATTCAAAGAAAAAAAAAGGTATGTGGTACTTTTCTCAGCGCTGTTTTCGATGTCTCCTTATCTGTTATTCTGGATAACTGCTGGTATATCTGGATTAATACTTAGTTCATACTTATACTAAGGATGTTTGAATCACGTGCTTGATAGAGGATAAACGTGCTGTAAATCAAAGTTGTCAAGTTAGTGATAAAGTTAAGAACATGAGGCAACAATGTTACAATTGTTGGCGACTCGTTGGTAGATATGCGTGCAATCGATGATCCCACTTCAAACAAGACTAACACGGCGAACAGAAAAAAAAATAGAGCTCTAAAGCGTTTTGTATGCAAGAACTTATGTCCAATCAAACCTTTATGAACTAGAGTCTCGTGCCTAAACATGGTGTTACAGCATAAAGGAGTAATTGATTCTTTGAGGTACCAAAACATTGTTATCATTACGTTTGTTATTGTAGTGAAGGGTGTGCTGATTGTTAGGAAGAAGGTATCTGCTTGATAGTGGTATAAACGATGAGATCCTAGAATGTTTACAATACTAACTAGTTTCACTATTTTTTTTGTTATTGATAAGTTAGGAGTGGATCTTGGCGTACAAACGCTTGCAAAAAGCTCGATGGATATAGCCATGACTCCAAGAGATAGTCCACAATATCCTTTAGAATAATATTGGTAGAATCTACGGAAGTATAAGACTGTATATGTAGAGTGGTTCAACAGACTATTTCATTTCAGTGTACCTCAATAAACAAAGTGCTATTACACTAACGCAAAGCGCCATAAGTACAGTCTGGAATAAAGCATGCCAAACACTTGTAAAGTAATCATTACATTTGTTTCCGCCTGAACAAAAATGTGTAAGTATGATGAAAAGAGAACTTGAGCAGGCTAAACCTGGAGTAATTTCTATCTCCAAAGTAGTGTTTGAATATAGTTTTGGTGTGTCGTCAGTCTGTATTTCAATTATTGGCGTACTCAATTGGCGAGAAGCTTGCTCTTTAACAGGCGGGTTGGTAAAGAGATAGTAAATCGACTTTCTTTGAAATTAAATAATAAAAAAATAATACAATCACGTGACATGGCGATTGTTTTAATAAAATTCCCAATTGTGCCATTAAAGTATTCACGTGATCTACTATTAAAAGTTTTCTATGGTACCATAGAAAAAATACATAGAGCATCCTGTACTCATGTATGTGCTTGACCATGCGAGTAATACCGCTTTGTATTGTTTACTAGCTTCTATTATAACACCACTTGTCAACTCTGAGTGAAATAAAAGAACTGCGTCTCCTTTATTTGCGTTACAATGTATGGGAAACAATAAGACTGTAAACAGGTGGTTGAGATTAGCCGGAGAAACAGTAGTACCGTTTAATCCACTTTTGTATCGCACAAGAGAAAAGTTGTGGGCTGAAACAAATGGTGTTTCGTTTATCCATTCAGATGAAGGTATTGTTGTTCCAATTAAAGGACCAGAAAGAACGCGTAATGCGCAATACGAAGCGGAAACGAAAAGAAATAGAATAAATGGCGTAATTACGCCCATTATCGTATGTAGGTGTCGCGTGCTTTGCAGTATTAAAGTATTGGTTTGATTTGAAGCATGTTAAGTTAGATTTATTTTCTTATTTAGTTCGAGTTTGTGCAATACTTCACTAACAAGTACCGTGTGCATTACGTAAATCTTGACCCTTACAAATCTCAATACAACCCACAACCAATATGGCTAATACACTAAAACGGAACAACCCAACTTTTAGTTTTATGTAGGTATACAAAGCTATATTAAGCGTATTCAAATGTAGAACAGATCAGGTTTGTTTTAATACTGGTACCATTCTGTCAAGAAATCTACTATAGCATCTCCTATATCATCTCCGTAGTCAGGTATAGCAGATGACCTCCGTAAATGAAAGGGACTTTCTATTTGAATAGCATCAACTGTGCCTGAGTCTCTACTTCCGTGATTTCTTACAATAAAACCACCAGTGTAGTATCCGTATGACAAAGGCTTTGGAGTGCCGGGAGAAGGAACAACGTAATAGCCGCTATTCTCTAGTAGAGCTCCTAGGCTTTCAATACCTCTGATTATTTGAGAAAATGGAGTTGAAGAAAAAGTTGCAGCAAGGTTAGAAATACTTCCTTTCGAAGAAATAGCGTCTAAACCAGCATCTACAGGATTAAAACCAAGTTAGTTTTTACGTCGGTTTCTATACAAATCACGTGATATACACGTTGGCGTACCGTCTTTGTTTAAGTTAGTTCTTGACACTGCGTAGCCAAGCTCAACCCATTGTTGTGAGTGGCTTGATACACCATGAACGTCAATCAAAAGACCAGCTCCGTATTCTTGAACGACTCTGTCTTTGGCGCAATTAATAAAAGCATGGTATTTATCCCTGGTTTAAATATTACTTCTTGATAACTCCTATATATAGTACCATGCTGCGAGAGCATCCGCGTTCGTAGATTGAGTAGAATCTGTTCTGTCACGGTTCATATCGACCTATTTTTAGAATTAACGTCATTTCGGAGTTTGTATACTATTACCTTCGCTCTCCTTATGTATGCCACAATTGTATGTGTTGTATTACCTGTTAAGCTTGAAATTCGATTAGCAATGCGTTCAGCCAAATTTATTGTTCGGGTGTCAGCACTTGTTGATCCTAAATAAAGAATCAATTGCTATGTTTTACATAAAGAACTGTTTGACTGCTTACCGGAGGTTCTGTCTGGGATACTGGAAGGTGCTATTAACCCACCGTGTGGGACAGAGAGTATAATTGGAAGGTTTCCTGTTGTATATTTGACATATTGGTTACTGCCATCGTAGTTGATATCACCAGCGCTATGGGACTGTAGCGGACATGGATCGAAAGAGCAATAGCAATAAGATATTAATACAATACCTAATTGTATAAAAGAGTTAGGATTGGTAGGTAGAAATATGTAGTGTTATTCGTAGCCGTACCGAAAATTAAGAGGTGTGTTGTCGTTGGCATGAGTAGCATTTATTAATTGTTTACTTAACTTGCTTTTTCAATGAAATGATAAGACTAGCCATTTTGGCAACGTCTTATCTCCATGAAATGATTTAAAGACAACGTGTATTATTGGGATACAATTGATTCGAAGCACATACAATGGACACTTGGCATTGTTTTAACCATTTTATGGTAAGTACAACTGATTCATAGTATTGCTCCACGCGGAAAACTGAGAAAAAAAGCTAATTTTCGATTTTTGAAAGTTTCAAACGTGCACTAATGCCAGGATAAAAAGTAATAGAGCTAGTAAAGTTAAATCTCCAATACATCTTGAACTTTATTTGTATAGACCTGCTTAACATTAAAAGTGTCTCCGATATTTCTTTGTAACATAAAGATCGTGATCAAAAAGTGAGAAATAAATACCCATCACACGAATATATCGTGCCATGGGACATATTCTTCACAAACTGACCAACGAAATTTATTGCCATTTTGCCAATAGTAGGATGCACTGCCATGAAACATCATCCAAACTTCATATTGGAGAGTACCATCGTTCATATACATCTTTCCTAAATGACACTTATCGTTCTCAAACTGCCCTTTGTATTGAATAGTACCATCTGGAAGATACTTCTCTCCAGTACAATGAATTGGCAACTTAATAGTTACCCTGTTATATTTCTGGCGTAGTGGAGCTTAATTGTGCACACAAAATAAGCGCTCTTGTCCTGAAGGTTGATCAGAATTTGGTGCACAAGAAGTGCGGTTTTGGACGCCAAAATCTGGCTTGAATTAACACACAACACACATCAAGAAGTTCCAATGCTTCGCTCTGTTGCCGCTAGGCGCTACACATGCAGTCGCATTAAAAGAAATGCGCGAAAACAACATTTGGTTCTACAAAGTCGCAAATACGCCTTTAAGATTGACGTTGGTGCGTTTGGCGCCTCTTGTAAACTATTTATGTGTTATTAGCTAAAAAGGCTAAGAAAACTGAGCTTTGGCTTTGGGGATACGCTCCAGATGGTGCTTTGGGCGTAGGAAGGAGATCAACTGTTAAAAAACCGACATTACACAAAGAAATGTCAAAACATAAGCCAGTCGCTGTAGAATGCGGTGAAAAGCATATCATAGTATTAACAGACGACGGTTAGTTTATTTACGCATTTCTCCGACGTATTTCATCAAAAACCTTACTATGAAACCAAGGAAAGCTGTGGAGTGCTGGTTCTGGTCTTTTGGGTGGCTCTGGGCAACCGGTAAACTAACAAAAACCGGTTTATATTTTTTTACTTACAACTCGACACAAGGATGAGTTCTTACGGACATTTAAAACAATGACAGTACCTGAAGATATTCAAATCCAAAACATTATTTCTGGTAGACTTCACTCAATCATACAAGATGGTACGTACTCGCAAAACCCTAAGGTTGTGTATCGGAAGTCTTTTCTTCTTCTTTTTTTTTTTTTTTTGATGTAAATGAGCACGTGGATATTTTTGGTACGTATGCTTTTATATTTATCTTGGTGTTAGATAGAGGTCAATTATATAGTTTTGGTAGTGGAAACAGTGTACGTTGAGGTGTTGTTTAACTGCTTGGCTACCGTTTATTCTGTCAAAAATTCTTTCAAGTCTTTTTAAGTTATTTCAATGAAAAACAAAGAAGGATTCGGATTTAGAGTTTTGTCGTTTCGTTTACCAAATAACTACAAGTGAACTTCGTATTTGGTGCTTATTTTTTTTTGATTTTAGGGACAACTTGGTGTTCCACGTAGTGATGATAATGAGTTGGATTTTATGTCGTATAAACCAGTTCATATCGAGGAACTAAAAGATCATAAGGTAGTTACTGTTGCTGCAGGTGGTCTACATAATATAGTAGTAACTGATAAAAATAAACTTTTCGGTTGGGGACTATCTCACTTTGGACAAGCGGGTACCTATCTCTCAGTTCTACGATAAAAAAACCAATATTTTTTTGACACTTCTTACTTTGTTTGTTTTTTTTTCCAAAACGCATACTCTGTGCTCTACAACACTATCTATCATTTTTTGATACAAAGGTTTCACTGTGCATGAGTCATTTGTTCAGCAAATAGAGTACAACACCCGTTAAAAAACAGCTTTTTGACTTTCAGAAAAGAAATATAAAATCAACTTCCGAACAAACAAAGATGTTCCTGACTGTTTTTTTTAGGTATTGGATCTTTATTCACATCTATAATACCTGCTCCATTGGCAGGACCTATTGTAGACACTAAAATCAAAATTGTGAAAGCGTTTACACATCATAATGTTGCAATTGGTGAAGATAGTTCTGTTTGGTTTTGGGGTTGTAACAAAAATCATCAGTTATGTACCTACAAACCATATATGACACCAATAGCAACACGCATTAGCATGACTATGATGCCATTCTTAAAAGCAGGTATAAATAGCTAGTCTGAGTCAAAACTCTCGGCAACGTGAAAGCAACACTTCAAGTTTGCTTTTTTGAACGACATCCAACTTACTTTTGACTTTCAGGTGAGACTATAGTAGATGTAGCAATGGGAAGCTTACACACAATATTCCTTACTTCAAAAAACAGACTTTTTGGTTGTGGTGATAATACATACTTTCAGCTTGCTTCTGATAGGCTCAGCATAAAAGGTTTTATGGAAATTAAAACTGAAAAAAAAGGATCAAAGATTGTTCAGATTGCATGCTCACAGTATGGTAATTATGCTGTAACTGAAGAAGGAGGTGTTTGGGTATGGGGTCTTAATAGTGACTATCAATTGGGTGTAGGCACGTTCAGTGTTTGTTATTTTTTTGACAAACAAAAATATTTTTCTCATTTCTTTCTTATATTTTTCTTCATAGCTGGTGAAGATACTGTGTTCCGTCCTTACTATCATAAACCTGAAAATTTCGGTGGAGGTAAGGTAATATCCTTGGCAGCATCATATGGTACAACAGCAGTAATTGTGGAGGCACAGTAACTAGATAACAATAAAAAAAAACAAGATTGCCGTTTGATTAAGCCGTACCAATGTAAACGTTCTTGCCCATGAGAAATTTAAAATGCAATACTTGTGTTAAAGTTCTTAGTGAGTAATAGATATCACGATAGGAGTTGAGTTAAAAAAAGCAAAACGTTTTTGTTGGTCTTCACCTTTACAAATGAAGTAATTTATGCAGTTGCTTACATGCTCCGTGTTTTTACTATCAAAGCAATTATACTCTTTCTTTTCTTTTTAAAATCAACAAACTCTGTGACTTCCTCAAGCGCAAATCCGCCAACTCCTTCTCTTTTCCTTTCGCTGCATCACCTTAGGAAGGACCCCACTGGAGTTCTTGAAATGAAGTTGGTGCTCAGTGATGAACAACTCAAAAATGGATTATCGTTAATCGTTTTTATTGTTAGGTAGATGGAGTTACCAAAATTGTAAGCCAACTGAGTTTTGTAAGGGTCAAGATTTACGTACTGCACGTGGTACTTGTTAGTGAAGTATTGCACAAACTCGAATGACAAAAACACTAAATAAGAAAATAAATCTAACTTAACATGCTTCAAATCAAACCAATACTTTAATACTGCAAAGCACGTGACACCTACATCCGATAATGGGCGTAATTACGCCATTTATTCTATTTCTTTTCGTTTCCGCTTCGTATTGCGCATTACGCGTTCTTTCTGGTCCTTTAATTGGAACAACAATACCTTCATCTGAATGGATAAACGAAACACCATTTGTTTCAGCCCACAACTTTTCTCTTGTGCGGTACAAAAGTGGATTAAACGGTACTACTGTTTCTCCGGCAAAGCCCAACCGCGCTGTAGAGCCGGCTTATGATATTATTTAATTTTATTGTTAACTCCCAATTAAAGGAGACGCAGTTCTTTTAGAACATTCAGAGTTGACAAGTGGTGTTATAATAGAAGCCAGTAAACAGTACAAAGCAGTAATTATTGAATGGTCAACCACATACATGAGCCCAGGATGTTCTATGTATTTTTTTTACGGTACAATTTTGGAGACTTTAAAAAATCCTTTTTTTTGTGAATCACGTGATACTTTATTTTTCTCTATTTTGTTGAAAGTACATGATTATCTTCTTACATTTGTTAAAGAACGAGCATCTCGTCATTTGAATGTACCTGTAGTTGAAATAAGTCGGGACGATATAAACGTACTGTATTCAAACGATACGTTAGAGATAGAAATTACTCCTGGCACGCACTGCTCTCGTTTCTCTTTTCTTGTTGCTCTATAATCATTGCTAACTTTGGTCAGGCGGAAATAAATGTAATGAGTACTTTACCAGCGTGTGGCATGTAATATTTCAGACAGTTCTCATGGCACTCTGTGTGAGCGTTATTGCACTATGTTTCTATAGGTACTAAACTTTTATATTTGTGTAAGCAATAACCTTATCTTTACGCCTATAGGCTATATCAATATTACTCAAAAAATTATTGTGGTATGTCTCTGGGTATTGTAGCAATATCCATCGAGCTTTTTGCAAGTGCACGTGCGTCAAGCGCCGTATTAATGTCAACTTCTGAATTTTTTTTTAAACAGTGAAGTTTATCAGCATTATAAACTTTTTTGGATCTCATCGCTTGTATCACTACCAAGCCGATGATTTTCTACTTACATTTAGTACACCTTTCACAACGATAACAAATGTGATGGTTACGATGTTTTGGTAAGTGAATGAAACGCTTTAAAAAACAACTTAAACTAAGGAATTAAGGCATGAAGCTCTTGTACATAAAGGGCTTGCTGTACACAAGTTCTTGCATACGACACTCTTCAGAGTTTTATTTTTCATGCTATTCGTTATTCTAGTAGCGTTCGAAGTCATGGCATCAATTGCACGGCTAGCTTCTAATGACACTCCTACTATTGTGGTATTGATACCTCATGTTCTTAACTTTGTAACAAACCTGGCAACTTTGATTTACAGCACGTTTATCCTCTACCAAGCACGTGAATCTTAATACATAAAGCCACTTGGTATTAATGGGTTAAACCTAGGTATACAAGAAGTTATCTATCGCAGCTAAGGACACTTCAAAGAGCGTGCTAAGAAAAGTACCTGATTTAGTTGTAATAGTGAAATCTAATTCCTTTTCCAGATACGTTTCCGTATGACTGCCAATAGTGTTCTGTTATTATTACTTCTTATTTGTATTATTGTATTGGCTATACCACCTCCAAAAAAAACAGCTGTTATTGCAACAACATTGATTACTGGCGTGTTCTATGCACTTCAAATATCGCTATCAATTCTACAGGTACATTGAAGAAAAAAAAAAGAATTCCTTTTTTTTTAGTTGTCTAATGCGTTGTCAAAGGTTTATTCGTTCCAACCGCCTACAAAACCTAATAAAGGATCTACTAACTCTACTGAAATAACAATAAAATCTGTGGTATCAGAAGTTGTAACCACAGAAGCTTGAAAAAACAAAATAAAATTATTGTCTTCTTTTTTCTTAATATGGTACTGAACTATCTTCAGCTGTGTCCCTATTATTTGCGTCATTTTTCATGCATGCATCAATTTTTCCATTGCATAACAGGCTCCTCACGTTGATTACAATGGGTGGGTAAGAATAAGGATTAAGTTTTTAATTAAAAAGCTCTTTTGCAATCCGGTCAATTCCTGTGAAACCAAAAAAACGTTCACCAGCCAGAAACCGTAAACTAGTTGTTTATAAAAATAAGGCGAAATTATATCCATTGGAAGTGCCACATGTGGACACGATAAAGCGAGTAGCAGTTGTACTTTTTAAGTTTCTTTCTCGTAGCTCATTCCGGAACTAGCCCGCGGAGAACCGAATCAAGTTTTAACTACAGTGTTATTGATCCTCCTTGTAGCATTTGGAGAATAATTCGAGCCTAGAAGATAACACATAACTATTTTTTAAGACTGTTTCCTGGATTTCCAATATCGGGATTACCTCTTTCTAAATATCAACCTTAAAACGCACCTCGTTACACAAGACATATTGTTTCTTATGGCAAGTACCATATTATTTTATAGGTGCTTAAACTGGTTAATGATGATTTTAGGCTAACGCAACTTCGTTTATAGCTTGGGCTGTTTATCGCCGTTACAACATACACTCCACCGATCATGTAGATGGAAAGAATAAAACTAGGTAAGAAATATATGCATCTCCCAAATTTTATTAGCATCACAATACTGTATGTAAACCACGTTCAGCATATCAAGGCGTGTCACCAAAATATAGAAGGCGGTTGGTACTTAATCACGTGTCTTATCCTAACTTTAATACAAAAACAGATCTAAAAGCGAGACTGTCAAAGTTGGCATTACCGAAAACTGCTGTAGCGTCTCAATAGGGAAGAATGTTTTCCGAGAAACAACTCAAAACACCAAAACGAACATGTACTACTGCTATGTAACAACTAGGGAGCCTGTCATTTTATTGTGATACCAAACAAGTTACAAAAGGCATCAATAGAGTAGACTTGCTAAAAAACCGCTAAATGTAATGGCTAGAAAAAATGCACGAGGCTCTGTTGCCACAGAAGTAGGTGGGCTTGTAGTGGGAACAGTTGAAGGAGCAATCGCTGGAGGCTGTGGTTTTATAGTAGGTGGTAGCGTTGGGGCTACTTAAACAGTAGTTTAGATGAATCGAGTATTGTAAAAGACGTACAAGTTGAAGGTTGAGGCTTGTGTGATGGTGGAGTGGGGTAATGCTGGTAAGGTGCAGATGTAGGATTTGTGCTGTTGTGGGCTGGAGCTGTTGAGTTGCTTGAGTTTGAATACGGTGAATATGGTTCGAATGATGATGGTGTTGGAGCTACAGCACGTGGGGAAGTAGGCATATGTGTTGGTGGAGCTGTAGGTGGATCGTATGAGGTCGAAACTATGGACATAGCACATAGCAAAACTAGCAATTGTTGCGACATAATTTCTGTCTTTTCTGGTTTGAATTTTCACACATAGTAAAGTGATTCAGTTGGTACACCAGAAGTACAGAGCGTGTTGTTGTTGTTTAAACGTTCAGTAAGGGGCAGATTCTTTGCTTTTATAAAGTGAAATGAATCACTCTTGTAATAGCCAAAGCAAAGTTGTGCTGCACAAAACATGAGTATTGTCTAAAAGAAATGGTTTATTTCTACAGTTAAATTCGCAACCGCTAGTTTTTTACACCGGACAAACTTGTTCTTAGCTTAAGACAAGCCAGAAATTCGCACTTTTTTCTGCGTTTCTTTTTTTTTTTACAGTAATCGTGTTCTGCAGAAAATTAACAAAATACTACAGAATAAGCATTGAAGATTTGGGTAGCGATAAAAAAACTTACAGTTAGTCGGATTTTGCTAATTTGGCTTGAAGTATGAAGAACTAGCAACAAATAAACCAAAAAAAGAGCTTGTCTGATGTGAGTACCAGATCTTTTATTCTAAAAACTGCAGTTAAACAATTCGCTTCTTTTTCCAGGAATCGCTTAAGACACGTGTCAATACATCCTAACACTTAATTGCAACCGAAGAGTCTAACTTTATTATTGCCGTTGATTGTAGGCAGGCAGTTACAAATAGCTAGGCTCTATACGGAAGCACCATAAATAATACAGTTCCCACTATCCCGTTAAATATTGTCCAAACACGAACTTGCTAAGCAATACAAGCCGGAAATGACAAGAACCAACTTTTGGTGGATTTTAGTACTTTTAGCAGCAAGCTATCTTAAGTCTACAAAGTAACGAGTCATTATTAATATGTGTACAATGTAAACAAATAATACTAGTTTGGCCTACTACAACTTGGAAAAAAGTGGTATCTCACTTGCTAATTTTCTGTGAACTACATTGGTGAATGACGAAAGAAGTGGACTTTTCAACGAATGTACTTTGTACAAAATCATACAAAACCATACCCGGTTAACCACACAAGCAAAAAGCTCACAATGGGAAAATCTAGAAACTCAAGACGTGGCGTAACAGTCTCCCCACGGTATGGGAAAAAAAAAATGCACAATAGAAGGAAAAGAGCAAACACAAGATCCAACGCTGCCAAAGGAGAGTTCCATCCGGCATTAAAGCGATACACTGCAAACTGCAGTAATTGGTTGCGTTCACCAGCGAAAGTATAGGGCGTGTAACTTTGGCTTCATAGACGAACACACTTTCGAACAATCTATAAAAAAAAGTGCTTCATGGATTGTTGTCTTTGTGCCAAATAGCCTTTGCTACCTTTCAGGATTCCGTATTACACTTGAAACAAGGAACGAAGATAATTCATGTTTGTATAGTATTGTACAATAATAAATAACTATAACCAATAAGATCCATTAATAGGATACTATGACAGTACACCACGTTCAGCTGCTCAAGGTGTCATAGCTATGCTCTGGTACTTTGTCGTCAGTTCCAATTGTTTTCAATCGTTACATCACCTAACAATATCGAAATATCAACGATATTACAGATAGAGATCTCAAAGCATTGGCAGGTGTTAAGTCCCTTTATCTTCCGTGAAAAAGTGACGGATGAAGGCATTAAAGCACTCAAAAGGCGTTCAAACAAATTGATCTCTCACTCACCAAGTGACAGACGAACGTTTGAAATTGAAAGGATACATACCATTTGGCTCAGTGAGTGCAAACACGTGACTGATAAAGGCCTTAAAGCGCTCAAAGGTGTTCATACAATTTACCTTGATGGATGTAGTGTGACAGATGAGGGTATTAAGGCATTAAAAGGAGTTCATAGTATTCAGCTATTCAATACTATAGTAACAAAGAAAGGTGTAAAAGATATTCTAGAATACACGCCTGACATTCGCTGGACATAAAAGAATAGGTAATAAACCTATGCTGGATAGACCATAATCACAGAAGAGGATCTAACAGTTGAGGGTATTACAAAGTTGCCAATCCATGCATGTGAACCTTTTATTTTAATGGGAATGGCTCTTTAATTTGGTTGTAAACGAATAAACATTTCACATTTCTTTTTACGATTGAGTTGTCCATACTAACGATTTCCAATACGAATGAGGAATTTCGACTCGTAAAAAGTTGAGCGTAAAAATAATATGGTTCAGAGATTTGGTCTTTTTTTGGTTTATTTTTACGCTCAAAACTTTTCACTCGTAATCGTAATTTACATGTAAATGTTGTTAGTGAACTACTGAGGCTTAACCTATGTTTTATTAAGTTTACAAGGTTGTTAATAATGACAGTGCTGTCACAGTGATTGAAAAAAAAACCAATTGATTCACTTCTATTGATGAGAGCCTACTGAGCACTTTCTAATGACTTTAAAGTATAACGTTGCAAAAGCAGCGTTAAACAACATTTCAATGTATCCGAAGAGCTTGTATAAGGACCAATAACAAGTGGTGATCTTTTTTGTATTAATGACTGTATTGTGCAACCAATAAATAAAGTGTTTTTGAATGAGTTACGATTTACGAGTGAAAAGCATTGAGCGTAAAAAAAACGTAAAAAACTAAACCCAAAACTGTCGTAAAACTAAGTCCATTCTTTGAAACCAGAAATTTTTACGCTCAGCTTTTTACGAGTCGAAATTCCTTAATATATGGCAAATTCATGTTTACTACGAAAAACTTTGTATTTCAAATACCTTTATATTATTCATAGTGTCCTGTCAGATGATAGGAGTTTACTTCAGTGAAGTTGCAACAAACATTATTTCTAGTTTCTCTACTTCTCAAGAGTTCTAAACTCTAAATGGCTGTAACATTTGTTTTTGAATCGATTGATGGGTTAAAACCCAACGTCTTTTGCCTATCGCTCACAACGCTCCTGAAACGCGTACAAATAGTCGAAATTGGGTCTACTACGCATGCAAAGCCCATACAGAGGCGGAACGTTTAAGTGGAAGTCGACATATTTTTCGAAATAGCGCTGGTCGCTATGCCTCCCAATGTACAATTGCATGGCTGAGAGGGTTCAAATGTTACATACGCATTACTCTAGTGGCCGTACAGGCTAACTTAATTTCAATAATCGCCCAAGAATGTCCTTGACGAATTCGTTGTAGCTACTTAACACTGACTTTTTGTGTTCTCTGAAATATAGCGGGTCTCGTGATGGTATTGTAAGGAAACGGTCTTGACTGGTGGTAGGTTTAAGTGTCTACTATACTTCCCATATACGACACGTTCCATTACCCGTTCTTCTCAAAACAAACTATTTTTTAAGTGAATCATTAGCAAACTTTTAAGACACTTCTTGAATAATCATAACTTAACAACAGATTTTTTTGAATCACTTCTACCTAAGCTCAAAGCACATGGCAATTGATAAATCAGTGGCTGCTGATATAAATAAATATATTCTAGCTGTTATTAACAGTAATGGGGCTGCATTCTTCGCTGGTACACTTGTAGTGTACGGAATGCTTTTTGGTCCTTTTCTTACAGTTGGATCTGTTTGCTTGTTTGTTTTGGTTCTTCTTTTCCCATTTGCATGGCTTCTTGGCGTTATTGAACATAGACTAAAGTTTTGTTTCTTATTAATCGTATTATTCGTACAATCATGTGGGGTACGACTTGATTTATTTTGAGTAAAACAAACGAAAGAAATGAAGAATTTTTCCTTTTCAAAAAAATAAGCCAACAAATGGGATATTAATTTCTACCTTTAGCTTGCTGATATTATTGCTGATATTGGTCTATTGGTTAAAGCGCTATTGATGCAGCTTGGTGTAACTAAAGAGGTTGATGTTGGAGAAGGTGAAGAGGCGGATTTCAACTTTTTGAGGATAATGTTAGCTCTTGCGAGTTTTGTACCTATTATAATGATACTACTGTTTATGTCCCAAGCTAAAACAAAAAAAGATGAAAAAAGAAGCAGCCGGTCAATTTATGTACGCTCAAGACCAGAAATTCTTTCAAAAATATCAAAGTTGTAACTTTTTGGTTTTCGTTTAAAAACTCAAATCACGTGCGTCTTTCTTTGTATTAATTTTTTCGTTTTTAGTTACAAGGAGGTGCTGCGTTTCTTTTAGCAGTAATAGTATGGAAAGTTGTAGTTTTCTGTACTAGATTATCACTTGTTGTTGCTACAATCGCAAAGTTGCTTCCCAATAGAATTCTTTCAAAAAGTAAGAAAATCCAAGGAATAGTTAAATTCGCTGGATGGATTGAGTTTTTACTGTTACTCGATTTAATATGGTCTGGTATACCCCTAGGTGTATTGGTAACGTACGAAATGTTTGGTGTTCAGCACTTGGGTTGGGGAGGGATGTGGGAAGGCGAACATACTTTCGAAACAATCAAATTCTTAGCACTTATTGTTGACAGTATTGGCGCTTCGTATTTCTTCATCTATGGAATTCACCATGCTCCTCACGAGCATGAACATAAACACAACACACACAACCAAAACAGTAATGCTATTCAAAACGAAGGGGAGAAAAAGGCACTCATCAGTAGCCATGTCTAATTATAAAAATAAAACATATTTATATGCGATTGTTAAATTGGATGACAGCTTCACACCTAGCCTCAGAATTTGTCTCAGCATCTGAGAATACGACAAACAAACACTTCAAGTAGTACCACAAAACCTGCGGAGCAGTAGGGTTTCAAAAGTGATATCGCACAGGCTTTGAGAAGAAAGAATATTTAAACGAAAACACCACCAAAAAAACATTGCTATTCTTGAATTTTTTTTTATGCATACACCCGGTTTCCAGGTTTCGCTATTGTACATGAATAAAAGTTTCCACTTTGGGTTCTCTCACCAACAGGTAAGTACCCAAGCCGTGACTTTTTTTCTCTTTTTTTTTATCATCGTTTTTTTTTTGTGTTTTCTTCTTCTCACACACGTGGAAAAACTTATGCCCTTCTTTTTTTAACTCGCATCATCTGCAACCAATACACTTTTAAAATCAGAAATATCAACATCTTTTAACCACGGATGATCCAAGCATTGTCTTGCAGTCCAACGCTTTTTAGGGTCATATACCAATAAGTTCAAAAGAAAATCGCTAACACTCTCAGCAACACCAGGACTGAACTTGTACTTCTCCATAGCAACCTTATTTTCAACATCAACAAGAAACAACCATAAAAAAGGAGGAAAAAGCACAGCAATAGGCAGCGAAACGAAGAACAAAAAAAATCTCAAACTATGCTTCTTGCATACCTGTTGTAGTCCCCAGAACTTTAGTGTTTTGATTGAACGTAATTCCCCTTTTGAATTGAAGTAATCATTAGAGTATCGACCACCAAGACTCAATCTTTTTGGCATAGCACCAAGAAGCTCTATAATTTGAGCGAGATGATCTAAAGAAAGATTAGAGGTTAAAAAAAATACAGGTATTGTTTTGCCGTACCATCATTCTTTGTAAAATTCTTGCCCATGCGAGGCTCAAATAGCAAGTCTCCTGTAAGCAACTCAAAGACTATACATGCCATTGACCACATATCAATAGCTGTATCATAAGAATGCCCAAGTATGACCTCAGGAGCTCGATATTGACGCGTTTGAACGTCATCTAAAACAACAGTGAGAACACAAATTAAAAAAATAAAAAGATTTACCTGTGAAATGCTTATGCGTCCAACACGCATTACCCAAATCAACAATCTTAGCACGCCAGCTACCATTTCCAAAAGCTAAATTAATCAAAGTCAATAACACCATCCATTAACATAAGGAGATAAACTAAACTACATTGCAAACTTTTCAAAGAAAAAAAAAAGTTTAGCAAATTCTTACCATCCATCAACTCGCTAGAGCTTCTTGGTAAGCTATCATTAGATCTACGAGAGTGCCCATTACGATTTCTATCATCTGTATCCATCTTATCATCTGATTTAGATCTATTAGAATCATCACTTGCTTCCTCGTCGTGTTTGGCTCTAGGTTGAAACACTGGTGTTTTTTCCAACAATACATTCTCAGGCTATAATTTTGACAATTAGTACCCTTATCCACACGTACAACAAAAAAGAAGTTTAAAAAAATACAACATAACAGCAATAACAACTTGTTTTCAAAGTAAATTCTGATTCAAATCAAATATCATTCATATTCTTTTGTAACCTCACCCTTGTAAAGAAACACGTTTTATTCTGCTGATAAAAACGATAGTTTCATAGAGCGACAAAAGGTATCTGAATGATTCAGCATCGGTGTATTTAAGGGGATTTTTACAATGAAAAGAAAGGAAACGATCGAGAAAAAAATGACTTCTTAAAAAGGAAGTTGTACTTTTTAATTCTCGAAAAAACAAAAAGTAAAAAGGGGAGGTTTGTACCTTTAAATCAGTATGTATAATTTTACATTCACGGTGGAGATAATCAAGACCAATAAGAATTTGCTTTGTAAAAAGTTTAACCATTGGCAGAGGTAAACCTCTGTACTTATATAATCTAATAAGTGATAGCATATTTGCACCAAGTTTTTCAAACACCATACAAACATCTAAACATTAATTAACAAACAAAACAAACAAGAAAAACTAAATTTCATAAAAAAACCAAAAAAAGCAATTGTAACCCTCCGAGCGATATAAAATAACTGTAAATTACGACAACCACATTAAATGAAGGCACTCATATGTGTTGCGAGATAAAACGATCGTTTTTAGGAAATAATAGAAAAAAAGTCGAAAACAAACAAATGCTTTCACTACTCTTCACAAGTGTATGCACTGACGGTAAAATACGCTGAAAAGACTACGTACGTTTTCCATGAGGTCCAACAATATCAAAGCTGTCATGTAAGCGTATAATACACCTTTTATTATCAGCATCTCGTTTCTTTACTTCAGTAAGGATTTCTATTTCGTCTCTAGGGTTTCCTCGTTAATAAACACCTTTAAAAACATAATTGGATATTTCTTTGCAATATATAATAGCATTGCAAGGTTATTAGATACTTTTAAAGTCGAATAAGAGCGTTTTAGTCTTTTGTTTTGTCAATTAATTTGTTTATGTCGCTAAAGCGACATTTAACGATTTTACCGCGTTATAACGCAACAAAACGTCAATTTAATACAATTAATAAGTACCTTGCTGCTTCTGTATAATGTCTCGCAGATTTCACAATTTTAAGAGCTACCTCCATGTTTCGATTGCTATGGCAATGCGTGAGAAGTAGAAGAGATGAAGAAAAAAAATTAAATAATCAACATGATCGTCAGGAAATTATAATTTCATAATAAAGCATTACGTACTGATCGTCAGCTAACCATACAGTCGAAAAATGACCCCAGCCAAGTTTCGCCTTTACAACATAGCGACCTGCTTTGAAGGTGTCTTCTAATTGAATAGGATGGTAGCCACCTAATATAAATGTGTTAAACAACGCAAGGAAGATTCAACGCTTTGTGTTTGCGAATTACGTAAATAGGCTTTGCGTTTGCTAAAGCGATGAGCCCGTACCTTTACGGTAATCTTCTTCATCCTCTTCGTCTTCTGAGACGTCCAGAGTGGCGTCTTTTTGAGTTTTTACTACAAACGAATCTGGACTCGGTAGCCGTTTCTTTGGGTACCTCTTTTTCTTTTGACGCTGTTTATCTGTACAAACGGTCACAATAAAACCTGCAGGAAAGATCAATTATAATGCGCGTACCTGCGTTAAAATTAGGCGGCCCGCCCAAAGTGGTCATAATAAATGGATGAGGTTGACTAGAAGAAGGAAAATGCTAGAACGTTTTAAGTTAGTAATTTAGTCACTGTTTTCGGTATAACACCGTTACTAAATGTATAAAACACTCCGAATGGTGATAGTGTACTATTATTTCCAAAAGACGGTTTTAGCGAGAAATGTGATGCTAAAATAGCCGCTTATACAAATACAGTGCATTTTTACACATTGGCAATATGTTTCAGCTTGTATTATAACTCTGACACTTTTTGTTGACATACTGCTTCAAATAGACGACAATTCATACTTATGTTCGTTTTCAACATTGGCGGAAGTCAAAAATGCATTTTTAAAGCCAAATGAAACGTGTAATGCCGAAGTTCAGATCCAAACCTAATTCTTTGGTTTTTCAATTCCGTTCAGCGCAAGTAATAAGCTATGAGCAAACAAACAAAATAGTATTCCGCGGACGTCCTGTTTTTGAGACAAGACACTTTATTTGAAATTCATCGATTCTGTGAAATCTACGTCCACTACAGCGTTACTGCCTGCGTTTACTATTAACTTGAACCCCATTTAAGCAATCGTGAAAAGAATCCTTGTACAAGAGGTTGTGTTTCTCCGCTCTTAGTATTTTCTTGCTTTTTTCTGGCCGTTGCAACTTTGTTGTATTTCAGCACAGCAGCGTTCATTGCTTTGCGCACGCCCGTGTCCTAATGGATTATTAGGATGTTATTATTATCATATTATATTTATTACTTCTTTTGCGCTTGTTTCAACGTAATGTATGCCAAGAGACTTAGCTACTTGCGTAGCTTCTTCATACGAAACTTTTCTTTTATCTTTTATGTCCGCTTTCGTGCCAATCATAACAATGGTGTGCTTCTGTTTAATCATTAGTTTACCTGATGTCGTGTCCTTCAAGGGCAAGAATTATTACTTGTTTACCTCAGTTGTGTATTTACAGGCTTGATCGTAGTACGTAATAACACTTTCAAAGCTCCTCATGTTTTCGATTGAAAAAAAAATAAGAATTATTTGAGCTCCTTGTAAGCACGCTTTGATTATTGTAGGCATTGATTCTCTGCCTCCACCCTTTTCCCACACCTTATAAATAGTAAGTAAGAAGTGAGAGCGGTAAGTTGAAGGCAGGTAACGTACTTGAAGAGAAATGCTGAACTCATTGCTCGTAACTCGTTTATGGTACTAAACAGATGTTTGCGAATACACACAGGATATTTTAGTACGAATTCTACGCCAATTGTACGGTCGTGATTTGTAGAGAAGCTGTTATTAACATAGCGTGATATAAATGATGATTTACCAACGCCTTAGAGCATTTTTAGCCTCTTTAATCAAAACAGCAACTAACCAGAGTCTCCTATTATTAATACTTTATAAACATCAACATCTCTGCGTGGTTGAGGTGTATTAGCTCCTTGCTTTGGCATTAAACGGTTATTTGAAAAAAAGCCACTTCCTTAGGTATTGTGAACTCTAGACGTAGCTTCACTCGCTCCTATGTAATAACAATGCACCTGCAAACGCGAATTCACTAAGCCCTTACGAAACTTGAGAACACTAACAAAACATAAAGAAAAAGAATGAGTTTTCTTCGATTTCAGTGATTTAGGCTTAAACCAAATTATTTTTTGAGAGTGACCTAAGAACTCGGACTTGTACGTTCCGTGGTTGCACGCGTCATACAAAATGTGAACTTTTAGCTCTTGGAGCACTAAGAAAATCCTTAAAAATTACGCAAATTAAATTACGTTCCCACTGCGCCTTAACTCAATTATAATCAAATCACACAACAGTAAACGCAACACAACAACTACTACTTATACTACTCAATGCTTAAATTAACTCTTAGTACAAGGGTGAGTTGCAACAAACGACTTCATATTTCATCTCGCTAATTGTTTCTGTAGATCGCTGCTCAACCTATTCGCGTCGCTAAACCAACGCGTTTTAAACAAAAGAGATCATTTAGCGTTTTATCGCAAAACAAAATGACGAAAACGTCGTTTGGCTCCAAACTCGCTTCAACCACCATGTACCAACGATGGTATAATATAGATGAACGCGTTAGTTATGCATACGAACATAACCACAAACCAAGCAGCTTCGTAAAAGACGTAAGAGCGCTACACTACTTTTAGTCATAACAAAAAAAAATCAATGTCATTTTCGACCTTCTTGTGCTGAACCGTATCTGTAGGTGAAGAGAGGGCCGCCGTACACTGATGTAGAGAAACTAGAAGGTGAATTTAATGCTCTGGTGTCACATCACGCGGAACCTCGAACCACTGGAGACAAGGTACGCGGAGTAACTGTTCATCTTCAGAAAAAAATATTACGCAAATAGATTAGCTGTAAAATGACCAATATAACGCTCACATTAATGCCAGGTTGCTCTTCAACTCGTTACAATGGTTAAACCGTTCAACCACATGTTTTTTAGAGATAAATACACTCATCACGCTGTCGTACTAGAAACAGTCGCAGCTGTACCCGGAATGGTATGTGACCGCGAAAAACACCGTTTATAACTAATTAGTTTGCTTTTGTTTTAAATGTGACATTTGCGTGATTTTTTGCTGTTAGGTTGCTGGTATGATGCGCCATTTTAAGAGTTTGAGAAACATGCAACGTGATCACGGTTGGATCCACCAACTTATTGAAGAAGCAGAGAATGAACGTATGCACCTTCTAACGTGGATGCAGGTACAGGATCTTTTTTCTTTCGCGTCAGCACAAGAAACTAATTTCTTTAGTTATGTCAACCAACTTTTATTGAACGCATGCTTGTCGTCGCAGCGCAGTGTGTATACACTCCATTTTACGCGGTATTATATACATTAACTCCAGCCGTCGCACACAAGTACGTTAGAAGCAATAAAAGGGTGACATTAATAGTAATTTAGGTTTGTCGGTTACTTGGAGGAAGAAGCTTGTCTTCAGTATACTCTCATGCTAAAAGCTATTGATGACGGTGTAATCGAAAATGTACCTGCTCCTGATATAGCCAAAGAATACTGGAACTCGAAACCGGAAGCGCGTCTTCGTGACGTCGTATTGGTACGTTATTTATGAAGATTGTTTTTTTTCTTCTTTTTTTTTGTCAGTCTCATTGTCTTACTCTTTTTTCCTGTAGGTAATTAGAGCTGATGAAGCTATGCATAGAGATGTCAATCATAAATTCTCGGATAGAGCGAAACATGGCATGTTTTAGAAACTCTTCATGAATTTGTAGTTCGTCTTGTGACGTCTTTTTCTTTGGACTTTATGGAAAAAACAGCCTAATAAAAGGCAATTGTAAATAAACCTTAATCACTGCAAGTATCAATAACCGTCTTGTACGATCTATGCATTGAAAAACCTGGAGATTTTTGTCTCTTTAAGAAATCACGTGATTGTTTATTCCTGTAGTTGCTCAATAAATTTACCCTAAACTGATCTCATGCATAGCGGCAATGTAGTTAGAGATTCAAAAGACTCTGTATTTGGCGCTGTACTGATATTCTAAAAAGGTTGGCATACATTGTGCGGGCATGCAAAGGACTACAGCAGCCGCTGTAAGCTACCTAAGAAAAACTTGTAATTTGAAGATGCCATTTGGGCAATATCGTAGTGATGCTAGCTTGAGCCGTATTCACGCTAATGACTTGTAAAAATCGATGTCTTTAGTATCAACTGAAACAAAGTAGACTAGTAAAACACTGTAAAATAAACGAAAGAAGAACTACATGTGCACTCGATTTTAACCAAAAAATCGGCTGTAAGCAGATTTTACATTGTATTCAGTGACCTTTCTTCATCAAGAAACAGTCTGGAGATTTAAAGCAACAAGTAAAGAGGTAGCACAATTGTAATAGTACATCATATGTACAAGTTTGATTTCGTTGTATCGGTGTTGTGATTACAGATGGGACTCACCATTATGCTTGTTAAACTCTGCTAACCTACGAGCTATTTCATGTTGATTATGTGTAATTTTTTATACTGTTTAGGTGACAAGACATTTTGTTAAGCATACAACAGTTTAAGTAGATATTCTCTTCTCACATTCAATCCACTGTCTTATTCTTGACTCTTTGCACCTCTAATTGCATCTTTTTATTTAACAATGTATGTATTGTTAATTATTTATTGCCGTCGAATATGCGCTATTCTTAGATTATTCTTAAAGCTTGAGTGTACAACAAGTTGTAGCCGTGGATTTAGTTTTTCCAGAACTGACAAGATCCGTCAGATCTTGTAGTTTTTAATAGATCTTGCAAGAACTAACAAGATCTTGTAAGAACTAACAGAAGTTGCAAGATCTGTCAGATCTGACTAAACACGAAAACCAAAAGTCACAAACAGCAAAAAGTTGCAAAGATTAGCAAACTTGAATGATACGGACAATAAGTAGCATTATGAACTACTCATTTAGATACAATAATTCCTATCTGCACGAAACGAGAAGCAAGCCTCTTTTGACGAATACGCTAGGTGACACTCTGCGGTAGCGTTCAATTTTTTAATTTTACGCTTTTTTTTTGTTCTGGCACGGACTTTGACGTCATTTGATTATTATCACGGATTCGTTGCAAATAAGGTGGTAAAAACGCTAAAAAGGAAAATGAGACTTTTTGGCCCATAGAAGACCAAGTTTGAGACAGTTTCGATTTCCAACCAAGTACAGACAAAACCCAAAATAGATAAGGAAATCATATCTCCCGAAATTTCGCCAACTTCCATATTTTCCGGGTTCACGAAGCACCATCGAACACGTAAATCTAATCACTCTAACGTTATACTTTGTTCTTAACAAACGTCAGTCAGGCAAAGGCAAATAATGAATGAGCTTTAGTCATGAATACCTGTGAACACGCCTATTAATTCACAACAGCTTTTAGTCTCCACGTGGTGTGTATCATATCAATAGTGTACAGACTTTAGCAGCTAACAAAGCCATATTGATTTTACAGCACCTGTGAATAGTATATTCCATATTGGACGCTATTGGAGTTTGTTGGAGGAGAGTCATGAAATACTAATAGTACAGCAGACGGGGAAAAACACTTTTTGTCCCTTTAAGTCACTTTCAATGTGGCGTCATTCACTATAGTAGTGTCTGTTGTTACAGTCAAAGACCTTGACCTCAAAGTATAAATTAGATTTGTTCTCACCCAATCCACTGCGCGAACGCCATCTTCAAAGGTGTTAAGGCACAATATCGATAAAAATCTTCTCCTATTTCTACAACTAGCTATGATATTATCTCTATTGCCATCTAAAACACCCCAAGAGCTAAAGTTGGAGTTCATCTCTGGAACAAAACCTCACAAGAGTCTCAGTACTTACCACCGACTGCAGTGTTAAACACAGAGTAGTGTATTGTGGAAAAAAATTGGGCTTAAATTTATGCAGTAAGTCATAAATTACAAATTCTTATTGGTCTGGTGGCACCAATAAAATTTCAACAATACATATAATAGCATCTTGTTATTTTATCTACAACATACACCTCTTACCTTCCAAAGTTGAACAAATTACAATTGAACATTGCACTTATAAGTATCCTTTATCTTCAGTGCAAGGTGTATGGTATCGCGATTATGGTGCCATGGATGTTTCTATAAAGAGATTAAAAATGCAGGATACTTAAGAAAACTACAACAAGCTCACATGAAACTCAACAACTTTATAAGAATTTGTTTGCCAAAACAAGTTATTGACCATTTATGAGGAAAACTAAACTGTGGTTGTTTATTGATAAATGTTGCTTGTTTACAACAGACACATTAGAATTACTTTGCTGTACTTTCAAGGAGAGCTATTTTTGCCATAAGAATGGCATTCCTCTCCTTTAGGCTAGTGTTGTCTCGCATTAGATCTTGGACACTTTTGGAAATGTTGTTGACGCTTTCCTTGAGATTGATTATGGTTTTCTGTGAATTCCGCTGAAGTTCAGCCAGGCTCTTCTTTAATTTCTCTACCTCGTTTGATTCTTGTAATTTTAGTTCGAGATTGACATAATTGTAACTTGACTGTTCATCAGCAGTTGAATCATCATGGGCAGCCCACAGTTTTCTATTACAAAACTTAAGTTTAAAAGAACAGAGATATAAACTTATACCGGTTAGAAATAAAAGTGTCGTCAGAATCAGATAGTTCATCATCAGATAGCTCGCCAGCTGAACCATCAGTATCTACTTCTGAAGTTTGATCTTCAGTTTGTTCATCATCGGATAGCTTGCCAGCTGAACCATCAGTATCTACCTTTGAAGCTTGATCTTCAGTTTGTTCATTATCGCCTTTCTCTTTCTTTGTCTTTTTATCAACTTTCTTGGCTTTTGAAGTTTGACGTTCTTTACGTTCAACTTTGATGATGTACCGAGCAACAGCTTGAGTATCTAAAATAGTGTTTGAGAATTTAATCACATTTTTCAATTGTATTGCTGAGTGTACCTTGTGCCACTACCAGCTCATCGTATACTGCATCTTTAAGTTTATTTGGTGGCAGAAGTTTACCAGTGCGGTCTACCAATGCATAGTGACTTTGATAGCCTGGTTTTATTGGCTTTCCATGTAAGCTTTCAGTGCGGTATCTGGCACCATCTTTGTTTGCTATAGGTATGAGAGGATCATGCTTTTTGTCAAGTAAGTAAAGAATATCCACATCGATATTATTGTTTGCTTACCGGATAAACGTTCCCAGGAGTAACAAGACTTAAAACCAGTGTTTTTGCAGTTCTTCCTGATAAATCATATGAAGTAGCATACTTTATGCTTCTCTATTGGCGAAAATGAATACTGACCACCTGCAAAAATTGGGTAATAACGTACAGTGAAGTATATCCCTTGACCATAGTATCCAGCATCTAAAGAACTCACAGTTCCAAAACCAGCCTTTACAATACTGTAAGCTGCTTCTTCGCTTGTTCCATGGACCATCAATATCACTGGTAACTAAATAAAATGTTTGTAGTGCAAGAGTACCAAGAACATTACCTTATCTTTTTTTTCAGTATAACAATCATTAAAAGCAGTGAGGGAGTTGTACTTTTGGTACACAGTCTCTTTGTATTCATCGTAGGTACTTTCTTTCCAATTTTGTTTTTTAAACAACTTGGGCAGTTCTCTAGTAGGTGCATGTTTAGAATCATGAAAATGCCTATGAAGTGTGGAGCAACCGTACTGATGTCTGTGTGTCAGTATTTCGTTGAATCGACCAAAGTTTTCTGTCAAGATCTCATTATAAACGAGAGTCGCTTCAATGATATCGTAATTGTCACAGCCATGTAGTTTTGACATCTCCTGTTTGAGGATGTTGAACTCCCTGACAGCCACTTTGTCATTTGTATCGAGGAGATTCAGTATTTTGTAGTGTGTCGCCTTTGCAACAATGCCTCTTTTTATAATATAAGAATTAATAAAAAGAAATTGAACGCACGTGTTAGAGCTATCCCAATTATTTGCAAAATACAATCGCGGATTTAGACTCCATGCGTTTTTACCTTTTAATCCTTTTGAAAACTGTTTTTAGTATTATATCACCACACACTTCTTACCTTCAATACACTCTTCTTTTAAGGAATCGTCTTGCCTGTTATTACCCCAAGCATCATTGGGCATATCATGCAGAATACCTTGCATTGATTGCCCATCTTGTTTCCAGAATTCCTGTAGAATGTTGTTTGTAGTGTAGACGTTAACAGTGAAGATATCGTACTGGAGACAATACAACTTTGGGATCGCATGTAGAACAAATTAAATAACAAATACCTTTTTCCATTGCCAGTTTGAAATAATACCGTGTTGGCTAAACGTTGTATGGTTTGTTTAAGGTATTGGTATTCAATAAAGTGTACCAAGTGATGAAGCCATTCGTCAAACTCTTTTCTCCCCTTTACGTTGACATTTTGCGAATAGTGCTTTTTACAGTATCTCCACAGTGGACGGCATTGTTTACCACTCGGACAGTATTTTAAGAAAGTTATGAATTTTTCAACAGCTGAGGGTGTATTTGATATCACTTCTCTAATTAAAATGAACATAAAGTCTTGCCACTTTCTTTGGCACGGAGTTACTACTTACAGTGTTAGCTATTATTTCACCAAATTTTTTGTAATGTGCCCAATACCTGAATCCTTGTTGGTTTCACTTTCATCAATAGTATCAATATTATTTGCGTTAGGTTTGATTAAATTCAACATTAGCATTGATATATAGTCAAAATCTCAAATGATTGTAAATAAACATAGTTTTTATCTCATTTGTGATATTACCTGTAGTGTAAATCAAAGCTGTCTTTCCATCTTTATCAACAACTTCAATATTAGCATTGGCGTTGAGTAATGTTGATATAACTCCATTGTGTCCTTTCCATGCTAAATAGTAGAGTGAGATATGTACATGTTGTATCTCATCATATCATGTTACCTGCATGTATTAAAGCTGTTTTTCCATCTTTATCAACAGAATCAATATTAGCGTTGGCTTTGAGTAAGATTGATACAACTTCATTGTGTCCTTTTTGTGCTAAATAGTAGAATGAGATATGTACATGTTGTATCTCATCATATCATGTTACCTGCATGCAATAAAGCTGTCATTCCATATTTATCAACAATATCAACATTGGCATTAGCTTTGAGTAAGAGCAATACAACTTCATTATCTCCATTCCGTGCTAAATAGTAGAATGAGATATGTACATGTTGTATCTCATCATATCATGTTACCTGCATGCAATAAAGCTGTCATTCCATATTTATCAACAACATCAAAATTGGCATTGGCTTTGAGTAAGAGCAATACAACTTCATTATGTCCATTCCGTGCTAAATAGTAGAATGAGATATGCATCTTATCATGTCATGTCACCTGCATGTATTAAACCTGTCATTCCATCTTCATCAACAAAATCAACATTGGCGTTGGCTTTGAGTAATGTTGATACAACTTCATTGTGTCCTCCTTGTGCTAAATAGTAGAGTGAGATGTGTGTTGTATCTCATCATATCATGTTACCTGCACATATCAAAGCTGTTCTTCCATATTCATCAACAACATCAATATTAGCGTTGGCTTTGAGTAATGTTGATACAACTTCATTGTGTCCTCCTTGTGCTAAATAGTAGAATGAGATGTGTGTTGTATCTCATTATATCATGTCACCTGCATGTATTAAAGCTGTCATTCCATATTCATCAACAACATCAATATTGGCGTTGGCTTTGAGTAATGTTGATACAACTTCATTGTATCCTTCTTGTGCTAAATAGTAGAATGAGATGTGTGTTGTATCTCATTATATCCATGTCACCTGCATTTATTAAAGCTGTCATTCCATCTTTATCAACAACATCAACATTGGCATTGGCTTTGAGTAAGAGCAATACAACTTCATTATCTCCATTCCATGCTAAATAGTAGAATGAGATATGTACATGCTGTATCGTATTATGTCATGTTACCTGCATATATTAAAGCTGTCTTTCCATTTTTACCAACAGCATCAATATTTGCATTGGCGTTGAGTAAGATTGATACAACTTCATTGTGTCCTTTCCATACTAAATAGTAGAATGAGATATGTACATGTAGTATCTCATCATGTCATGTTACCTGCATACATTAAAGCTGTCATTCCATTTTCATCAACAGCATCAATGTTGGCGTTGGCGTTGAGTAAGATTAATACAACTTTGTTGTGTCCTTCTTGCGCTAAATAGTGGAGTTAGATATGTACATGTTGTATCTCATCATATCATGTTACCTGCATATATTAAAGCTGTGTTTCCATTTTTAGCAACAGCATCAACACTAGCATTGGCGTTGAGTAAGAGCGATACAACTTCATTGTGTCCTTTCCATGCTAAATAGTAGAATGAGATATGTACATGTTGTATCTCATCATATCATGTTACCTGCATGTATTAAAGCTGTCATTCCATCTTTTCCAACAGCAATATTGGCGTTGGCTTTGAGTAATGTTGATACAACTTCATTGTGTCCATTCCATGCTAAATAGTAGAATGAGATAAGTACATGCTGTATCTCATCATGTCATGTTACCTGCATGTATTAAGGCTGTGTTTCCATATTTATCAACAACATCAACATTGGCGTTGGCTTTGAGTAAGAGTGATACAACTTCACTGTGTCCTTTTTGTGCTAAATAGTAGAATGAGATATATACATGTTGTATCTCATCATATCATGTTACCTGTATGTATTAAAGCTGTCTTTCCATCATCATCAACAATATCAATGTTGGCGTTGGCGTTGAGTAAGATTGATACAACTTCATTGTGTCCATTCCATGCTAAATAGTAGAATGAGATATGTACATGCTGTATCTCATCACATCATGTTACCTGCATACATTAAAGCTGTTATTCCAAGTTTATCAACAGCATCAATGTTGGCGTTGGCGTTGAGCAATGTTGATACAACTTCACTGTGTCCTTTTTGTGCTAAATAGTAGAATGAGATATGTACATGTTGTATCTTATCATGCCATGTTACCTGCATGTATTAAAGCTGTCATTCCATATTTATCAACAACATCAACATTGGCATTGGCGTTGAGTAATGTTGATACAACTTTATTGTGTCCTTCTTGTGCTAAATAGTAGAATGAGATATGTACATGTTGTATCTCATCATATCATGTTACCTGCAAGCAATAAAGCTGTCCTTCCATTTTTACCAACAGCATGAATATCGGCGTTGGCTTTGAGTAAGATTGATACGACTTCATTGTCTCCTTTCCATACTAAATAGTAGAATGAGATATGCACACGTTGTATATTATCATGTTATGTTACCTGCATACATTAAAGCTGTCATTCCAAGTTTATCAACAGCATCAATGTTGGCGTTGGCGTTGAGCAATGTTGATACAACTTCATTGTGTCCTTTTTGTGCTAAATAGTAGAATGAGATGTGTGTTGTATCTCATTATATCATGTCACCTGCATGTATTAAAGCTGTCAGTCCATATATATCAACAACATCAACATTGGCGTTGGCGTTGAGTAAGCTTGATACAACTTCATTGTGTCCTTTTTGTGCTAAATAGTAGAATGAGATATGTACATGTTGTATCTTATCATGCCATGTTACCTGCATGTATTAAAGCTGTCATTCCATATTCATCAACAACATCAATATTGGCGTTGGCTTTGAGTAATGTTGATACAACTTCATCGTGTCTTTTTTGTGCTAAATAGTAGAATGAGATAAGTACATGTTGTATCTCATCATATCATGTTACCTGCATGTATTAAAGCTGTCATTCCATCTTTATCAACAGCATCAACATTAGCGTTGGCATTGAGTAATGTTGATACAACTTCACTGTAGCCATTTGTTGCTATACTTTGTCAACTATTTGCTTACCAAGCATTACAAACCTGCAAAAGAAAACACAATTTCAATTATGGGGAGATGGATGTTGTGGGTTGGTTCTTGCTGTTCAAAATGTTGGTTTTTGTCATTCTGCGATTCTGTCATGACGTGTTGTCACCTTGAGGTTATCACAAAGCAGTATTAAGTCGGTGATACCTTGATACATGAGATTTTTCAGTGAAGTGTTTTTGTAATTTGGTTTGCGTTCTGGTTTGGGTTTTTTTTTTAACCGCTTGGAGACCTTCAATCGCTCGAAAGTGGAATACTCTTTTGCGGGCTATTTTTTACCCCGATAGGCAAGCACAAAGGATATTATCATAATGCCGTTATTGTAACCAGACAGAATTAGCATTATTATAACACGCCAAAATACAAGAATGTTGTGCTGTTGTATCTTTTCGGCTGTAAAAAATGTTGTTGCTTACTTTATTCCAGGTGGAGATTTTATTCGCTTTATTTTGTTTTTCTATCTATGCTGGTTTCACCTGCTGATTTTTAGATGTCACGTACACGCTATCGTACAATGAGCAACTCGTAGTGGAGGTAGCAACAAGTTCGTAACAACTAACGCACTAACGGCAGAAAGGGCTGCATAACACGGTTTACAGGTTAAAGGAATTGTTACGAAGCGTTTTTATTACACGCACGTGATTTTTGTAAAACCACCACATACTTGTTTCGTTATATTTTTAAGTACCTACCTGTATTGGCGTGTACAAAGCGTACAGTAATATTGATTGTGTTTACTTCGGGCTAGAAAAAAAAAAATAAGAGGACTAGTAACGCTCCGTCAAAACGGCTCAAAACAGCTGGAAGGTTCTCCCAGACGCAAAAATATCGCTACCAGAGTGTTTACGAATATCAGGCCCTAACTTGGATTTTGAGCGCATTCAATCTAACAGCGTGCTCACCTACAAAACAAGTCTATCTACATTTAATAAAAAAAAACAATTGGAACCACGTGTTTTACCATACGGAAGAAAAGCGGAAACAACTTGCACAACTCCAAACAGCCAATCCGAACTATAATACATCGTGGAACACACCAATCAAACCTAAAGAGGTCATGAAATTAATGAGGGCCCTGCGTTTATCGTAGGGTAGAGCTGTTAGCAAATGGAAGAAAGTAAATCCGTACTGGTTGGGCTTTTGAACAGAAACTTCTCAAACACGGTAGCGAGTATTGTAATTGCATGGTTTGTGTTAACGTGTAGTTTTTAGTCTAAAAGCCATCGTAGCTTTTTTTATTCCCCTTCAGCTCTTTGATGCGTTTGTGTAGCGAGCACCTGATAAAATACTATGGTCATTTTGCTTGAGTTATTTCGTTGCGTTGCAATTGAAACATTACTTGCACTTACGGTACATAAGGTCATGTGATAGTACACATTGCTGATGGACCCTGCATCCTAAACACTAGTGACATGTAAACAGGTTCACATTGTACTAGTTCCCAGAACTGTCAAGTCTTGTAAGGTCTGAAAGAAGTTGTAAGTTTTTGCCAGAAATAGAAACTGGTTAGAGTTCTAACACTCTCAGTTGACTTGCTTCTATCAACTAACCAAGGAACATTAACTAAGACGATGTTGGGAGGAAGATAAAATGTCTTGTGGCTCTAGTGCAGCGCCAAGCATTTGTTATATTATACAAGAACACTTGGAAAATAAAAGAAAGGTGTTTACAGTTTTTTAAAAACAAATTGAAAAGGAAATTTTTGGGTGGGAAGTGGGTGATTGCTGCTCGAGCCATGTTGTTTAAGCTTTGTCGGTTGTTGTTGTTGTTGATTTATACGAAGTCAACTGAAGTTTACCCAAACGTCTGTAACGGAGTCCCATGCTTATTTCTCAGCGCCCTCTTTTCAACTTTCTCTGATATAAGCATAATATCACGGTTGTAAGTTTGAGGCGCACCACAATGAATTTAGCATTTACCAACAAAGCTGTGGAAACACTAGTATTGTCCGTATCATTCAAGTTTGCGACAGGTTTGGCAGAAGATCTTGCAAGAACTAACAAAACTGACAGATCTTGTAAGTTCTGCTAGTTCTTGAGATGCTATGTTAGACCATATTTCAGGTGTACGTAACCTTGCACTACAGATAGATGATGTGCATAACCTTTGTGATTTGCATAATGGACTTACGTCACTATGTGGTATTCATACACTAGACTTATCGCGTACATACAATAAATGTTGCTATGACTGATATAACAGACAAAGGATTGGTAATGCTTTCTGGAGTCCACACTATTGATTTATCCAATTGCTATCACGTTACTGACCATAAAAATACAGTTTGCATATTGTGATATTACTGATAAAAGTTAACAAATGCAAGTTTCATATCTTTTACTGATTGCGAGAAAATTACTGATGAAGGAGTAAAGTATTTATTGACACAAAATCAAATAACAAAGAAGATTAAAAAAAATAAGCTTGATCACTGCACTCAAATATTACACTAAAGCTGTTGGCAGGTATACCATGTACAGAACTATATGGGTGTACACAACTAAGAGATGATACTGTATCAAGGTTAGTAGGAGCACATCATATTGACTTGGGTAAGGGCACATCTTTAACAAATGATGTGATAAAACAATTGGCAGGTGTAAAAGTCATAAGTACTTCAGATATTGATTGCGTTGAGATAGTACTTTAAAGGCACTCGCTGGAGTACATACAATTTTGATTGATTCAACATCTGTGACAGATAAAGGTTTACAATACTTGGTTGGAGTTAAAGTCATAAGCCTTTGTGAGTGTAAGCTTATAACTGACAACGGAGTGAGCTGTCTTATTGGTGTTAAGAGAATTTGTCTATCAAGCTGCTCACAATCACAGATGATGGTATTGTTAATTTAAAGGGCCTTTATCAAATTGAATATATGAACACTCAAATAACAGACGAGAACGAAAATCTAGTAGAGGATGTAGAAACAAGAGCTTCTGGCCCAAGTTTTTTTGTTGCTGACAACCCCAACTTTTTTTAGTGTATTCGTCATTGGTGATAGAAAAAGTGGTTGGTTCAGGGAAACTAATGTGCTCTCAATTATAATACAAGTTCTAATTTACAACAAATTATTTTACGGTCACGTGAAAAAAAAGCGTTTTGTTTCTTTCTCTGTTGACCCACTGAGTCATGAATAAGAACTTCATCTTTTTTGAGTGATGTCTTTTGTAGAGGGATTTTCTTTAGTACTCTTCTTTGATAATCCCATTTTTTTTTGCTTGTATTTTGTCATCACTATGGGCATTCAGTACATTGTAACAAGCAACAAATGTTTAATTCACTTGATGGCGCACGGAAATTATGAAGGTTATGAGCAATACCCAACTGAAAAATGGGATTATCGATAATCTTGTTTGTGGATATCCGGTCAGGTTCATACCTTTAGGCTTTTGAACATCAAATTCGGTTTGTATACTGTTGGTTCTAAACCTGCATGCTTTATGTTTAGCGATGGGTAGATGTGACAATAACAGAGTAGGCATTAAAAACCTTGTTCGTACGTAATAAATAACAAAAGGTACAAAAACAGCTTTTGTGGCTGGCACTGGTACCGCAGCGTGTCATGGATGCTTCACGTCTGCAACAGCTGCAAAAGACAACAACCCACTTTTGGCAACGATTTTATAGGTCTAAATAATGCTGCAACTGCTCTGGGTGCTAGTGGAATGGACAGTTCTACATTAAAGTTGCTTTCTTGCATTAATTTCTAACATCAACAAGTTCCGACTTTCCGATGAAATCCTCATAGCAGCCACCAAGAAGTTGTCTAACATCACGGTATATCTCATCTTCAGTTATATTCCAACCTGTAGCCGCAGTCTAAAGCAAATATCGTGAGACAAAACTCTGTAGGGTCGAAAGACATTTATGGAAAATACTGTATTTATGGAAACCGTTTTTTGAACGTTACCTTGGTGTATGCCTCAATAAGTACTTCACAAATAACGGTACGTGAGTGATTCCATTTATAAAGTAGTTGATCAAGTATACGCGCATCTGAATGCTGAGCTGTGAATGCAGTACCTTAAACAAAAACGTGTTTTAGCTAAAAACAAAAAGCAATGGAACTCAGATTTTCGTATTGTTATGTGTTTACCTAACAACTCGACACGCATTTCTGTCATTTCTCGTATTATTGAAGGATTATTAAGGTACCACCAACATCCATATAGATGTAGGTTACGTAGTTTTTGAGAAAGAATAGCAATCTCATGTTGGTTGGAGCGAGAAAGCAAAGTAATAAGAATTTTTACCTAATTTTTTTTGTTACCAAGTGAAAGAACGTTGCAAGTGATCGAAAACGAGTTTGTGCGCACATACCTTCGGGTTTTGTTTACATAACAGCTTTATGAAATCGCAATTTACAGTTTCTAGACCATCACCGCCTCCTCTAGTGAGGTTTAATCGCTAGAAGTTCACTTGTTTTTGTTTTTGTTTTGAAATCACGAACCTTAACCCAGGATTTAGTCCTCTTTCGGCGCCTACCTTTAAAGCTAAAGGAAGGGAATATTCAACAGCGAGAGGAAACAGAACTTGGTCTAAACAGTATAGTCAGTAAAGATTTTTAGTATTTTCTAATGTACTGAGCAAGTTGTTTATTCTGGCATCTTTTGATGGGTACACGAATTTTGCTGGTGTTGACGCCATAAAGTATTCGGGTTTTAGAATCTAAATGTGATCAGGAAAACCACGATAGATGTGTAATCCACGTACCCCTATCCATTCTTTTAAGAATTCTTTTAGACCATCAAGTGTTTCTTCATATCCATCTCTTTTCAAAGCTGCCTTTAGCGATGTTAGTCATACACAGAGTATGCTGGAATTGTTTAGCTTTAACGGCCTTACCTTGATAGTATCCCAATCGCCGTTCAAGAGTTGATCGACACGGAGAGCTGTCTTCAACTGAGGTGGTACAGGTTTCTTTTGCCTGAAGTATGATGCTATATAAAGAAGATTAAGAGAAGCAATCTTGATTGTACCAATAGTAAAGAGTGCACTAACCTTCTTCGTCATTAAATGGTACGTTTGTCATTACAGCATACTGAACGTTTGCTTTTTTGAACACAAGAGACAAATAGTCGCATGGGTTTTGCTTAGAGAACCATTTTCTTATAGAAACCAAGTCACGGTCTTTTACTTCTTTGTCCAGACCAAGAGACTTTAGAGTTGTGAGAATACCTGAAAATAGAATAAGTGAGAAACGATATGGGAAAACAGTTGCGAAATAAAATAGCGATAAGCCATTAACAGTAAGTTGTATCTACCTCGTTGTGCTTCTGATATAGGAGACCTCTAATCGTGCGTATTAGAACGTAACAGAAAAGTTCGCTTTTTGTTTATGTTTTTTTTGTTTGTATCACGTGATAAAACGTCGTACCTTTACAAATAGCGCATCCCAAATCAAATCAGCTTGCTGTTCTTTAGACATTTCGAAAAACATGTCATAAGACAATTCTTCTGGAGCTACCTTTTGATAACACGTGAATAATCATGTGACAAAAAATATTCGCATGTTGGGAACGCTACACATAAAAACCAAACAAGTAGAAGGCAATACAGCAAAAGTAACAAAGGAAGACTTTTAAGACGAAGAAAAAAATTCCAAAACTATTTCGTCAACAAAAAAGGCCTGGAAACAAAGTAGAGATTTTTTACAAACGGTTTTTTAGTGTTTTACGCTTAATCGGATCCTTATAGATGAGAATAAAGCGTAAACAAGCGTCTTTTTCACAAAAACGTGTCATGTCAACAGACGTACCATAAAGAACTCAGATACTAGATAATGGTACGTAAGTAGCTCGTCTATACCATATAGCATGAGTTTACCATGTTCTGGTGGAAATAAATGAGTGTGTAAGTCCTAGTACGTTATAGTAAGTACAACAGCGTCTTCTCAACTCCAGAAAGAGCGTACAATACATGGGACTTCCATGAATGCCTTACGAACAGTTGAGGATATTTGGTCGCTTGTGAGAGCGGTCATAACGGTTTTAGAATTATTATGAAGTCAAGTTTGAAGATAAGATGACCAACTTCTTAGGTAATATTTTTTTCCTTTTCTAAGCACGTAGATTTCGATGACCATCTGTCTTGTTCATCTGTCACTTGCAGTGTAATGATATTGTTCGTAGCCCCAAGCTGTTCCGATCAGTTAAAACGTTGGATTGACTATACCTTAAGACAGCTCACCTAAATTAACACGTGTACAATCGAACTAAAATTTACAACAAAACCAATAAATTTTTCAGGTAACCTCAAAACCCTCTGCATAAGATAAGGCTCAAAAACGATCTTTATTGCTGCTTACATAATTTGACACTTCTTCTTCTCCTTATCTGGCATGCCATTGGCCTAATGGTATTCTTCAACTAATTCACCATTGCTAGACAAGTTACTCTCCTTCTATCTCACCATTTACATAGGTATATGTGTACCATACTTGACCACCTGTACTGACATGTCCTTCTTTTTTACCACCAACACTACAACAAAGTTCTAGTATCTGGCCATCCGATTAGAGATGGCAGAAATACCGGTCCGAACCGGTTCCGGACCGAAATGCAAAAGACCGGTCCGTAAACGGTCCAACGCTGTCAAAGGGAGTACCCTTGGAAAATCGGAAAAATAGCCGAAAAAGGACTTTTTGTCAAAGGGTACTCCCTTGGATTTTTATCCGTCCAAACGGTCCCTGTCACAGAATCTCAGAACCCTCCATCTATTGACCTACTCACTGTGTGCATGCACATAAGGTGGCTGTACACTTTTTGTGGCAGGTTTGACTATCACCACTTTTTTTTTTTCATACACCTAAAATAGTTTAGATGCTATAATTTCGCGTAAGTAATGCACTTGATATGTTGTTCTATATTGAAACCGGACCGGTATCGGACCGGTATTTGCCACCTCTACATCCGATACCACTTCTGCATTTTCCCTTCCGTTTTTCCATCAACATATGTACAAACTTCTAATGCCAGTAGCACAATTGTATTTCTTAAGCTCTCCCTCTAGTTACCATCAACATAGACTCATCTCTCAAGACCTCCTGCGGCATTGTTTACATTCGCCGCGTTTTATACCATGTTTCCAGTTCCAATTTCAAAGTACCATTTGCCGTGTTTTTCCCAGTTTTCATCAAACCTAGTTGATGTCGCTGCAGCTTTACATGTCAAGGACCATTTTGATATATTTCATTGTCTACATCGGTAATATAAAGGTATAGCTCCTGTGGCAAGTGTAGTATATGAGCTGCCATTGTACTTATAAACAAAAGATAGGACGATCGTGATAAAACTGTTTATAGCACTTCGTTTAGCGCTACAGTGACGTACCGCTCAAATTCTAGACCTAGTAAGACACCCACGTGTCCTAAACAATTTCCCTTTTTCAATGAATAGTTTTGTACATTTGTGTTGGCGCTAAATTTAGATATTTAAACTGGAATATTAAGTCAGGTGTACATTGCTTCCACCCATTAAAAGCATCGCTTTGGTACAAAACATAGTTCGTTTACACTCGAATAGCATTAAGAAGCCAACAATGGATGAAAACAGTATTAAAGAAGTATCTAGCGATTCTGATACCAATAAGGAGCTTTTAGACCTACCAACGGAGATAATAGCTCATTTACTTGAGTTTATAGATCGTTCTAATCGTTTTTCCGTCTCTCAAAGCTGTAAACGATTATCGGATATCATACACCAGCACGTTGGCTACTATTTTATTGTATTTCAATCATACGACACCAAGTCGCAGTTTTCTCAGCTTCAAGGTAGTCCGCTATTAAATAACACAAGCATAGTCCTTTCATTTGCACAAGATGAACATCTCAAGCAACTTGCAGGTGTTAAAAATCTTTCAATTCGTCAAAGCGGGATATCAGACACAGGATTAAACTATTTGTGTGGTGTACAGGATCTTACTCTATCTAATTGTACAGATACAACAGAAAAAGGATTAAAACCAGTAGTACGACACCTCAAATCCATTTGCTTGTATGCTACGCCAGGATTGACAGCAGAGGGATTGAAGTTACTGTCTGGGATACCAAACATCGATATACGTGAATCCCCAGTCGTAGATGATGATGTTCTAGTTTCATTATCAGGAGTATATACTATAGATTTGCGTAAGTGCTACCTCATATCAGACGCTGGTATTTCAGCTCTAGCTGGCGTTCACACCATTAATTTAAGTGAAACAAACGTGACAGACAAAGGTGTTGCAGCTTTGGCAGGTGTTCACACTATCAAGCTTTGTAAGTGCCTAGGGATCACTGGAACATGTATGAAAAGCCTTGCAGGTGTACACACTATATATCTATCGCATACAAACGCAACAGATGATTGGATTACACCACTGTCGGGTGTGCATGAAATAATTCTTAATGGCTGTCAACAGATCACTGGAACCTGTATGAAAAGTCTTGCGGGTGTACACATTATAGGACTAGCAGAAACCAACGCAACAGACGATTGGATTAAGCCACTGTCGGGTGTGCATGAAATAAGTCTTAGTAATTGTCATCATATCACTGGAGAATGTATGAAATACCTTTCAAGTGTACATACTATATGTCTATCAGAAACGAATGCAACAGATGATTGGCTTAAGCCTCTACATGGTGTGTATGAAATTGATATCTCATCATGTAGTAATATCACCTTGGAGTGTATGAAGTACCTTAAAGACGTACACATTGTTGATTTATCATTCTCAAAAGCAACAGATGATTGGCTTGCCCAACTCTCTAGTGCAAAGTTAATTTGGTTATTTAATACTCCTGGAATTACAGATAACTATTGTAAGGTATTAGGAAGTAAAGGAGTCACAATAATGGGAAAACCGGGTATGAACACCCTACCTTCATCCTTCACTTAAAAAAATACAATTCACACCTTATGCTTTGATACCTTCATCTTTACCTTTGTGTTAGCAAGGCTAATATCATAAACACCTGTAAGTTCAACCTCTTGTTCGGCATGGAATAAATATTGTTTTCCCTTGATTGTTTTGCTCATTTAATTCTACAGTTTAAAAGACTTTGCAATATTTATACAATCAAATCTTATCTTATACAAACTTATTTTTAATCGGGCAACGCTCATCCAAAACACTTACATATGTCATTGTTTAGTCAACATTTTACCCAACAATAACCACTTGGTTACGCTCTTCACATAAATGTTCACATAACATTACTTTGTTATCTGCAGCAGAAAACGCAGACGCGTTTTATGTCGGGAAAATGACGAGGACCTTGAATGACCGAGACCAACAGTTTCAAGAATTCCCTCTCCTGTAACACATTCTCCCTTTCCTAAATAAATACACGTCAATTCCTTAAGACCCGCCACCGCCGCTGCGCTCCCCATCTCCTTTCTTTGTGCTTGGGGGGTTAAGCACTCTGGCGTAACGTCTGAGGTTTTGTACCTTTTCAGGCCAAACCAGTATTGTTGTGTCATGAGGTTCAGCTAACAAGGACGTAGGCGCTTTCTTGAGTTTGCATGTGGTGATCTAGTGTTGACATCAAGGCATGGCGTTAAGCAATGTCACTAATTCTATATTTGAAAATCAAAAGCAATCTTCAAATTCCACAATTGTAATAAATACTCGAGTAAAAAACACGTGTTTTGAAACGACGTTTGATGGAAGTGATATTGTCCGTATCATTCAAGTTTGCAACAGGTTTGGCAGAAGTATCAAAGTGTAAGATCTTGCAAGAACTAACAAAGCTGACAGATCTTGTAAGTTCTGCTAGTTCTTGCAAGATGTCAGATTTTGTCAGTTTTGATAGTTCTTGTAAGAACTGACAGCTTTGATAAAAACCTGCAGAACCAGTGCAATGTGAATGCATCACATTCTATAACTCGTGACAATGTACCATGCTTGCCGTCCTTATGTACGCTAAGGCAAGGCGAAAAAGCACTGTGTCAAAAGTCACATCATCTAACAAGACGTCACAGTATTTACTTAGGTGCTCTCATTACTACTTACCCCCAGGAGCCATAAAAACGGCTACGAATTAACAATAATTACATGTTAACTTGCTAGCACCAGGAGCGAATACCGGCACATATTCAGGAGGAGTTAAATGTGCGATAATGCTAAAACCTCAAAGAAAATTCCAAGGGCTTCCAAAGTATCTTGCGCTGAGTGTACGGTATTAACATAGCGCAATAATCCGTTTTAGAGTATAGAAGACAACTGCTGGACCTTAGAGGACGTCAACAGAACTGCTAAGCTAATGTACCAAATAAAATAATGGTTATTAATAAAAACACGTGGTGTCGCAATAATACATGTTGTAAACGTGGATTTAGTTTCTTCCAGAACTGACAAGATCCGTCAGATCTTGTAGTTTTTGACAGATCTTGCAAGAACTAACAAGATCTTGTAAGAACTAACAGAAGTTGCAAGATCTGTCAGATCTGACTAAACACGAAAACCAAAAGTCACAAACAGCAAAAAGTTGCAAAGATTAGCAAACTTGAATGATACGGACAATACCTGCATTAATCAAAGTTATATCTGAAATATCCAAAGTCCTAGTTTTTTCATGTCCGTTTTCTTCACTCTGTGACTCTGCCATGACGTGTTGTTACTCTTGAGCTAACACAAAAAAATAATAAGTAACACGTGAGATTTTTCGGTGAAGTGTTATTGCGTTTGTTTACCGGTTTTTTGAAGCTCTCTGGAAACGGAAAGTACATCTGGTAACGTAATAAGGTGATATGGACATTACAATAAAAACGGTTCGAAAAAACCGGAACGTAAAAGCAGTGAAGTTTATCAACTTACACTACAATTTTTAGCAGTTGGTAGTTTTTGCCGTATTCACAGTTACAGACGCTATCACTCTCCATAGATTTACCCATTCCATTCAATTACCAGTCATTGATACTAAAGACGCACCATGTGCATAAAGGAGTGAAGGAGAAAGGCAAGTGACTGACGGTACCAAAAGCAACGAACCTTCATTATAAATTCTTGGTACGTTTTATACTTATAAAAGCCTAAAGCATCTTAAATATCTTAGTTGCCACAACGACTAAAGAGCTGATTCTTAGCACAATGCACAGTTCAGCCTGCGTACAACTTTATAAATAAAAAAAACCTAAGGTCTCGCTCAGCTTTAATAAACACGTGCGTTTTGACTTTTCCAAAAAATGGACATCTTTCTTGTCTGATAGCTCACTACAGTACGCAAGGCGTGATACTATTATTCAAGACATTCACAATAGTTCAAAAAAGATAGGCAAGCGTAATAGGTACTAACAGGCTCAGTTTGTTTATTTGAACTCGTACACAACAAAATGAAGCATACCGGATAAAGAATAAGACGTTGTGCTAAAACCAGGGTCACGAACAACAAAAACATCATTATCTGAGTCGTATCCATCAATTAGAACCTGTTGCTACAAGTTACAAACAATGAAATAAAATCCACAACTTTTTTTGGTTTTCAAAGCTGACAAGAAGTCCACTACGACTAATGGACTACTTTTAACCCATATGGCATGGCTGCTTATATTCTTATAAAAGCCGTCTGTTTTTTGCGGCATTTCTTTTAACGTACCCAGTGAGTTCCAGCTCTAACATTTACAATGACACCATGATCACAACTCTAAATAGTTTCAACAAAACATTCCTTTTGTCATTGTTTTTTTTTAAACTAACTTACTTTAACGTAGCTACGGAGAGTATTTCCTGTCATTGATGATACGTCTTCTACCATACTAATAGCTCCAAGAACATGAACTGAGTTCCTAAAAGTCACACTTCAATAAAAAGATAATAGAAGCACGTGTTTCTCTCGGCAGTGTCTTTTGAAAAAAGTATGGAAGTAGTTTGTGATTGATGTGACCGCGTACCATACAATGAGATCATTGTCAACATACCCACCATTCTTGATAAGCCAGGTATTCAAAGTTCCTATATTAGGATGTAAGTAAGCCTTTTTCAACTACTTTTCAGCTATCACGTGCCTGGATTAGCAGCAGTTCCGTTTATCATAATACCACGAGAATTTAATAACATACTAACACTAGACATTGCACATCCAGCAGAGCAAATAGTAAGTGATGAAGATGTACCCAAAGGACGTCTTGATGTAAAAAAAAAATTAGTACAATCCCAATAACTAACGTCGTACTTTCCCCACTCGGAATTACATTGTTTGAACTGTACAAAATTACAGTTTACGGCACTTCCATTTGATGGTTTATCTGACAAGCGATAGTTCAGGTCAACCTGTTACGAAAGTCAAGAATAGCCATTAATATTGAAGTTGGTTGTTTCTCTTCTTTTCTGAAGACCGTTGTATCTGTTGACGTACATCTGTGCTACATTTGGTTGCATCACCAGCGTATTGCTTCATATAAGGTGTTGTCCAACCTCCTTTATTTCAAAAAAGTAAGTTCTGGCATTAAAAGAAAAAAAGAACTGTGAAAGTTGTACCAAAAGGTTCAAAATCAGAGAAGCTTGGGTTACCATCATAGTGAGCATACCTTATTTTTTATCAGTAAGTCGAGCATGAAAAGTATTTGAGAGGGTGTAACATGAAGTAAACTTACCACAAAGGAACATTTCCGAATGGAGCAAAAGAAGAGCCAAAAATAGGTTCCCACTAGAAGACGACGTGTAAATTCCCCATGGATGGCCAGAGGCTGTTGCACCGGCAACAAGTTCTTTTATAAAAGCTTGGTTTGCGCTTTGAGTACTCCAATATTGAGGACCCTCAATATCTAACCAAATCTACGCAATTAATACTTAGCACGTGATAAAAACGCGATTTCAACAACGCGAATAAAAACAAGAATACTATTTTCTGAAAGCGCAAAAACGGTTTTAGTGTTCATATTTAACGTCATTTGAAGCTTTATAAGTTGGTGCACTACTACAGTGCGCTCATGAACAATGCCTTTAAATGTTATGCGAGGAGTGCATGACAAAGACCATAATTAAATAACATTGAAGTTCCATTCGTAAATCAAAATAGTAAGTACCCTATTGAATGTAGCATTGTACTGATCCAAGTAAGAAACCATACTAGATATTTGAGACTGTCCACTAGTGCCACATGTGGGACAAGGAAAAACTACAAAACGGTAGTTACTAACAGAAAAACCGTGATGTAAAAACATTCGATTTACTTTTCCATCCTGGCGGTTTTTTGTTTTGACAAAGAAACGTGAAAAAACCCTCTACGCGCGTAGAGCTTGCTTTGAAACGTACTGTAAACATCAATATCTGATACACCTCCATCCCTTGCATTATAAATAGTATGAGGCGCTAACGGGTCAGGTCTACCAAGAGATTGGTACGCCTAAAGCAGAGTTTAACGAACTAGCCAAGAAAACAAGCGCAACGTGCCCTAATGATAGCATAATCGAATCCACTTGAAGCAAGACACTTCCACGTGTCAATATAGGCAGAAGTGGCAATATCAACGCCCATAGACGCTGATACAATAGGTATGAGAACTAGCGCTAATACAAGTACTGTATTAAAGAGATTCATTTCGTGTAGTAGCCAGCGTGATACAAACAAAACAGAATACGAAGTGGCAAACTTAAGTTTGTCCCTTTTTTTGGTCATATTTTCTGATAACACCCAGTCGTGGCCACGTGATAGTGTTATACTTACATTAGATTTGAAAAACGAAATACATAAAATCTTTGCTTTACCCACGTGTTCAGGAATACACTATCACGCTAAGAAAAAGGCATACTGTTTCAAAGCACATCGTGGGTATTTTAGCTTTTTTCCACACTGCCTTAAACTACAAAGCTAGCGTGATTCAAATTGGCCTACAAAACCATTACTTTACGAGTATGTCTACTACTCTTACTAACGACGACGGTGAGAAATACACAGGGGAAGTTAATTCAAATCAACAACCTCATGGTTATGGTAGTTATTCTTATGCCAATAGAGACACGTGCGCATCCCTCATTTAAACGATAGCGGCGTTATGTTTGATTTTCTCCCTCCTAGGTTCGAGGGACACTACCAAAATGGCAAGAGACACGGTATGGGTACCTACAGGTGCGTTTTTGCTCGTAACAAAAAAAATTAGTAGCCTTTTTGTACACACGTGTTTTTTTAGGTTCTCTGATGGCACATACTATAAAGGAGAGTATCAAAATGGAAAGAAGCATGGACAAGGGACATACAAGGTAAAGATGATGTGAATTTTCGCGGTTATTGAAAGAACACACTTGTTTTTTGCGTCATAACGAGTGTAGTAAAATAATAATGCGAGGTTTTTGTTTTTGTAGATGCAAGGAGGAACATACACTGGCGAGTTTAGGAACGGCGAAATGGAAGGATATGGAGAATGGCGTTCTGATCAGTATGTTTAAATTATTTACAGCGCGTCTAAGAGCGTTATTAATTCAGTAGATCCTTTGAAAACCCGGAACTGTACTTTTGTTTCTTTCTCACATTGCTGTTTTTTTTTTGTTGTTAACAGTCGTTTTGTAGAGGAGACGTTTACACGTAAGTTGATGAACACGTGATTTCCAATTGTATTTAAATAATTGTTTTGGTTTACTTATACGATAAAGAGGTGAGTTTAGAAGCGGTAGAAGAGAAGGACAGGGCACATACAGATGGGCAGGTGAGCGAAAAAACAAAAAAAAAATGGCCACGGGTCAACCCTAGTGTCAAACCATCACGTTTTCCCAATCCCAATCCTTATTTTTTTTATAGATGGTACTGTTAAAAGTGGTTCATGGAGAAATGATCAATTTCAGGATTAGATAGAGAACAATCTGCTCCAAATTCGAAAAAAAAAAAGAGAAATAAAAAAATGCATCTTGACAAGTTAGAGTCCCTCCCTTTCTTCTAACCTCCCAACATTTTATCATTCGCGTCTTCACCTGGTTTTTCTTTTCAATTTGATTACTTACGAAAAAAAAACAAAGAACTTCCATCAACGTAAATGCCACTTCCTTTTCTTTACCTTTTTTATTGTTTTTGGGAAATTATGTTTTTGGTTTTTTTTCTTCTTTTTCTTAATCAACATCATTCAAACCTGGATAATCTGTCTCTTCTGTTGTATCAGGAACTATTAATGGCGTTTCTTCGTTCCCAGAGGTCGTATCTGTTGAATCTTTTGTAGTACTTTCGTCAGCAGTTTTAGGAATTTCCGTATTTTCACCAGATCCTTCTGCTTCTTCGTCGGCTTCTTGTTTTGCCTGTTCTCTTCTTTCAGCCTCTGTCTTGAGCAACTCACTGTATAGTCCCCAAATAGATACGATACCCTAATATTATATTAAGCACATATACAAGACACTGACAGACAGAACGTCATGGAATGGAAAAAAAAAAAAAAAAAAGTCTTTGAAAAAAATAACATACCAAAATACCAGACGAAGCGCTTAATACACCTATCATATGCCACTTTAATGGAAACGATCTATACATAAATTCCATAGCCATGAACCCAATAAATAGAGCCAGGTAAGTCCATATTTTTGTTGTATTTTCACCAACATATCTTGCTCCGATATACAAAAACACAAGTCCTGAAGTATGAAGACATACAGTTGAAATAATACGAATAAACCATAAAGGTACTAGAAAATATACTAATAATGTAACACCAAGTACAATACATGCATCAATACCTGCTTGTTTATACTGTTTGTTCGAGATTAGAGAGTAAAATGAAAAAACATAAAGCCCAGGTAATAAAAGCCATTCCAATGGCATTGTGAGTAGGTAATCCAAATAAAATATAAGTAGCCATACTGGTACTAATATAAGTGGTGCTGGGTCTATATATGTGAATAATTCATCAAAAAAGTAACCAGTGTAGGATACTTTATCATCCTACGAAAAAAATGAGAATTAACAACTATCAAGAGACAGAGTTTTTTCTTGCTTCAAAAAAAAGCGAGCGTTGTAGATACATCAGTATGATATGTGTACGTACATATAAGAGTATTGTGCCAAGGAAGAGTGGTACAAATTGCAGTGAAGATATTAAAACAATCACTACTGCAACAGCAGCCAAAAGATGAAAACTCTCCGCTGGAGGTTTCCATAACTCTAAAATTACGACTAAAACCCATATAGGGAAACTTATATCTAAGTTCCTTTGCTATGACATACATTAGAAACGTCCAAACAAAAAGATAATGAAGAAAAAGCATCAACCGTTGTTTCTTGTCAAAACGGAAAATCAAAGAAGTGTTCACTTAAAACCATCTCAGAAAACGAACCTGCATGTGTACAAACATTACTGCAAATGTCAGTAAAAGTACATTTGCCAACTGTGGTATCATAAATGAAGGTACTAGTAGCCATACTACAAAAGATAATACAACTAAAAGAGCTACAGAAGCTCCACGTTCAACCCATGTTTTTAACATTTTCATTTGAACAAAAACTATTATTGCTGATGCTATAAACCTAGATAGACGGTAAATACTCTTAACAAACGATTTCTACGCTTATGAGATGTAGTTTAGGCGTACCATTCGAAAGGTAATCCAGTAAAGTAATCTAATGTATATAATACGGCCCATATGCCAAAAAATCGAAGCCATAGCGTCCACAGAACGCCTTTAAGATTGTGAGTAGCGAAAAAACGTTTAATTGCTTTTATCGAAATTGTTTATCGCGTCACCTTCTGGTTGTGGCGCCACCTTGGCGTTTTCGTGTGCTAGTAATATTTCTTCACCAAAAAAATCGTAAAGCCTTCTTTTCCGCTTGTCTTTGAGTATATTATGTGCGCGGTTTATTTTTTTGAACTGTATAGAGTTGAATTCATGTTTTTACGCATTATTGACAATAAAAACGTACCATAGCCTCTCCATCCTTATTTTTATCGGGATGGTATACCTTTGCGAGCTTTCTGTAGGCAGATTTGATTTCTTGCGGTGTAGCATCGAACCTGACATCAAGAAGACGGTAAAACTCAGGCCTTATATCTTCTTCCTCAGTAGCGTCCATGTGAGAAGTACGTTCGTTAAAAAACACTTGACACGTTCGCTAGAATCAATCGGAAAAGCTTCGGCTTGCCAAAAAAAGTCAAAACGTATCATATTTTTGTTTTGTGCTTCAAAAAAGCAGGAAGTACTCTATCTACAATGAGCGAGCAATCGTCTTCATCATCAGCATCATCTGCGGATGATCAAGAATTAACTTCAACAAGCGTTTACGACAAAAATGCAAAACCTAAAAAAAGTGCGTTAAACCGTTCAATGCAATTTAAATTATGCGTGCAATGGAAACCTTTAGCGTTTTTAAAAATACAATGAGTATTATCTTGTTTCCTATTTCGCCAATGGGTATTATACTCTATACCTATACGAAATATCGCGGTATTGACTGTATGCAGGTATTTTGAAAAAACCAGGCGAAGCACCAAGAGATGTAAGCGGACTAGAAATAAAGGTAAACGCACCAGAAGGCACAAACAAAGGTGATAAACCGAGGAAAAAAATGCCTGTTGAAGGATTGAAAGGTGTAGTAAAACCAGGTACGTTTAATCGCATATTTATTGCAAATTACAGCTTTTTAACGCTAAATAGGCGGTGGTAAGATGATAGGAGCCAAAAAAGAAATTAGTGCTGAGCCAGCTAAAGAAGAGGTAAAACAATGACTTTACATCAAATTCGAATCCATTAGAGTTTGCTGACCCTCCTTAAAAACTCAAAAAAAAATAACGTTTTGTTTACGCGATAACGTCATTTCTATTCAAAATCGTTACTCGCTTTAAACGCAAAAACTGTTTTTACGCTCGAAAACGCTCATAACCCAACCGAAAAAACCCCAAAAATCTCAAAAAAGAATTTACTCAATGATTTTGCAAGTCATTACAATAACACTACATCGCGTAAACAATGTTGAAAACACTTTCAAAAAAAGTCAGAAGTCCCATCAAAAATTTTTACTTTGTTGACAATGACGATTCTCTTGCCACCACTGACTCTTTGTTAGGTGTCAGCTGAGAAGTCTGATGATAATGATTCTAAAAAGGGGAAGAAGGATAAGGGAAAGAAGAGCAAGAAGGATAAGAAAGAGAAGAAGGATAAGGGTAAAAAGGACAAGAAGGCTAAAAAAGACAAAAAGAAAAAGGACAAATAAGAAGAAGGAAAAACATTAACCTAACTGGTTTTTTTTTTGTTCAATTTGTGAAAACACGTGTCACACGGCAACTCAATGTGTCAGTAAAGATATATCTACGTACCATGTTGGTGTATTTTATATAGAGAGAGTACTTTAATATGACCTGCTTTACAGGTAAGTGTAAGACAAGCATTTTTTCGAATTCGAATGATTTTTTTTTTCTTTGTTTTGAAATGGAGACATGTGACTCTTTTAAAATGAGTTTATTTTCTTTTTTATTCTGACGTTGGCTCGTCTTTGCGTAGTACGTAGTTATCACGTATGTAATGGGACACTGGTTTGTAGATGTAATCCATTATGTAGTCAACTGAGTGATCTATTGGCATAAAAATGATTGGTATGATTAGTAATCCGCATGTTGTTGCTAGTAGGCGCTGTTGCATTGGTTTCCATGTAGTAAGTGATTTTTTAATGTAGTAGTGACTTGTACGACATGTGAGGTTAATGAATAGTGGTGGTATAGTTATTGACGCCTAATAATGCGTTAGCAGTGGTGTTTGTTGACTACTAGTACCAAAAATTGCCAAATGCCAGTTTCTAGTGCGCTATCGAAAGTAGCGTAGGTGCGCTCTGCTGGGGTAAGCTCAGAGGAAGCCAAATAGCTCTTTCTGGCTTTATCGTATGTATCTGCGCTGGCGTATATCGTAGCAATCAAATACGTTGCATTTACGAGGTGATGGTGCATTAGAGGCCGAAATGCTTCGCCAATTTCATTTGTCTACAAAATTAATCACGGGTTCGCCTGTTTATGATGCGTACGTATCCAAGGAACCGTAACGGGGTGTCTTTGAAAATATCTTTCTCTTCCTTCTCCTCATGAGGCTCCATGGTACTAATAAATCAATGCAGTGTTCCCAAGATGCTTCGGTGGCGTATTAAGCGACAACAGGCACTGTGGCGCTAAGTCGTATTTTTTTGTCACATTTTTTTTTCCGCTTGTTAGAATTCCCTGGTTAGTACCTACATGTAACTACTTATATTGCAGTGCATGCACGAGGGTTAATTATAGCAGTTTTCAGCTTAAGTCAATCTCAAACAGAAAGCTTTTTCCCGTGATAAAAATTTGGCGAAGTCAGATCGTGATATCGAGCGTTCTTGGCGTCATTCATCATGGTGATGTTATCAAAAGCTTTTCTCGTGAGCTTGATGATGATTTATGGTAAGTATACCTCATCACGTGATGAGTTTGAGCTTAATACAGCAATAGTTATAAGAGCTTCTGAACCGCGACTTTTCGTATGGGATGTTGAAAAACTTGGTATGTTTTTACTTTCTTTTCATTTGTAAGACTCCTGCTTCCTATGACTATCGTTTTTTTCGTCCAAATGATGTTTGTAATGGAACGTATTTAAATTCCGGTACTTCCACTCAAATAATGATCACGTGTGGTATTTTTTTTACAACAAATGGGATAATTATAAAAGTTCACTATGATACTAAAAAATAAATTTAGATAGAGGAAGTGTTTCTGATGAGAATAACTGGTTTACGGTCGGTGGCATACCAAGAAATATGACACCAGGACCAACAGAAACTATACTGTTTCGTGATAGAGCAAGGCCGTATCGTGTTGTTGTAGATACAGGCAAGTTCCGATCCTTTTGAGAATTCATGAAAAAACTTGACAAAAAAAGAAAAACGTTCGTCCTAACAGTTCCTTTCTAGATGTATATTGGAACGATACTACCTTTGCCCCAACAGATGAATTTCCAGATGCTCTAGTAGATTTTGTATTTGAGAACGGACATAGAACTTTTACGACTGCTTTATGTGTCGAACCATGTGCTTGTGAAGGATGTGTATTATCTTTTAATGCGAACCACTCTGAGGTTAACATAAATATTGAATCGAATTTTTATGATGGTGCATTTGATATAATTGCAACTAATTGTACGGGTTCAGTTGTTTGCGAAAGGGAACATAGCGACTAATTCATATTTTTTTTCTAGCGACAATTGAATGGCCTTTTGTTTCGAAAGATATAAAACTACGCAATGTTGTTTTACACTCCTCTACAATCGACATAGAGCCTATTGACCCAATATTATCCGATAATTATAATCTATTTATAGACTCTTTAACTATACAATCATTCACGTGTGTGATTTATTTTAGGAACTTTTAGGCTGATTTTTTTTAGGAGAGATGAGGAAGAACTTGTTTTAAATGCTACTGAAACAATAATAAGTGATATAGAGATACTAGAAAACACACGTGCTACTGTTAGATATGAAGGAGGAGGGAGCATAGGTAAGTAACATGTAGAATCGTTTTGTTAATTAAACGAACCTTTGTAAGGTTCTTTGAGGATTTCTTCGAACAGCAGCTTATCGATTATAACACAAAAGGGATTATTCTTTGATAAAGGAATCACAATAGAACGTGGTAGTGAAATTAAAATATATGGAGATGATCGTCGAAAAGTGTCAATAATAGCCAATATTTATGGTGGAGTCATTACAGTAGACAACTTTCGGTAAGGAAAAAAAACCCAAGCAAAAATCCTTTATTAAATTTCAGTTTCTAGCGATTTCGTCATCTTTGAGAATATTGTCATCGATATGGAATCTCTAGTATTAAAAAACATACAGAATTTCTATTTCCATGGGGATATAAACGTAGAAACACTTGTGATTGAGGAGACGTTTACGTCAGGTGTTCATGAAATTCGACATGGGTCAATATCAAATTTGAAAGTGAATTCATCTTCCGCTACCCTGTCAGTTCTAATCTCTGGAGATGTAACCATTGGTGATATTACTAAAATAGGAGAGTCAATTATCACAGTCAATGGTTCCTTAACAATCACAGGCGATTATTCGTCTCAGACAGACATCCATGTTCTTCGAGGTTGGTATCTTTTTTTTTTTTCAAGTTTTCAGCTAACACATGTTCTTCTACCTAGGATCAACATTAGTCTTAGGTAACTCTGGTGTACCTGATGATTGGATTAACGGTTTAAAAAACATAAGCGGAAGCGATGGAAGTGTTGTTTTAAGAGATGGTATCTTCAAAGGAGACATACGCACTTGGTTAAATCATAATATATTCCATGTCAGTTTAGATAACAATGCTCAAGTAACATACAATACACGTGAGTTCGAAAAAAGAACTACCTGGATAACACTTTCTTAGGCGTAGTTCCTATTGGGAATGTTAATCTTGGCGATTGTACAGTAATGATTGGAAACACTACTGGGACACAGCCATTTTTAGGTTTTGATTTTTTGCAAGTACGTTAGCTGTTTGACATTATTCTGAATAACCTGATTATAGATGACTGTTTATGGAGATACAGATCTGGTATCAGGATACGATAAGATACATATTCAGAATCTACATATCAATACGGGATATCTGAAATCAAGTAAGTTCAATAACTTCGAAGCAAACAAAAAACTAAGTTGCCTTAGACGCCGAAATTGAAGCAAGTATTTCTTTCTCCAGCAATGGTGGAGTATCCTTTATCGCAGCTCCTCGTATATCAATAAACTCGAATACGTCTATACAAGATACTACAGCCATAATAGAAGCAGATGACCTAGTGTTCAACAAGAAAATTGAGGTAGATCACAAAGTTGGCAGTTCAGCAACACTTCGTCTTTTTGGTTCTTCATGTAATTTTACAACAATGTCAATACGTGGTAAGATTCTCTTTGTTTTTATGCTTTTTTGACATATTCTATTTAATTGAAATTGAAATTTTGTAGGTCACCTTGATATCGCTACAGTAGTATATGGTGATAACATTGACATACATAAAGGTGGTTTTCTAAAAGTTGAAACAACAGAAATACATTCAAGTATTTCATTCTTTTCTTCAGACGTTGTTGAGATTGATATGACTAAAGTACCCATAACAGTACGTTCTAATAGTTATCTACATATAGACTAAAACCACTTGAGATCAACGGAGACATCACATTGTCATCGAACCTTCTTTCTCTGTTAAATATTGATTCAACTGAGTTTTCTTCTTTGGAACCTGGAAATTCTACTTCTTTTGTACTCCTAGAAGCATCTAATATCATTGGATCTTTCTCTACTATTGATTACATATCTCCTAAACTAAAAAACCTAAATGCCGTTTTCAGAATCAAAAGAGAAACAAAACGGATGTTGCCTTCTACAATAATAGTAGAGATTGACGTTCCTTCAAATAAAACATTGGACGATAAACCTGTTGATGACGATGACAGTAAGTGAAGAGAAAGATTGTACCTTGTGCAATCTCAGATTTTTCTTATTCCGTTTTTTTTCTGGAAGTTTTTCGAGAATCTTCGCTTCGTTGTTGCTAACAGTTTTTAGTTACTTTGTATATAACTATTGGTGGTGCTGTAGCTGCATGTTTATTACTTTGCTTGATCATAACTCTTCTCCTCATTCTATGGTATTGCTGTAGATCAAAAAGAAAGGCAAAAGAGGAAATACAAAAAAGTCAAGTTTATTCAGATGCAAAGACGGAAATGAAAAAAATTGATAATATAACTTCTGCTGACGTTCAACCTCTTTCTCCAAGTGATGAAGATATGGACGAAACAAAATCAATACCAAGAGACATAGAAACTATAACTCATCCTCCGTTAAGTGCCATTGCTGGCGAGAGAGGACCAGCAAGAGGGCGCAGAGTAGATTTTGTACGAGCTCCTTCTCAGAGACGTAGAACTACTCTTGAAGATGGGTCTATTATTGCAGATAGTTCTAGATCTGATAATGTATGGTTTATTGACTGGAAAAAGTTGGAGTTTGGACGAGCAATTGATTCTGGAGCGTACGACAAAATGAATCGATAAATCACTTTGTTTTTTTGTCTGTGAAAGGAGACACCTGAAGTATTTTTGCTGAATTCGCTTTTACAAATACTCAGCTCGTTCAATTTCAACAAAACGATAGTTATGTCACCATATTATTTGATTTCTAAAGTCTAGCGTTACCAATCTAAATTAACGATTCGCAAACTATCAACAAAGATTTACTTTTTTTTTAGGTTTGGTGAGGTCTTCAAGGGTAAATATCATCATACTTATTGCGCAATAAAACTAGCAGTACGTCTACAAGCAAGTAAAAACATTAACTAACTGTTTCTGAAAAGAAAACTAGTATACGTAAGAAGTCAACGCAGAACTTTTTAAAAGAAGCAGAAACAATGATGTACAAGCAACAAGAATTTTTTGTTTTTCTTCTTTTTTTCTTATCTTTCTCTTTTTTTTGACCTGTTAAATGTTTTAGGAATATTCCACCTCACGCTCACGTTGTTCAAATATATGGGTATTCATTCAGTCCAGAGGGAAATCCGGCAATCATCATGGAATATCTAAGAGGAGGTATGTTTGTTTTTTTGAAAAACGGCCTTTTGTTTACAACGACTCTTAAGGTTCACTATGGACAGCAATACAAGAAACAGATTATTTCGATAGTGTAACAGAGATAGCTATAGTTCTACAAGGAATATCTGCCGGCATGGTACGTTCAACGAATAACTATCCTTGTTTTGATCATTCATTACATTAACTTTTTATTTCTCTGTAGTGGCACCTTCACAACATTAATCCTCCAGTACTTCACAGGTACAAGTTATATATTATCATTGGTTTTAATTTAATAATGTATTTAGGGATCTAGCTGCTCGAAACATTTTGGTATGCTTCCATTTACCAAAGGTTTTTTTTCTACAAGTTACTTGCTTCCGGAAGTGTTTTTCTCGTCAACCACAAGGATACAACGTATTTCCTCATTCCCTTTTTGAGAGCTGTAGTGTTTCAGTCTCATTTCAGTGATTGGGAGATTGATTTGTCCCTGTGGGAGAAGCGTGCTTTCAGACTACTTCAAGACTTTTATGCTTACTTTTTTTGTAGCTCACAGATAAACTAGAACCAAAGATAGCAGGTATTTACACAATTATAATCTAAAATCATTCGTAATATTTTTATTTAGATTTTGGTATGAGTAGGTTCTTGAAAGAGGAGCAAAGAAGAAAAACAGGCGTAAAAGGTAAGGAACTTATTTTTTTTTTTTCATATTTTTTCGTAAGTTAATTTCTCTTTAGTACCTATTGCATGGATGGCACCAGGTAAACTAAAACATCTAATTATTCAACTACATTACTTAATTGTCGATTAAAACTTAACGTTCATTGTAGAGAATTTTACACAAGAGTACACTAAAGCAAGCGATGTTTGGAGGTATGAAAATATATTGTATTTCTTGGACAAAATTGTTCTTATTTTTTTCCATGTTTTGTATGTCGTTCTGTACAAAAAAAAACCCTTATTGCTTGCCTTTGACATTTCGGTTAAAAGAATAAACCGATTCAATATATTCTACATACAATCACGTGCATTTATCTTCCATTGTTTAACCTACGTACTTATTTTTGATATTAACTTTTTTTCAAAACAGCTATGGTGTTCTTGCATGGGAAGTAGTAACTGGCGAGAGTCCAACTCGTGCACATAATATGGACTTAGTTGAATTGGCTAGACAAATATCACGCGGACTAACTCTCCCAATCCCAGACTAGTACGCCTACTGTTTTTTGTAACAAAAAAAGCATTTCCGTTTTCAAACTATTGCCACTCATTTTCCTTATCACCTTGCATTATAATTACTACAAAATACCATGTAAATTTGTTTGTGATAAAGTGTTGAGTGATATATTGTTTTGCAAGGTTTTCTTCAAGTAGTAGCTTGCTTCAAATACCGGTTTAACCTTTTAAATAGTGTGGATGCTAGTTTTGAACAAATAATGAAAGAATGTTGGATCTTAGACCCTACTGAAAGACCTGACTTTGATATGATAACAAAACGGCTCAATACGCTATACTCCACATCACAGTCTTTTTTGTAAAACAAACTGTAAGAAAAAAATAGGAATAAAGACAGAAAAATGAAATAGCTGTCACGTTAGAACCGGAAGAAAGTGCAACTTTGCCTTCTGTACCCTTATGTTAAACGTGAAGAAAAATGATTCTGGCATTTAATTATTGCCCTGAACAGTTCTTGAAAGGGGTCCCAGATGTAGGAGCATAGATTCATATTTTTTTGTGTCAAGAAACCGGTCTCTGTTGGTACCGCCATTAGACTCAGTGTGTTTTGAGGTTTGTCTCCTAAGCTAAGGGACTGTTACTAAAGTGGTCAGTGTGGGAAGATTGGTCACGTGACAAAAGGAGAATTCATAGTGCCACAACAATCAAAGGAGTGTCTTTTGTTGTCGTTTCACTCAAACTTTCTTCATGGTTCAACCGCTTTTACATTTCGTTTAAAACCTCAACTGAGCAACTTCAGCATGAATATAGGCAAGGCTCAATTGTATCAAGGTTCGTATGATTACGCTAGGCCATTTTACAAAGAAGCACGTACAAAAAGCCTCAAAACCATCTATATTATCAACTGTGCGCGAAGAAGAGGCGACCCGAATGTCGAGGACATCGGCGTAGGCAATAAAGTATGTTTCGCTTCAAACTCGACCTAACAATAGAAAACAAGGTGTATTGGTTACCAATGAACGAAAATACGGCTGATACGAGCTCAGCAGAGTATTTGGCGCTATATAAGGACGATTTTGCAAAAATGGTCCAAACTGACTGTAAAATAGTCATACACTGCCAAATGGGCATGTATAGGTCGGTTTCCTTCAAAAACGCTTTCATCAAAATGTTCCACAAAGGCTTACCAAGCACAAAGGAGCTCGTTCAATAAACTTAGAACTGTACGTAACCTGTCGACAACACTTGTTTCAATGAAAGGCTAAAAACGCGTTTGTTGACAACAAGGCTGTTTTTTAATTTTCGACAAAGAGTCAGTGACGTTGCTTAACGACTTCAAGACTGGTGAGACTAGAGTATCACGCCAAGACACTTGGTTTCGTACTTAGATTTGACTGTCAACTGAGAATGATCAAGCTCGTATGCCATTATCGTACAACACAGTGCAGTTAGATAAAAAAAAACGAGAAAAAAGGTTTCTTTTGGATAATTCGTTTAACTACATAGGGCCTACTTTAAAACTTAGGCCACAATTGGTGTGAGTAGCTTGTGTTGCAGCCTAGTTTATAAATCATTCTTTGTGTTATTTGGGTGCCATAAAAGTACATGTAATCTAGGCTTGTTAAATTAACAACTCCAGCATTTGTGATTTGTGAACAGTCTCCCAGATCAATTTCCTTGACACCAATAAGGCTGTTCACTCCTTTATCTGTTATAAGCATACAGTCACAAAGGCTAATGACTTTAACGCCAACCAAGTAGCCTAGACCTTTATCTGTCACAGATGTTGAATCAAGAAAAATTGTATGTACTCCAGCAAGTGCCTTTAAAGTACTATCATCAACACAATCAATCCAAGAAATATCAATCATTTTTACACCTGCCAATTGTTTTATGGCATCATTTGATACCAAGTTGCACACTCTCAAACGAATATGCTGTACACCTACCAAACATGATAGAGTATTGCTATTTAGTTGTGTACGACAAATCCCTACACATGGAATACCAGCCAGGAGTTGCAATACATTATTTGATATTTGTATGCAAGCAAGATTAATTTTTTTTATGATGTTTGTCACTTGATTTTGAGTCAACAAGTACTTTAATCCTTCATCTGTAATATTCATACACTCAGCCAATGATATTGCTCTTGCATTTGTTAGTGCTCTTACACTTTTATCTGTAATAAAGCAATGATCAAGCTGTATCTTGTGTACACTACCTGAAATGGCAATAACACCTTTATCACTGATATTATAACACTTACTTAAATTAATAGTATGAACTCCAGAGAGTGCGGCAAGTCCTTTATCTGCTATAGATGTGTACGAAATATCGATTGTATGGATACCATTAAGTTCTTGAAGCCATTCATCTTTTAAATGCGCACGTGGTACAATGAGTGTATGGATACCATGAAGTGATTTAAATCCAAAACGTGTCAACTTGCATCCAAGTTTTCTTATACGTACGTCTAGATGATGTACACCTGAAATATGTTCTAACATAGCATCTGTTGGTGATACACGATCGCTTGTTTTCAGATGATGGACACCAGAAATACTTTTAAAGTCATCATCAGTCAATGTAGTAATATCAATAAATACTTTTGTATTTTTTAAAAGAGGACTTCCGTTTAGTGTTAGTAGCTGTTTTCTTGACTTGACAGTCACCTCAAAATAACCCAAATGATTCAAAATGATCGTAGAGAAGAGTTTACAAACAAATGTTGCGGATATACGGCTTTTGTTGCCCAAAAACGCCAGGATACAAAATATAATCTCTGTCGGCAGCCAAAGCAGTTCTAATGCCCTCTCAATACTATTAGAATATGTTAGGCAACATTAGCAATAAAACACGTGTATTGAAACGTGAACGTACTCTTCTAGATCCGTTGGTGTTTGATTCAGAAGCATACTCATTTTGCAATGAACTAGTATGAGTGAATGTCTCAAATTGTGGAAGTTAGTGCCAAATGATGAGCTAGTTAAGTAATGACTGGCTTATGTTATCTTCATGCAAGACCTTGTACTAAGCCAAAACACAATAACAATGTCATCGTAAGCGTTACGTACATTAAGTGATAAGCAACACTGTTCCTTGTCCGCCTCAATCCTGGCAACATAGTCGGATTTTTTTGTAATAAGATCAATCAGTCACATGTGGTTTTCCTGATAGAACTGAAGGTTCTTATACAATTTTTGTATCTTATTTTGGGTGCCACAAATAAGTTTTTTGCCACATAATGAATTAGACGTGTAAAACGAACAGTATAATTGGTTTTATTGCTACAGGAACTGCTTTGTCAAAAACGGTTTGTTTATTGATAGGGAATGTTGGATTGCTTACACCAAACACTTGCACTACTTTGTTGTAAGAAGCTATTTTAGCCATTAGTACCGCATATTGCGCTCTTTTAGGCTGCCGTTTCTTTGCTCGTACGTAACCAAACGCGATACGTGAGGGACACTCTCATTGATAAATTCTTCAACTTTTTAGCTGCACGAAAACACATCTCAAATAGACTTCGAAAATAATCCAAACTCACATGTTTGTTTCCGAAGGAAAAGAGGCACATTGTGGTCGAGTTTTTATTTTTTATTTGATTCTTAGTATCAAGCAAATGCTATAAGTTCTGTTGGCTTGTTTGATACTTTTGTTCTCTTAAACTTTTTACTAAGGTACTGCGCTGCTTTGACGTCACCTGAAGAATAACAAGCTTAGAAATACAGCCATATATATATATGAATTCTAGTAGATAAAGTACATGTCAACGTACCACAATAAACAAGAACAGGAATTTTCTTCCAAAGTTTGTTACTTCTCAATTTTTTTAAAAGATTATCAGCAGCGAGTTCTTCACCATCTCCAGAACGATATCTATTTGTTACTACACGAAACTTACTACCACAGAATCCAGAGTACTTCCTGAGCCATGCGAAAAGTTCATTGGAAGATGTCATTTGTACGACCTTAAATGAGTGAGAAAAAACTGAGAAAAAATAATAATGTGTTAGCAATCACGTTTCGGTAAAATGGTTCATTTCAACGAATATACTGCCTCTCTCGTAGATAAGCGAGTATATAAAAAGGTCAAGAAATAGTCCGTTTTATACGAGACCAAACATTTCGCTTTACCTTAACTTTTTTTGGTAACTTCTCAAGCATTGATATTGTCATTGTATTCTCATCTGATGTTTTATCATTAACCCATACTAAAATACTCTTTGCATCGCGACAATCAAGACCGAATTCTACCAAGTCAGTTGTATCTGTACGTTTATAATAAACAAGATAGCGAGGAAGTATCTAGAGACCAAAACAGTAAGACACACTACTCAACAAAAAGCAGCCTACCTGATTTTTAGAGAACACTACAATCTCATCAGCTTCCGGTGTATCTGTAGGATCACAAGGATAATACACAGTATTATTTCCCTTGCGTTTTACAACAGCATAATGCGAGTCATATCCAGGCTATAAAAGAGAACAGAAAGTCAATAAAAACAACTTACTCAGATGGTTGTACCTTGCATGGCTTTCCCAGTAAAGTATTTTTGATACCAATACCTGGTTGCTCAGTAACTGGGTAAGCTTTACCCATCATCACCCATGAGATAAGCATACATTGCTCACCGGTATCTTCTTTAAGACCAGCATACACAGAACCTGTTGAAGAAAAGTTAAATTTTCCACAATATTATTGGACCAGTTCACGTGCCATATTTAGGATACTGAGTAAAGTATATACCCTTTCCTTAAATTAAATTATCAGTACTATATATCAAATACTGGGGAGGACGCAAAGTAAATATGTACCGAAGTATCCTGGATCTGTCTGTTTTTTCTTCTTTTTTTCTAATTCCTCAGGTTCTAAAAAATTGTTCTTTGCAATTTGAAAGCTCACTTCCTGTCAATTTGTAAGACTTATCAATGCTCTTCTTTACTATTATATTCTTACCTCTGATGTTCCGTGAAAACCAGCAATGAGATTTATACCTTCATTACCAGATACGCGCATTACATAGTTTTGCAAGTGCCACATTATCCTAAAACGTTTGGTTAAACATTTACAGCTTTATCTCTTCTATAATACTCACCACTCTTTGTGTTCCTTGTCACCTACTAACTTGTTAGACGTTACTTGAGTAGTATGCTCAATACCTTTATTATTTTCTATTTTAGATTTTGTCCGTTTTATAGTCCTCTCAACTAGCCCATCATAAAATATTCGAAAGTTATTCTCTAACTTTTCATTATCAAAGAATACAATCTTCGATAATGTGAAGAACGACTGCTTGTTAACACCCATGAACTTATAGAACATATTTCTAGCTCTAATATATTCCTTGCAACGTTCCTAGGGTCGCATACGGTAAGAAAAAGCAGTAAAAAAAATAGGAAAAAAGATTACCGGATGAGTTTCGTTACTAGCTAATGTTGTGTATCTCAATCCTTCTTTTTTAATCCATTTACCTTGATTAAAGAAAGACACACCAGATATACTACTCCATAGATCTTTTTTTACATTTTTGATAACAGGATGCCCTCTATCTAAGTGTGCTGCAACAACTTTACTGCCTAGTAATAGGTTAGAAGAACAAAGGAACATGATGAAGAGTTATTACCTGTTTGTTGACTAACATATGGTATTGGCGGATGTTTAACAAAGTATCCACTTTGAACAGCAACTGGACATTGCGGTTCAATATGTGGCATCAGATTAGATAAGAAGGGATTAAGGCATTCCTACAAATAAGAAGGTTTATAAAACTACAACTTACTGTTAACTCTGTTTGGTACCTGCCAAAGATGTGGTGCTTTACCACGTATAACAACTTTAAGCACTTCTGATTCATAGTACAATACAATAGTATTGTCATAGAAATCCTTCAATATTACAGAGTTGCAGAAGAGTTTATACCGGACATTGTGATAACCTTGCAAAAGTTAGTATGACTTAAATAAAAGACATCTTGGATTGTTAAGGCACTTTAACACATCACATTGACGTACATCTTAGTTGTACTTGTAGGTCAGTGAAACTATCGGATGAAAGAAGCTTTGCGGTTATACAAAACGCAAGAAACTTTGGTTCATCTCCTAGTACAACTAAGCCTTCTTCTAGATCCTTAAATACAAGGTTAAGAAAATAACAAGAAAAAATTTAAAAGTCTTACTGGTTTTCCATTTTTATCAGGATACACTTGTTGTACTTTGTCTGAAGATACTGCATTATTATCAATGCCCCTAAGACGTAGCAAATCCCAAACTTCGTTATTGCGCCTCATTACATACGTCACTGTATCATCGCCTCTAGTATCTTCAACGATAGTCTTTGAATGTGTATCATTCTTTAGAGACGGAAAATAAAGCATATCAGCCTTTGGTCTCAGAGACAGGATGATGTATCCTTTACATCCATAATGCATCTATTACAAAAACATTTAACAACGCACGTGTATATTACTATCTACTACCTGTTCAGCCTCGTTAAGTCTGAAACAAAACTTCATAGCAACAAGAAAGCTCATGATTTGAAATACACTTTTAGGACTCAGAACACCACAAAACAGCTTTGAAAGTCTATCTTGAGCTTCCTTTTCTGTAATTACTGCTGATACTTGTCTTGATCGGCTATCATTCAATAATCTTTTTATGTGCTCTTGTGGGCCAACAAAAGCGCTCATTACTTTTGATAGTATCATAGTATCAACGCACACAGTAAGTGATTGCTATGAAAACAATAAGAAGTTAGAGATCTTCATTTTGTTACCTTGTCAAACATAATGTCACCAATAGAATGTAAGTAATCTACTCCAGCTGCAATTTCTACAGGCACAATAAGATTATTACAACGAGAGTGCGCAAAGCTCACAACGGTCGATCTACAAGAAAAAGTCACTGAATGAGCAGTTTAGTAAGTTGTTTAAACAAAATATGGCAGCCTTCAAGTAGGTCCAACTATGTTCCGTTATTGCCAAAGGTATTCTGTAGCATACAGTTGAATAATTGAGAAAGCATGACGTACAATGACACGAAATTGTCTATAGGTTTTGAAGTACTATCATTGCGAAGACGATGTTTCATTTTTGCTAACATTTGGCGTATTTCTAAATAAACGCCTGGAACTTCAGCAAAATATTTCTTAAGCCGCTTCGCTTCAGATGCTAGAGCCTCCTCTACAACTGATACGTTCTTGCCTACAACTAAATATTAAATATCTTAAACGAAGGCAGTGATATGGCATATCGTTTATGCTAAACCACGTGTTGACGTTTTTCGGAAAAAAAAAATAGAGGTGACATTTTGCCACGTGTTTAACGTAAATGACTGACAAAGAGTCCTTCTTCTCACGCACCAAGGCAAGAACCAAAGCACAAAGACCCATATGGGAAATACTCGTATAGAACTTTCTTTAGGGATTCTTCTGTTTGTAGTAGATCACCTGAAAGAACGTCCAGTTTTGAACCCACAGCAATGACAGAATATGAGTTCTTGTTTTGCTGGTATAGCACTTTCTGTAATGTCTTACACCAGTGCTCTATATGCTCACATTGTTCTTCAATAGGTAAGGAGGTATCAATCTGTAAAATAGACATAAGCTTTGGTATGAAGAAAAAAATAAGAACGTACAACAATTAGGTAAATGGAAAGGCGTTTTGAAAAAAAATACTTGTGAACCGCCATGTATTCCATCTGCCCTGCAAAATCAACAACATTGAAAGATATACCACCTATCCTATAACATGTATTGAATAAGTTGGTTTCTTTGTAAGTAAGAGCGTGCCTCAAAGTTGTCGTATCAAAACCGATTGTTGATGGAACATTATCGTTTTTTGTGCCGGATAGCATATTCACCAAAGTAGTTTTACCTTAAAGCCAATTAAGTACATGCATTGGCTATAACGAGTGATACCTGATCCTCCGTGTCCTAGTACTAATAATTTTGCTGAATTTCCTTTCACAAACCGATGTGGAGGTAACAGGTTGCCAATTCCCATTTTCGAAGGATTTTCTTTGTCTGCAAAGAAATGACCAATATGTGCTATCAACCCTTCAATAGAAGAATCTTTTGTACAGTCAACTGGTAGTACTCCAGCTGCTAGCCAACGTCCATAACTAGTAGCTAAAGTAGGTAGTCAGTATGACCTTCAAATATCTTTGAGTCGTACCTTGCAGAAGAGGAAGAACGGCGTTCTTATCATGTATAATATAAACTTTAGGTTTTGTAGCTAACTTAGATAAAATAGTTGATACTAGGCCAAACTTCCACTCTCTTCTGTGAACTGTTGTTAATATAACATCATACCCACTAAAATCAATGCTTGTTTGCATATTTAGCAATTGGCTAAACTTGAAGACCTCTTTGACTCCCAACGATTTGTATAGTTGTTTACAATATTCATAAGTTTCTACAATCGCAACGATTTTGTTTTGTCTCGTGTTGCTGTATGTGTCCTCGAAATCCTCTATGGGTTCACCTCTAATTAAACCAGTATCTCCTTCTATAATACCGCTTGCATCACCGGCAATATTAGAAGGTAGCAATGCGGTGAATTTCGCTGTAGATCTCACTTTTAAGATTTTAAGACCAAGACTTTTCACTATCTCTTGCCCTGACTACCATAGTAATTAACCACTATTAACCTTTACTGAATTTTTGGTTTCCAAACAATACTGTTTATGTATAATTGTTTGATTGACTAACACATTGACGTACAGTGATGCAATGATATTTGCACAGAAAAACAAAAAAAATTGAATTTCAGCTTAAAAACTGGCAAACAAAATAAAGGATCACGTACAGTCCAATTATCCTCAAAAGAAAAAATGTTTGCTGCATATGTATGTGCCAAGTCTTCGCTCTCTGCTCTACTAATGACACTATCATCTTTTCTATTAAGTTCAATAATGTACTAAATTTTCTAAGTGAGTGTTCGTGTCACGTGTTCAAAAAAAAAACAGCGATGCGCTCTTTTTTAGCGTACAATTAGTGGATAATTAGCTTTTGATACACCTTGTACAATCCCTATATACTCTAGTTTCTTCCTAGCGAATGCGAAAGAGTCTTCATCATTCGATTGAAATAAAATGATAAAACCTTCGCTATTTCGGCTAGTACTTACGTTAACGACGCGGTAAAGAATTAAAACAGTAAAATAAGACCGTAACTTACATTGCACTAACGTTTGATTGCTTTAGCTGTTCTATTTGTTTCGGTTTAGCTGACATAAGGTGTAATTGAGTACAACACAGCTCAATCGTTCTCTCGGTTCCTTTCCTATCTCTGAAAAGCATTTTTTTACCCTTTAAACGTAATTAAAGAAAGTTTGACAAATTATTTAGCATTGTATGTATTATACGCACAACATCTAGTACAAATACGTTAGAAGTAGTTCTTAATGCGTAAACGCACCCTGTATGAAATTATTATCGTCACTTCCGAAAATAAACACACGAAGTGTTCTCTTTCCCGCCATTTGGGATACCTTTACAAAGGCTACGCTGTAGGAACTCTGATAAGCACTATTGCAACAGTCAAGTGCAGTCACGCGTTTGTTGAACGTTGTAAAACTAAAAATGATTTTTATTTGAAGAAATAATTGACTTCTATTCGTTAAGACCATCAAGTTGTTTTTTTGCAAAGTTAGGCAAGATAAATGATGCCTTGTGTATTTCTGCATTGTAGTATTTAAGTTCATCATAAAAAGAGCTCTTATCCTCTCTAACAGGTTTCATACATGACCTACAATGAAAGAAATAGAGTTACAACACAAATATACCACATACTATCAACAAAAACGGCTTGACTTGGAGTGGATACTGAAAAACATTTTTCGTGGTTTTTTTTAGAAAAATGTCACGTGAGTTGCACGTGTTTTAATTTTGATGTAGTGTTTGGAGATGAACCAAAAGTAGTTACTTACTTTCCAGATTTTGAGAGAGTCCAAAAACCAATAGTTCCACAAGGGTACGTTGGGATAGACATAGTGCCGTATTCACGTTTATCAAATAATTTTTTCAGAAAATTGTTCATTTCTTTAAGTAGATCCATGTTGAGCCATAGGCACTCTCCTTGAGTAACAATGATACCATCTTTAGTGAGCGCTTTCTTACTATTTCTGAAGAAACTTTCACCAAACAAACTCTCAGCAGGGCCTTTTACAATCGTTAACTTCATTTTTTTAAGCAGTGTTGAAAAAAATTCTTCTTGGCAAAAATGAACGCACCCACAGGATCAGATGAATCCACAATGATTACATCAAACCTACATACAAACGTAAATACAAACTCCAGTACGAAATCAAAAAATAACAATTAGCAAAGCCTAGTACGTACTCATCTTCGTGTTCTGAAATAAACTTCAAGCCATCGCATATTTTTAGCTCTGAGCGTGGATTGGCATAAGCAGCTTTGCCTATACTAGGAATATACTCTTGTGTAACCCTTGGTACCATCTAAGGCAAACGAATGAGAGCTGTGAACATCATAGTTGTTCATTTTTGATTCAGTTTTTTTTCTGGAAATAATGGCTGAACTTCGTACCTCATCAATATCACACAGGATTGCTTTTTCAACACACTCGTGCTTTAAGACCTCTCGTAATACACCACCGTCTCCACCACCGATGATACAAACCTTTCGAACGCATTGTGAGCTTTTTGAGATAACAGATTGTCGTTTTAAGCTCGCCAACGGTCTTTTAAATCTCCTTCCGGGCAATTCTCGATTGATGTGCGTACCTTGGTAGGGTTTGGGTGAGCAAACAGTGCGACATGCGCCATCATCTCCTAAAGAAGTTTATAAGCTTACCACAACGCATGATGTACGCTGAAATAGCGTAGAGTGGTATTAGTGTTCTCTTTGAAGAAAACTTGCCTGATAAGAAAATTCATCGCGTTCGGTTATCTGTATAACATCATCAAGCACCAGCATTTTGCCATATGTCTTTGTTTGCAATATAGAAATGTCTTGAAACTTTGATTTGCCAGAGAATAGCACCTTTTCAACTTCTAGGGACATGGCTTGGCCTTTATAGTCGTTTTAGCGCCTTTTATAACAGCAAAACCTTTACACACCAGGCCATTGTTTGTTGATCTCCATAAACCATCCATCGCGTATATTCTTTACTTTGGCTTGCATTGCGAGCTTCTCTTGAACAGTAGAATCTGTTTTTTTCCGTTCGTCAGAACACGCACTTAATCGCAGTATCTGTTTAAGTGTTAAACACAATTTGATAGGCAACATGGCCCAATTTCATGTGGCTAGCGTGAGTCTTGTTAGAGACATGAATAAGCCGTTTTCTGCATTTACAACAGAATTGCAAAAAGAGATGGATTTATGGCCAAATACTGTAGCTCTTGCCGTTTTTCCGGAATATTGCTGGCGATTGTCAACTTATGATGAGGTTTTGTGCTATTTAAAGCAACTTCAGTCTAAAATGCGTTCAGACCTTGTAATAGTATTTGGTACGCTTGAGTTTGTATTAAATGGTAGATTTACGAACAATGCGATACTTGTTGATAGCAAACAAATAAGATACATTCCAAAAACACGTATTCTAGAAGGTGAAGTAAAACAAGGACTAAAACGAGGTGAAAATCCAGGTGTAATCACTTATGAAAAGTTCAAACTTGGTATTCTGGTATGCGCTGATCTATGGGACCAAAGCCTTGTTCACAAGTTAACAAAGGATCAAGGAGCAGATATACTAGCTGTACCAGCATGGACAGCAACTAGACAAGGTAATAGAGAAGTTGCAAGGCTTGATTGGTTCTCTCTTGCAAGGACAAGAAGTTTAGAGTATGGTGTTGTTGTAGTTGTCTCAGATCACGTGATAAACAGACCAACAACTGATGTAGCTAACGCTACTGTTATATTTGATCCTGCTCATAGAAAAAAGTTATTTCCTAAAGAAGAGTTTATTGTACGTGATATTGAAGAAATAAACTTAGAAAAAACGAAATCCTGTAGGGAGAGATGGATTAAAAAAGGATTGGGTGTACTAAAGTAAGATGCAAACAAGTGAAATGGCACTATGTTGCGATGAATTATTAGACAAAGAATAAAGCAGTTGGAATTCAATATCAGCCTTGAAGCATTGTGAGCTGTGGTTAGCGGTTTACAGTTTGTTCCAAAAATAAAGGAAATAGTAATAATTTTGTGGTTGCTAAGAATTCTTTTTAGCATAACATGCAAGAAAAGGAAAAAGACAGCACGATATTGAACACTAGCTGCTAGGTTCTATCGAAACCGGTGTAACATTAGTGAGTGTTGCTGGAAGAAGTGCAGAACTGTATTAACAGACAATTTGTGCAGATACGGCAGTATCTATTTAGCGATCCTTTTGAGACAGTTTTTATAAATCCGAAAATTATGAGAAAAAAAGAAGGCACAAGCATAAATAAGCAATTGAAGTGTAGAAAAATACAGCATCTCAGGCGAGTAAGACCGTCTCAAAGATTCCGTAAGTCCAGTAAATACCAAAAATCCGTTCCTTTTTTGTAAACTGTCTCAAAACCCCAGAGCCGAAAAGCTAACCTCACGATGCTACAACCCAACCTCTTAACAGGAGTCTCTTTGATATCTAATCTGATTAATTCCAACATCTTTGGTATTTAGCACTACTTAAATACCCGAACCTTTTAAACCACTCCACTCCTACAGCCTACGCGCAAATTTCCCGTAGAAACACTTTTGCGCTTGTTTGTACCAAACTTGCCTTAATGTACCTAGTTCGGGTATTGCAGCTGGGAATAACAACGCATGGTAAAGGGAGAGCGATATTAACGACTAAATAGTGAAGTGATGATGAAAGCAACACTAGATTACATTGTAAAATCAACTAATTATCTAGTTGGTCTTTGTACGTTGTTTATATCTACTGGCGAGCGTTTGGTGGTTTTTTTAAAAGGAAATGGTGCCAACAAACGTGACAGGGCCTTTTGGCCCAGCATAATGCTTAACGGCACCTTTGGTGACCGCACAGCGTAACAGTGTATGCATACGTTTTTAACTTTATCCAGCATCCCACGAACGAGCCTATTTACGCGCAGCAGAGAACAACCACCTCTCGGACCTTAAACTTGTCTTAGAAAACAACCCAGAGTTGAAAATTGATTGCGTGGATGAAGATAACCGCACTGCGCTATACTACGCATGTAAACACGGTACAACAGCATTCTAGACTGGAATTGTAGCAAAACCGCTTTTTTCCCTTGCACGCATTCTAAGCATGCAAAGCATGCAACTAATTGCGTTATTAAATACTCTAACTATCCCTAAACCCTGTTAAGGCAACGATGACATGGTTTTGTTTCTTATGAGCAAAGGAGCTGATTTAGGAAATTACATTAAGTTAGCTGAAGAGCGTGGGCATTACAAGTGCGAAAAAGAGCATAAAGAGTCCAAAAATAACTAACCGGAATTTCTGCAATCAAAAGTGTTTACAGAATTCTTCGTGATCATTTAGACGCCGTTGAGAGGGAAAGATCTATAAAAGCAAAAAAGAAAATGAGTCTACGAATAGCACGTTCTGCTAGCCCACGTGATAAGACTAAAACAAGACCGAGGGAAACAAGTACAGGTAAATTTCGGTTAAATATTTACATTCAACGGCTTTTTTGGAAGATAAAAAGCGCTGTTCAGTTTTCGATTTTGGGCTTAATTTGTATCTGTTTAGCGTATTATTATGATGTAGAACGTGTAAAAAATGCAAATGCTCATGTACAGATGAAGTATGGTACATTGAGAGACTAATACTAAAAAATCGAATCTTATTTTTTGATATAGCTAAACGGCTAAAGCAAGCTGGATGGTGAGTGCCAAGAAACAAAATCAAACAAATATTTGTTGTCTGTAATGAGTGTTAATATGTTTAGGAAACCTAATCTACCTGTAATTTTAATACCCGGACTAATGTCCACAATACTACGTGTGCGTACTTGCTTCTCTTTTTTTTCTTTTTTGATTGTTACTTTCTTTTTTCTTTCTTTATTCTTATGTACTTTTAAAGGATACAGAAAAGTCTTCACTATTTCATAGAAAGGGAAGACGTGTTTGGGTATCTGTTGGAGCTATGTTGTTTGATTTAATGGAAAAGTCAACAACTATTTCGAGCGATAAAACAAAATCAATCGATCAAGGTCTTCTTGATAGAGCTCTTCAATTACACAAGCCTGTCATTACTGCAGGAGTAAGCTATAATTTTTAATACTTTATACTTGAGTATAATTTTAACTAATAATTTATAAAATAGGCTAATTGCGAAGATACAGTTGAAGAAGAAGTACGAAAACATCAAACTTAGTTATATTTTTTTCCATTTTTTTTTCCTTTCGCAGTTTATAACTCATTAAGGGCTGCAGCCTACCGTAATTTATATAAACATACACCATAACTTCATTTTACATTATTTCACATAATTCGTTGGAAAACATCATCATCTAGATAGACTTGCCCTACAACGAAGCGAAATACTTATTTTTTTTGTAGATAGCTAAATATAAAGAGAGTACACAGTTCGAGGTCGATCAAAAAAAAGACGGGTTTGACAGAAAAGAATGGATTGGTGCTCTTAGGCTCCATGGAATTGAATGTAAAGATCCAAATGGTATTAGAACACGTCCACAGAGTGGTCACGAGGGTTGTGCTTGCTTGGATCCAAGTTTACCAAAATCAACATATGTAAGTATGTGCCTTCTTTTCTTTCTCTAAGTGGTTCTTTTTTAAGGTAATGATGTATATTATTAAAGCCTTGCTTGCTGTTGGTTACACAGAGTCAAACTTTGCCAGTATGACAGTACGTCTGTCTTTCAATTGAAAGTTTCTTTTTGAACTGTTGGTTTTTTTTCTTTTCTTCTACATTTTGTTCTATGGTTCTACAATGAATCAGATTTATTTACAAATAAAAGCCCAAAAACAATTCATTTCAACGCTTTGATTATTCCACTAGCAATTGTGTCCTTTTCTGTTTAGAGTCAATAAGAGAAAAATTTTTGTACCGACCAACTTTCATGCTTCTTGATGCTAATAATGAAATCTAGTATGACTGGCGTCTATCTGCAATGCAACTAGAAGATAGAGATAAATATTTTACATGTGTTAAAGAGAGGGTAGAAGACTTTCATAAGAAGAATCATAAAAAAGTTGTCGTAATCACCCATTCTATGGGTTGTATTGTTTTTAAGATATTTCTCGATCACATGAGATACAGTGCAGGACAAGATTGGATTAATAAACACATACATACGTATGTAGCCATGGGTGGTCCTTTTCAAGGTAGTGCAAAAGGATTGAGAGTAACAGTGCGTGCGTTTTGCTTTCTTCTTTTTTTCTTAGTGTGACAAAAATGCAACAAACAAAGTTTCTTGTTTTAATGAAACATGCACTATTTTTATGCGCTGACTACTTATTCTTGTGCTCTACTAATCTCGTTTTTAGGTAGATGGCGGCGAACTCAGTTTAGGGTTTTTGTTACGCAAGAATGAGTCCAAATTTTTGACACGAAGTTGGAGTAAGCATTCATTGTATTTTTTGGCATACTTAATGTTTTTCCTTCTTACAGGTAGTACTGCCAACCTATTACCGACTAGAAAAGATGTAGGAATAGTGGATGGTGAGGAATGTGATGCATTTGAAACTGTGAGGTATGCAATTCGCTGAAACTTTACATGATTTTCTCTTTTATTTCATTTTATTTCTTCATTTCTTCATTTCTCACTTTCAATGCTTTTGTAGAAGACAAAAAGGTGCAGAGTTATGCCTCGAATTTTACAAAAACTGGTACAAGCGATTTGATTACTTATCAATAACTAAGGCACCACCCGTCAGTACGCACTTTAAAAAATCGTCAAAAAAAAAACCAGACCAAACGTTCCTTTCAGTCATCTATCTTCATGCTGATTATATGTCTTTTTCAGAGCGTTTTGTTGGTATTTATGGAGTTAATTTGGAGACTGAGATTAGTGCTATTTATAAGTCAATACCTGGAAAGCCTGGTGAGATTACTGTTGATCCTCACGGCATTGCAAATCTTGCTGAAGGAAATGTTTTGGAAAAGGTAGCGTTCTTTCCTTTTAACTACTACTAGTGGACTGACTAACTGGTTTTTTAAAAGGGTGTTATATACGAGACACCGCGTACTGAAAGAACAACACATGATGGGGAGAAGGTCATGGTTAGTGGTAAGTACAAGTAAAAAGATGTTTACAAACCTATTTTTATGTTTTTTCTCATTACTGTTGCAGCATAAGTAACACCCTAATTTCGTTACTTTTGTTGTTAAAAATAATACCAGTTATCTATTTAACATATACTGATATAAGTAATAGGTGACAGTACTGTTGATTACGAGTCTTTGAGTCATCCTATGACTTGGAAGGGTAAAGTAAAATACTTAAAGATATACGAACTAGAAGAAGTAGCACATCGTGACATGCTATCCAAACAGTCTGTTATTGAAATTATAGCACGTACAGTATGTTGGAGGGGTACAAGACATATAGAACGAAATAATGGCTTTGTTAACTTAAAGTCTGCTGTTAGACAATTGCAACCACATATAACAAAATAAAAAAATTTTCCAACATATTTTACACCAAATTTTAACGCCGTCCACCAATGGCTGACACAATGTGACCGAAGGTCAGGCTCTTTTCCCAGGATGGTATGAGACTAACCAACCTCAGATGAAATACATGACGGTTGATGGCAAACAAGAAGTGACTGATGGGTCAAACAATGTCAAGTTCAGTCCAACTTTTTCCTTGCTGTGTTTTTTTTGCTGAAACCGTTTCGAGTGAAACTACGTTTACACATGTACAACCACGGAAATAGCCCATTTAGATGCTCCGAAACTGGGGTTTCTCTTATTAAACTCAAAAAACAAACTTCCGTTAATAAAAGTCCTCAAACGCTTCTTGAATTACCTAGTGACGTACAAAGGGAGATTTGCAGGCTCGACTTTGCAGTTTTCAATAAATATAATTGTCTCTCTCGTACAGCAGCAATTCGAACACATTACGATGATGCCTTACAAAAGCATGGCCCATGGGAAGAATATAGAATAAGTACGTAAACCTGTTCGCTCAACTCAGAGTTTTTTCTGCCAAAAAAGTTGCTAATACAGAATAGGCCATTTTGATGAAGAGTACTTAAGGATTAAGTGTACTTACCAAAATGGAAAAAGACAAGGCCACTGTATCTCATACCATCTCATTAATGGACAAGAAGCTGAGACATCGTACTACAAAGATGGTAAGGAACATGGAACAGTATATAGGTACAACGAAGATGGAAGCCAAAGTAGTATAGAAAACTTTAAAAATGGTATTCAACATGGCGTACAAAAACACTGGACAAAAGGTAACCTCCATAGCTCAAAGGAATACAAGAATGGAAAGCTTGATGGGTTATCACAGACTTTCTTTGATGATGGTCATTTGGATGTATCAGGGTACTTTAAAAAAGGTAAAAGACATGGTGAGAGAAAGATGTGGTATGTTAATATTTGTGGAAGTGATCATCATCAAATTGAAGTTCATAGTAATTGGAAGAATAATGAAATGCATGGAAGATGTCGTGATTGGCATCCTAATGGTCAATTACTTCAAGATTCTATGATGTACAAAGGAGAACGTCATGGTATTTGTAAAAGATGGTCTCCAGATGGTACTTTAACTCATCATGCAAAGTTTGTTGATGGCAAAGAGGTTGAGGTTTATACTGATTTAAATATTCCTTATGTAGACCCAAGAGACACAATGAGACAATTTGGTAATGCTAGATTATTTGGGCTTTTTAACCCTAACCAGAACTGAGGGTTTTTTGCGTTTTCGGGCTGAACACTTCAGTTTCTGAGCACATCATAAACTCATTGTAACGTTACAGTTTACTTACGTACTATAATAAAGATTTCCACATTAATGTAGATACACGTGATTCCTTTAGTACAATAGAGAACATATGAAAGAACTAGTTAGGCTAATCTCAATCCAGAAAAAAAATCAAATTAGCCCATTTTTCGACTGTTTACTGTGGCAGAAACAAGCACGAATATATTTATACTATAATACTAATGACTATCGCCTTTATTCGTAACAGAAGATCATAAACTTAGCCTTTAAAAAAAGCAAATTGTCAGTTCAACGAATACCAAGCTGAAAATAGAACGTAGATAGCATTTTTACTATGTTGTTTTTCAATAAAACCCATGAAGTATTTCAGAAAATCAAAAACGTGAGAATTTTGTAAAAATGAACGTTGAGTTCAACTTTTTTTTTTAAGTGAACTGTCACATTCTCTTCACGTACTCTTTCTATTTTAAAATGAGATCAAGCGACCAAAGAAGCGCTTCAACAAAAAGTATATATCACAGTTACGCAGCTGGCTTTGGTGCTGGTATTGTATCATCACTAAGCGGATATCCTCTTGATGTCTTACGAGTATGTTTTACCCCCTTTTTGATGTTCTGCTCCTCATAACACTCTTAGGTTCGCTTTCTTTTTGGCTCCTCTAAAAAAAACTTATTTAACGGGGCTACGTTCATGTTTTGCCATCAGCTTGCCAAGTCAGGCCTCGTCTGGCCTATTCAGAGAACACTTGAAGATGAACTAAAAAAGTATCCAAATTTACCTTATCAACCTTTAATCTCGGGGAGTATTGGCGCTGCAGTACCATCAATAGTACTAAATCCTTTGAATGTTATTAAACTGCGATACATGGAATCAGACGTGCCTTTAAAGTTCTTTGGAATATGGGATGACTTAATGCAAAAAGAAGGCTTTAAGTGGACAACTCAGGGGATGCAAGTTACTGTCATAAGAGACTTGGTATGGGGTGGCATCTACTTTCCAATGTTCACCTATTTAAACAATATTACAAAGCCAGACGTGGGAGAATCGTGGATGACAAAGATAGGTTGCATGGCGTGTTCGGCAGCAGTTGCAACAGCACTAGCTTCTGGAATTGATGCAGTAAGATTGCTACAAATGAGAGCTCCTAAAGAGGAGGGTCAATATATATCTTTGTGGTCAGCTATAGAGAAAGCTAATAGACTATCTATGAGGAATCTAAGCTCAACATTAGTAGGTGTAGTTCGCGTTACTCAAACGACAGTATTGAGTCATGTAACATTTTTAAAATTGATGCAAGTGGAAACAAATCATTGGTGATTACTCACGCCACAGAAAAGTGAGGTGTAAATATCCTACAGTAGTAGTACAATTTAAGAATAAATAAACGAAATGCTGGTCACGTGACTCTCCCTAACATTAATTTAAAACATTGGCTCAGCTTGTGCTATTTCTAAACAACTTGTAACAACGTACTTACGATTCCTTTTTTCGGACAGAAGAGAACCGTAACAATATTCCGGTATTCGAATATAAAAGGAAACTGATTTTATTCTATAGCCACAAGCCTCAAAAATCAAAAAACGACTTGTGTAAGTGTTGTAGGTTTAGGATAGGTGTATTTCAGTATTATTGCAGTTTTCTGAAGGTATTAATATTTTTTAGAGTTGTCTTGTAGTTATTTATTCATCATTGGTATATTCTACGCGGTTTTAACAAATATAGAAAACGATACAGTGGTTTTTAACTCGAGAAATTGACAGCGAAATTCGAACTTGAACTTCTTTAATCAAATCCACAAATTCTCACAGATTGCAACACTTCAGGGCAAGCCGTTTTACGCTGTACTGATAGGAATTCAAATACTGTTGTACAATTACTTCTAGACCCGTTCCACGTATTAAAGGCTTCAATCGCCTTGTAAGCCCTCAAAAAATGGATACAGCTTTCGATAGTTCACAAAGACGACGAAGAAAGGTCAGGCGATCAGCCTCTGTTGGAGGCGTAGCTGCTTCACGTTCTACTACATCGTTTCAACGACGCCCTAGCATGCTTAGTGCACAAGGCCCAAGGAAAGTTCACTCTAAAAGTGTACGAGGAGCCAGGAACAGTAAACGTCTTCAACAAAGGCGGAAACCAAAGAAAAGGATAGCCAAGGAGTGTACAGAAGAGCAAAAGGAACATATCAAAGCAGCTGTGCGATTAAACCGGAAAACGGTTCAGCGTACATTTTTTACACGTCCTAATAACTCAACACGCGACCCTCATAACATTGTGATGGATGCTATAGCTGCGGCTGAAATTAGAATAGATGTTATGGCGAGATCGATCACAGACTTCGCAATAGCGCTAGCTCTTAATGATAGAAGAGATATACCTATACGCATTCTAGTGGATAAGACAAACTTGTGTAACAACGAGTACTTACGCCGTTGCATGAATTTAATCGCAAAACGTAACAAACGCGTCTCTTTCAAACAATGGCCTCCTGATGACGCAGATAAAAACATACAACTACGCATGAAAGCCATGATTATTGACAGATACTGTGTACTCTCTGGGACGTACAGTTACTCCATAGCAGCCAAACGCCAACACAGTGAAAATCTAGATGTCACTGTTGACCCCAGAACAGTTAAGAGTTGGAAAACAATGTTCGAAACACACTGGAAAGAAGGCGCTCCGTTCATTGTGACCGATGAAAGAACCAAAGCAGAGTAAAAGTGCAAAAAGGGAAAAACGCACTCTAACGATTTTACAAGTACACTTCAACCGAGTTCACGCGTCTATAAACGCTATAGAAATAAAGTAATGTTTAAAAAACTGCCTGAAAACTTTTTCTGAAAAACAAGGCCATGCTTCAACAACCTACACAAATAGTATGTACAGTTTCATCGCCAATTTCGACTAAGTGAGATAAAAAATGTTGCTGGTATTCAGTGATGTTACGAAAACGGTTTTTGACTAGAAATGACTTTTAGTATGCACAAATCAAAGCACGTCTTCAATTTACTTTACGCAAACTATATAGACCATCTACCCAAAGTGCTAAAGCATATATTGGAGTGTATTACGAGTAACAGGAGGTAGTGTAGCAAAGGTGCTAACAGTATCTGATTGCATAGTACGAGATAGAATTAACGAAAAAAATGAGATAAACGGCAAAGACTAACATTGAACTATTTTGATAAATGTTAACCGTCTGAAATCAACGACGCTACCACGTAGAGTATGGTATGCGATTTGTTCGCGCTCAGACTCGGATACCTCGTATAACAGTCCTGTGTTGATAAACGTTAATTATGTGTAGATCACCCTGAATTATCGAGTCTAGAGCATCAAAAAAGGGTATTAGACCGAGCCACGGTATTGTTAAACGTGAGAAGTACTAAGGACTGGTACAACGTAAAAAATGAGGTCCTTAAGCGGGCTGGTGGCGCAGAGGCTCTTTTAAAGTAACATAACAGTTTTTATACATAATTCGTAGCTAAAACAGCGTAGAAATAACAATTCGTTATCTAAGACGCTTAATTATGTATATCCTGAGCTTTCTATTGATACTAGATCTTTCAGGTGCGTAAACCGGTCTAATCGTAAAAACAATCATTTCAAACGCCTTACTAACTTCCTAAAATCTCTAGTAAAGTCCCACAAAACTTTTGGATGAGCGTAGAGAACCAAAGGAAGAAATTTGAAGATATTTCGATTCTACTGAATTTGAAGACACTCTGTGATTGGTATACTGTATCTGCACAACAAGTGATGTGTCATGGAGCATCTGAAATCATGCACAAGTAAGTAACAGCGCTTTAGTACTCATTACAACCCAAACAAAAAAGAACAAAAAAACACGTGTCAGAATGACATCTTGCGTGTTTTTGCTAACTTCTTATTAGGTATGGCGACTGTATTTCAGAAGCTGTTGCTAAAATATTTCCTGAGTATAACTGGGAGCCTTGGCAGTTCAAGTACGATAACAGTTTCCAACGCAAAGTGTTTTTTGTTCGCACTCTTATTTGAAACTGCTCATTGCTCTCTGAGCTGAACAGTTTCTATGTGATGAGTACTAATATTATTAAGGTATATCCCTAGAAACTTCTGGGGTAAATGTGAAAACGTCAGAGAATGTTTTAATAGTGCCAGTAAAGAGCTTGACATTAAAATTTTAAGCGATTGGTATAAAATATCAAAGCAACAAGTAAATGAAGTCTTAGGTGCTGGTATCCTTTCTCAGTACGCTTTTTTTAAAAGTTCATATATACTCTTATTTACTTTGTATTAGTTATGGAGACTCACTGTGTAATGCGCTTTGTCACGTGTTTCCAAACCAAAAATGGCAAAAAGAAAAATTCATGTATTCCATTTTGTTCTTTTAAATCCATGTACTTACTGACTTTGAAAAAGGTCGTCTACCGGATACTGGGATCGCCCTGACAACCAAAGAGCATTCTTCGATGATCTTGGTAGAAGTGTTGGTATTAGTTCTTTATACGACTGGGTTAACGTACAAAAGAAGCATTTGGAAAAAGCTTCTTTTATTCTAAGAAGGTACGAACTTTTCTTTATTTACACCTTTCTCTTTGATTTCTACAATGGTATTTCATATAGTCTATACTACCACTTTAAACTTGTGATAGTTTACAACTATTTTTGTAATTAATCACAACGTCCACACAAGGAGTTTGTTAATTGTTTTTCTTTTATTGTATTTTTTTTTTGTTTTGACCTTGTCTGAAGATACTCGTTTTCTCTATCCAACGCATTATATTCAATGTATCCAGAACATATGTGGGATATGAGTCAGTTTAGGTAAGATCTAGTATTATACTTAAAAACCTTACTGGGAGACAGAAAAGTGCCAACTCAATATTGGGAAGATGAAGTAAATATTATACGTTCATTGAAACGTATTGAAGCTACTCTTAATGTATCACAACCTGAAGGATGGTACAATATATCTCAAAATCAAATGGCAAATCTAGGTGCTAAAGGATTGCTTCGATATTTCCCAAGAGCCCTTCAAGCTGTACACCCAGATTACAACTGGAACTTTGACGTTTTTAGAAAACGAAACAAAAACTCACAGCAAAGGTAATCAAATTACTCGTAGCTACTTTGTTAATTTTTATTTTATTTAGGTGGTTATCTCATGGCGTTAAAGGCTTGTTTGTAGTTCCACGCCTAATGTAAAAAATGTATTAAAATGTAATTTTCACTCACTGTTTTTGCCTGTTTGTTCGAATTCTCGCCGGGTGAGGTCAAGTATACAGAATATATGGACAAATGCTAATTCCACCTGCAAGATTAAAGCAAATCCACAGAAATTGAACATCTTTACCTGAAAACTTGCTTTAGAAACATAAGTTTGAACTTTGCTAATTTGGTGCACCAATACCTGCCAAAGGTAGTCGTCAACGAAGGCAAACAGCGCTAGCTGTTAGGTTAGATTCGTTATATATTGATTCTTGTATAGAGTTGTTAGGTCCACATTAGGTATTTTTTTTCTATGGACTTCTTTTAAGGACGGTGCGAACCAAGTGACAACCTAACCTGAATCCTTTTGTGCAACAATTTTCTGTAACAATGAAGTTTTGTAGTTTGCTCCAATATTGATTAGTCATGATGGTTTATTTTCATCAAACAACTAAAAATGTGCTGCGCAGCAACAATACTACATGCTATAACTTGTTTTGCGATAAAAATAACAAAACATATCTTTTTCGCTGAAAATAAAAAACCCTCACAAATTGTTGCACAAAAATCAACGAAATTCAATATTTAATTGCAAACAACTACAATAATGACTACATCACGTACTAGAGAGTATAAAATAGTTGTTCTTGGAGATGCTGGTGTTGGTAAATCAGCTCTAACCGGTAGAGTTCGTTAAAACAATTGTATATCGTTTTTACTCATTAAAAACACTCTAGTTCGTACATGGTATCTTCACAGGGAACTATGATCCAACTGTAGAGGATGAATATAAAAAAACAGTTGAATTCGAAGACGAGATGTACAGACTAAGTAAGCGACGCGCTGCGCTGCCTTTTTTATATTCGGAAAACGTTTTTATTGTTTGCTATAAAACTAACTTTACGCGTAGCAATACTTGATACGGCTGGTACAGAGCAGTTCTCAGCAATGAGAGATATATACATGCAAAGCGGAAATGGTTTTCTACTTGTTTATTCAACAATCGCTAAATCGACTGTATTTACTATAACTCAGATATACGAGCATATTAAACTCGTCAGAGAAAACGAAGATGTACGTACAACAAACTTTAAGCTAAATTGGACTAAAACTTCGCTATTAGCTTGCTATTGTATTAGCTGGTAACAAAATCGATCTCTCTGATCAGCGTTCAGTAACTACGGAAGCAGGAGAAGCGCTTGCAGCTAAGATGAACGCTGTTTTTCTTGAAACATCAGCAAAGACGCAAATAAACATTACAGAAGCTTTTCAAGAGCTCATGTCAGGAATGAGAGATAGAGATATTGCTAAACCAACAGTAACTGACCAACATAAGAGATGGTGTTTGCTCCTGTAAATAAAAACTGTTTAGTCTGTTTTAGTGTTCTTATTCTTTTCTTATTTATTCAACACTTACGTGATCCTAGCTAAGATGATGTCAGCATTACGCCTGCATACAATGTATTCCCATCACTGACAAAGGTAAAAATGGTGCTTGTTAGATTAGAGTGCCTTGCAGATAGCAAATACTAAATACAACTATGTTGAAAACAATTGATTCTTCTTCATTTCCAGCTTCTAGTACATGAAAGTGAAGGACGTATGAAGACCACCGTTTCCATTTCAATCTGGTATCTTTCTTCGGATAAAACCCTTTGCGAAATAAACGGAACATTTTATCACGTGCTTTATTCACAACATTGAATAAAAACCTCAAAAGAGATTCTTCAGTGTCGAAGACTCAAAATAATGGTACCTCAACTACAACGAAGGTAATTGTACTTAGCAAACACCACAGGCGTCACCCTGTACTAAGCCGACAAACCTTACAATCCAACGCTTGACGATTGATTTTATTGATAAGACTGTCAATACGGTTCTTGAGGTTTTCACTACCTCAAACACGGTTGTGAAAGCACTGGGACTCAATTCAGATGAAATGAGACCTTATTTCGCTAGTGTCGTTCAAAAAGCTTCAAAATACCCATCAGTACGTTATCGCTGTTGTGTCCACGCTATGAAATGTATTCAGATAAGTTTTAAGCTTAACCTGCCGTGTCTTGTTGTAAGAGGTTCTGAGACTCATCAATTTTACTAAGGTCATTGCTCTGGATGGCACTGATGTTGTTGGGTTTGACCTATGCTTCGACTATAGAGTTAAAGATAAAGACACTATCCAAATAAAAGATCTCTCGCCTAAAATGCAGATTTGGAAGCTGTTCTATTCTCAGTGTGAGGCTAAAGCTCTCCCTGCTTTTAACCTCAAGAACCTACCAGAAGAAGAAGGCTATATAATACGTTCAGCAGGAGCCGGATTAAAGAAGGCGTACACCGGACAAGGACATTTAGCAGCAATGGTATTGATACTTAATTTCAAAGCAATTTGATTTGTGGATTCTACTTATCTTCCTAAGGTTGTTAAGTTTGTTGAGGGTTTATTGGACGCAGGGTATAGATGCGTATATGCCATAGCTACCCATCACGTGGTTCACAGGAATATTTCTAGAAGTGACATTCTTCACGAACAACACTTTGATTTGTTCACGTGCAAAGATGGGACAAAGCCTTTGTCAAAGATAATAATTCCACCAAGTGCTCTCGTGTATGTGTCAGAGTTGTCACATGCGCTATTGAGAGGGTTAGTCAATAATCGCGCCAAATTGTAGTCTTTCAATGAAAGTCGCTGTAAGCTTTTTCAATACACTCTAGCAGTTAACACCAGTCTATCTAAAATATAGCTTAAATAAGGGAATAGCCAGCCTGACATGGATGTAATTGGAAATGCGCCTAAGCAAGCCAAAGCAATCTTACGAGCGTCTGGTATGCCATTTAACGGTTTAAACTCCAACTACAATGTCGTTTAAACGTCAGATGGTTATTTAATGTTTATTAGATAATACAGGATCCAAACCTACTCTAATAAGAATTCTTTGGCACAAACCAGTTCTTAAACACTTTCTTGAGCACTGTTCATTCGAAGAAGTATCTACATTGACTTTATCGTCTAAAACCTTACGGCAGACATTATTCAAAGGGTTTGTAACGAAAATACTTAAAAATAGATTCCGTGGAGTCGAAAAATCAAAAGAACAAGGGAAGATTTTGGCGTCTGTAAATGATTGTTTTGATGATGAAAATCTAGTGGACTATCAACGATGGATATTGATTGGTATACGAGGCATTGCGAGGAGAGCTGGTATAACACATACAGGAGAAGGGTTTTACACTATCGCCGAAAACACGTGTTACCTTATAATTAGACGGTACACCCTTTTTTTTTCTCTTTTTTTTCTTCTTACGGGTAGGTGTTGATTAAACTGCTAGGATATTGCTTGAAGCGTCAGTTATCATTGGTAATGCATCAGATAGTTTCAAGGTTATTGGATACGATGGTATAAGAATAGCAGTCGAAGAGCTTAGGAACGAAAGCATGTATGAGTGCTTGAGGTACTTCAGGTTTATTTTTTTATGGAATCCTTTAGCTAAAAATAAAACTACAGCGCAGACCTTGACGCTATCCCTCAAACTTGTGATGTACCTTTGGAGGTTGACGATAATTCTAAGGCATTTTTAAGAGTAGCTGAATTTGAGCTGCCACCACCTGCGATAATTGTTACGTCTTCAGAACATAGAGTAAGAGAAGTCTTTGCAGCGAAGGTATATTTTATTTTCTAAAACCTGTTGAAGCGAATGCAATGTTTTTACAATTTTTTAGGCAGCAAGGAGGCCTTACTTTCAGCCTATGGCGTTATTATGCTTATTGAAAGAAGAGGGATACCATATCACATTAAAAGCATTTCTTAGTATTGATAAGCACATACATGATTGCATGTTATCTTTGCTTACAATGGTTAAAAAAATCTCGCTTACGAACGATTCAGCTATTGTCACATCTCAAAATTTTGAGTTTGTTCGGGACTTTGTTCACAAGATTGAGGTAAATGGAGGCATTTCTTGCACTAGTGACCATCAACAAAACGCACAAGAGCAAGCGAAAGCGTATCAAATTGAGTACGCACCTGTTCTTCTTGTAACTTTGTTTTTTGATTTTTTTTAGAGTTGATTTGGATAGTATTATGACGAGAGAGTTACCTTGTATCATAAGAGATGGAACAATGTCTTTTTGTGATGTCACGTTTATTATAGTTGATAAAGATGTACCAGTATTCAAAGTAAAATCATCAAAATATGCCGTTTGCGCTAATAACAAGTGCGTACAAGTAAAACCTTTTTTTTTTGCTCTTTTTTTTTTGAACTTACTTTTTGTTTTTTTTCAAAAGGTACTTTATGAATCAGTTCACAGGTGGTTTCAAACAATCAGATGTCATACCATATATCCTAGTTCAAGATGAAACACCTGAGTCTGCTTTTTATTTCTTGAATATTATGACAAGTATGAACCATATAGCAGAGGTAAATACTCTCAAAGAGAAGAAACTACCTTATAAAACACTTAAAGGTATTGTTGTTAAGCTCGGAAAGGTACTTCATAACCTACCCTTTAATGAAACTAGAAATGTACTAATAGTATACTCTCTTAGGTATTGGCTGAGGATCTTCAGAGTTATGTATTTTGGACGTTAGTTATTGAATGTGATATTGAGCTATTTGATTTGCTGGAAGATGCTAATAGTTTATTGAAAAAACCAAGTTTTGATAAATGTGGTGAATTGTTTACATTAGTATCAAAGAATTACTTGAAAGGAAATGGGTTCATGTATTATCTTTTCCAGAATAAGAAAAGAATAAGGATTCCTGAAGCATTGTTGCTTATATTTATTCAAAAATGTGAAGAAATCAATTCTTTTTTTACGTCAAAAGCAGATCTATGGATACTCGCAAGTACGCCTTTTAAAAATAATCCAGCAAAATTATTTTATTATGTAGCGGTCACATAACTATGTACCAAAAGGACTAACAACGAATTAGAATTATAAATTTACTTCCAAGTTCGCTTTGATTTCATTCAAAAAAAACATGTTTCTACTTTAAATACAACTTTGTACTCGCTTAACCAATGCTTCGTACAACTTTATGTTACTTGTAATAGTAAAACCTGTATAGTTGTAACATTGGCTAAGCGACTACAACAGTGCCAATATCATAAACAACTATTAAACTAATGTTTTTTGAATAAAGGAATGGGGTCACATTTTCGTATAGCTGATGAATTAGCTAAAGAGTTACCACCTACATTTGCATCGTATCTTTACCTTTGTAAAGATAAACCAAAAGTACTATGGTGGCATGATTTCTTGGGTTCTATCGTAACTTCGAAGGATCTTAACAAGAACGCAAAAAGCTTCCAACAGGCTTGCACTGATACAAAACCAACAAGGCACATGAATACCTTATATTTACAATAACTCAACGTTTTTGTCAGGTGGGTCACACTAGGGTCAAGGAAAGTTACTTTTGATTCTTCTAAAAAGTATTCTTTAATCGCAGGAGGGTTTCTTTGGTACTTAAAATACCTTTAGTCATCAAGTTCATTCGACTTTTATCATTGTTTGCTACTTTTGATTTTTTTTGAGTTGTCAGGTTTGTAAAGTTCTACAGATAACTGTTATATCTACCTCATATACTAAATAAGAACAGCAACACCAGTGATAAAAGTTGAATGAACTTGAAGGATCCACAGTCCTTGATGAGTTTTTTAAAATCAAAGGATTGTTTTATTTTGTTAACATTTTGTCTTTGTTGGTAGGTCTTGTACAAAAGAAGGAGATCATTGTGTTATGGCACTTGAAAAGGGTATTTGTAATATACTACATATGGGTTACAAAGGCATAATAACACCACATCGTACTGGACTTGCTAGAAGCCAAAAACTACGTGTTGAGAATATCAGAGGTAGATGTGTTGTACAAATGAGGCTTCCAATGAAAAAAGCAACACAGTTTACTTTTGAGATAATGGGTTGTGTTCCAACAAAAGGAACAGTAAACCGTGTTGTATTGTAAAAAAGAAGGACGTTATGTACCAACAAGAAGATAATAAATACACGAACTATCTTTTATTGTTTTGTTTTCATAGAAAATAGAGAGTGCTTCGGGGTTACCAGTTTGGATTCATTATTTTATTTACCATCAACCCACTTGTGCCATTGACTTGAGTGGCTTGTCATGAGATGGGTAGATGCCAGGCAAATAGTGCAAGGTTCAAGACTGCCATGGAATTGTAAGGAAGTCATCAATGAATGGAATATGCACCTGTCACAGGTTTAATTGCGCTCAAGAGCAACACACATGTATGTGGATAGGCAACAACAACTTGTTTAATGATCGTATCAACGCACTCTGTTTTTAGCAAATAGAGTCTTTCTGTTTTTGTTTTTCATCTGAACAAAAACTTGCTAGCAAGTTCATTTGTATTCTCCATTTCGTTTACCAACACCAGCCAACATCTTAACAACCTCATCTGTTATTGATTTGGTCCGTAAACCCGATAGTAAGTACACCTCACTACGTGCAAGTTACCTCAAAGTTGTCGTCTAATTATTGTATGTACTAAGATTAACCTTTCGTATTCTTCATATGGGCCTGCCAGAAAGTGGTCTTATATCATAAGCCCTGTTAACATTGACTTAGTGTATCCAACGTGTTTGTGAACAATATTTCGCAAAAGAGAGCATGGTTGGGCTGTACGAGCGTGTAGTCATAAGCAGAATTTAACCAACAATACTTTCAGTATTTTTTCTTATGGAGTTACCCGTTCGCCACCACGTGGCTACAAAGGTCATCCACCACTTTTCAGAAAATATAAGACTAAAAAATGAGCTGCGCTCTACATAATGTACAAAGCCAAATTCGAAAATGAATTCGCGAAAAATAGTTTCAAATTTGAGCTACCCAAACTTTGGTATTGTACGTTTTGTTAAGCACCTTTAAACGTATGTTGTCGGTTATAAACGTTTTCAAGTGTGTAGTACTACTAACGAACCACTTTTCAAAACACACCAGGAAGCTGATGTCAACAGAAAATGTGGTTTAAAAACAACAATGGTTTGTACTATTTCTCCGCGTATTAGTATGTTATGGAAGCTGGTTTGTTACTTCTGTCTGTCTTTCGATATGTCTGATACCCATAGCGTAGAAATAACCGGCAATGGTAAAGAAAAAAGGCTATCGCTTCTTTTTGAAGATTGTTTTGTCTTCTTACCTGGCTATTGACAAATTTCGTTCTGTACAATATGTTCATACTCGTAACTATGTTTTAGTATGTCGGTAGCAAGACCACTCTTCATTGAACATTAAAATGTGCATCATTCAACGCGTAAATCTTTTGTGAGTCGAAAAGACTGTAGTTGTTTGAAACTCTTTGTGTTTAGTTTCGTGATCTTGTTGTAGACAAAAAAAAGTTTGTTCACATGGTTTAAAGCGAAGCTGAACATAAAATCCAGATTGCCCCATTGTGAAGCCCAAAGCTCTCCGCATCGTTTTTACAGGGTCATTTTAGAAACCAGTTTGCGTATAAATGCTAACAAACACTTTTAAGGGGTTCTTATTACAGTACACAACTTTTTTGCTTATCAGAAGATAAACCGTGCTGTTGTAATTTTGAATTACTCAAAGGGTAAAACCCATTTGCGCCATTTATCATGCATGAACCATGTCATGTTAACCAAATAAAGGTACCCACAATATAGTAGTTTGGTGTTTAAGAATTCACGACACCCAACCTGTACTAGCGCTAGTTGTTTTTATTTTAAAAACTTTCGAGTGAACAGTAAACAAGAAACAATTTGATACCTTTCTTTGTAACTCCATACGTCTATAGGGCTTTAACAGGACCTATGTCACAGTAACCTTTTGTAACAGAAAGAATACTTCGGGTGGTACCCAAACACACCCAACAATGAGTTACACAACAACGCAAGAAGCAATGTGATTTTATCACAATCCAAAACAGAAAGCATTAAGTTTAAACTACAACAAGATGCGTACCTCAACAATTCTTATCTTCTTTACACTAGCTATTCTATTCTTGGGAGTAGTTTCAGACGATTGTGAGGTCGCTTCTCTTCCACAACAATCTTGCGAGGACTGCGACACAAAAATCCTTAAGTACAGATGCTGTATTCGCTATTTTCCATGCAATAACGGGTGTTCTGACTTCTTGGCGTGTATGAGCAAAGCTCCTTACTAAATTGTATGAAAAAAGCTACTACTTCTTCAAGCATACGCAAATAAACAACACTTCAATTAATCCTTTTTCTGTTTTATTTTTGAAATCAAAGTTTCACTTGTTGTAGTCAAAAAACTTGTATTTTATCATTGTATGTACTTTGTTTCATTCCGTTTTCTTCCAAATTTGTCATAGATAGAATAAGTAGTACGCTGGCATAGAATGCCTTGTTGTCGAGTTTTTGTAATTATTTAAATAAGCGTGTGTTACATTGTCAAGATTGTAGCCAGCAATAAAAAGCATCTCATAGCTTAAAGTAGTCACAAACCTGTCTGGTGGCACTTGCAATTTTGAGTTTTTGGTATTTGTGGGATTTTGATGAATCTTTGAGACGGTTTTACTCACTTCAGACCGTCTTAAACTTCAGTTGCAGCCTATATTTCGAATCTCATTAGGGAACTATTGAGGCTGTGAAGTGGTGATTACCAGTTCTTTAGTCCATTTATCAGTTTGTTTGTATGTATGTTAGATTCATGCGTTCTTGTTGAGCTACAATACCAGATTGGAGGAGAGAATACGTCCCACTCAGCTTCGATCCCCTGGATCGCGTAGCCAGAGACTTTTCCCATTTATTAAATTCGAGTTATCTCTTGTACACATACAAATTACATATTCAATCAATCAACACAACAACTTTTTGAATCGTAATCTGCCATTGTATAGAACTGCTACTTGCTGATGTTGTTTTACGATACTAACGTACTTAAACAAATACCTCTCACTTATCAAACGCCAGCAAAATACTTATTTATACTGTCATTAATGCGAAAAAACACAAATTTCTAGCTTGGAGAATCCGTTTTTATGGGAATATGAATAAAGTATGTTACCACAATATTGTAACTCTATTGGCAGAACAATTACTGAATGCCAATGATGATTATGAGGATATTTGTTTGGTTTTTGGTTTCGCATTGTGTCAACAGAGGAAGGCCTCAGGCTTTCTGACCAGCAGTATAGCCAATCAGAATTAAAATTGAACTCACGCTTTTCGAAGATGGTCTGGAAAATATTAGTAAAACTTAAACGCCAGCCAATATGTTGAGTATGGTTTTCTGCCAACCTCACAACGTAATGTATCGCCATTGTCAAAATTATTGGGGAACGTGCCTTGCTCAAATGTACAATGTCTTTTTGACAGCAACTACTTTCAGTTGTACTACTTTGGATTCGCCCTGAAATAACGCTATTTTATTGTAACGTAGCTGCTCCAGATTAGTATCACACGTGATTTTCTGTTGGAATGCTCACTTGAAGAAGTCCACTACGATTAGCTATAGAGTTGCAAAAGGCTATCTATGTTCACAAGCTGTCCCAAAAAATCAGGAGTAGCGCTAACACAAAATAGTGTTATTTCTAGAGGTGGCAAATACCGGTCCGATACCGGTCCGGTTTCAATACATCGGTTTTCGGTCCGTAACGGTCCTTGATTTAGAACAAGAGCAGTATTCATTCAGTGAATAACAATGTAAGTGGCTTCTTTTTGAACCACCACTCACTTTATTTTGAATAAAAGTAGCCTGAAACGCCTTAAAATTGAGAGTTCTACACATAGAGTGGTTGAAAGCCCTCAATCAGCCCGTTTTAACCAAATTAAGTTTAGCGCGGTAAAACAAAGTCACGCTGGCCTAACGCCCTTCCGTTATGAATACAAGCAATATTCATATTCATTGTCCCGTAAGCCATATTCATTAATATTCATTCATGAATATTCATGGGCGTTTGGTGAGTCAGGATGTTGAGGAGCTTTTGGTTTGTAGCACCTAGCGATGTTCCAAATAGATAGATTCAACAAGTTGCATTTGAAAACCGAATCGGAATAGTCAACAGAACACCAAAAGCCACAAATCCAGTCAAAATCAGCCATCAAATTGCGCAATTTTCGACCGTTTACTGTGTGCATGAATAATGAATGAATTTTTTTAGTCGTGAATATTTGTGAATGTAGGCTGTATTTGAATATTCAAATTATTCATTCATAATGGAAGGGCGTTACGCTGGCCTAACCGCTACTTTTTTTGAGTCAAAATGTGCCTGTGGTGACGTTATTTTGACATTTGGACAAAATCACGTGATGTTACATACTTTCATACACTTTCACCCAAACATCTTTTTATCACTTTGTGCGCGTAGAGCAACTTATCAAGTGCATTGCTTGCGCGAAATAATAGTATCTAAACTATTTTAGGTATGAAAAAAAAAAAGTGGTGATATTCAAACCTGCCACAAAAAGTGTACAGCCACCTTATGTGCATGCACACAGTGAGTAGGTCAATAGATGGAGGGTTCTGAGATTTTGTGAGGAGTACCCTTTGACAAAAATTCCTTTTTCGGCTATTTTTCCGATTTTCCAAGGGTACTCCCTTTGACAGCGGACCGTTTGGACCGTTTACGGACCGGTCTTTGCGTTTCGGTCCGGAACCGGTTTCTGCCATCTCTAGTTATTTCATGTCAAATCCTCCTAGCCGAATTATCATTTTTAGATTACAAGATATATATCGTGACTACGCTTACTTAATTGTGAAGGTCAATCTTATACCTTCTCTTAAGTAGTTCAGACCGGCAACGATAATTAAACAAGCGGAAAAACTCAGCTCGTGATGTACCAAACTATACTACTTTTCGTGTACAAATTTGAAGTCATTTGAAGCTGATACCAATAAGTACGCCATTGTTCCAATACTAGTCATAGGTAGTACAACCAGATAGTACGCTATAAACTCAAACTGAGCACAATCTATTGAAGGAAGGATAGGATACAGTTGACCAAATGTAAGAAATGAGGTGGAGTTGCATTGATGGGATGTAATGGGAATAATGGGTTATGTTGCCTACTTGTGCACCATATTAGAAAGTCACGTGAACTAGTAAAGACCTTCATTAGAACGCAAGCGTCTTGTAGTCTCTACCGTATTAAAACACCGCGCTTGCGCACTTCACTAACCAACTCGCACTAATCACTTAATTACATAGCGGCGGAATCTCCACGTGGCGCTATTATGGCAACGAAAGGTGTAGTATTTTCGTGATACTGTAGTTTTCTAATTTTGTTGTTGCTGTTCTAGACACTTCTGTGTTTCTGTTACTGTTTGTTTTGTCTGCTTTCTACAATAGTGTAGACTGTTTCTTGGTTATAGAAGAACCTTCTTTGTTAAAAGGTACTTACAAGGCTGTTGGGCACGTGCTTGGTTCGGTAGAGGAAAATTGGCCTGGTAAAAACATCACAATTGTAAGACGTGATAGTAGTGACGTGTCAGGTACTGTGGTTGTAAATCACGCGTAAAATAAGATTTCGAATAGGAAAAGCTATTATCATAGACAGTGATATTCACGAGTACGAAAACGAGTACGACACCATTTTAAAGAGCAATAAAACACAAAAAACCAGTGTTAAACCTTGATGAAAAATAAATATCAGCTAGTGCGTTTGATCTTCAAGAAAGAGGTGCCATATTGGTACTTTATTCCGTCAATGATCGCACTAACCTGGGTATGGGTTACCAAAATTTTTATATCTCTAAACTAAGCAGGAATTGTTTCTTATCGTCTAAGACACCCTCGGAAAGACTCTCGAATGAATATTCCAATTGTGACAATATCAAAAGAAGATATTCACCCTGGTCTTATTAATAAATCTCAACAACTTAGTGGCTTCATATTTCCAGGCACGAAGCTTTTGAACTTTTTTTTTTTTTACTCACGTGATTGTGCATTTGTCTCAACATAATGTTCGAAGCCCGAAAGCGGCAAAAAAAATTTTACACTTATTTCCCCACCAATGGCCATGTTACAACCTGAAAATGCCCCCATTAGGGGCGTAGGTAGGCATAGCCAGCGTGGTGATTGAGCGCGCACAACCAACCTATACTTTTTTTTTTTGAACACTTTTGGACTTTGCCTGATACTGAACAAACAGCTGACCATCGAGATTTTTTCTTTATCCGTTTGTAGGTGTTGCTCATTTTATGTCTTAGATAGTAATTCTTTTCATCAAGTATCTACACATTGGGCTTTTCACACCACGATCACTGTACTTATTATTTATACTTTGAGTTCATTTGCAGTATCAGCTGTTATATTGTGGAAACGTATGCTTAGTCCGCGTTTCAGAATAGATATTTTAACTATCCCGATTGTTTGTCTGGTATTTGAGGTAGTTGCAAATGTTTGTACGTCTTTCAATACTGTTTAGAAAAGGGCAAATGAGCAGTCAATCTCCTTGGTTTTTTATTGTTTCTTCTATATTTAATTTCTATTTCTAGTACGGCTGGTGTTGCTTATTGATCCTTTACAAGGGCATCGTATTTATCCTTATACGGTGCAACAAATATTTATAGCAATATCACTACCGTTTTCTCTTGGTAGTGCGTTACTTGTCTCTTTGTATTGGTACACCTTTTTTTCTGTCAGTTTTTTGAAATGGCTTAACATTCTAACAAAGAATTGTAGGCATGAGGCTATTATAAACAAAGAAGTTAAAGTCACTTACTTTATCTCAAAAACAAGAAAAGCGTTTATATGCATTATAGTAGCGCTATTCATATTCTATATTGCCTCGGCTATATCTAGAGCATTTGAGAGCAATAATATTGCTGAATATATGTCAATACTTCGATGGGTAGGCCACTTTTGATTGTTGTACTGCATATTTTAATGTTGTATTGATGTGATACTCTAGACAGCTACAATTCTCTCACTTGCTGTTATTGTGGTCTATAGTATTATAGTTAGTCGTTCTTTATTTGTACACATCAAGCGCATGACAGTCGAGTCAAAAAGACTGTTAAAGGTACACATGAAATTAATAGATAAAACTAATACTGTTGTTAAGATGAGAGCCCGTCTCATTGCTTTCTCATCCTTACAGGCATTGTTGCTCATTGATTTCTTTGTTACCTTTGTAGTTGATTGTACGTATGATAACCTTTTTTTTGTTTGACAATCACGTGGTCTACAAAAACAAAAGGGTAGTGTAACTTGTTTTTTTAGTTAAAGCAGCTGATGGCTTTTGGTATGCGATAATTTTTACTACCTACATTCTCATACTGGATTCTCTATCCATTGTTCAAAGCGTACCTTTTTGGATACATACACACAAAGCAAGTAAACGTACTCCCTCAAGCTCACTCGACACACCGAATGTAAAACTCTCAAATACTCCACAAGTTACTTTGTAGAATAAACAAAAAACAGACAAGGTTTTTGACATCCTTATAAAGCAATAAAAAACGTGGTACTTTTCGTTAAGTACGCAAACTCAAAAAAAATTATCAGTTCTCCATATCTAACGTCTCTAAATTACAATTATTATTATGGAGCAATTATGATAGCAACTATTAATTGCTTTGGTGATTTAGAGGTTTTAGCATAAACCAATTCACTAAAAAAAAATGAGCTGGAATTGTTTATCGTAAAAAAAAACAATTTATGACCATCATAAAACTACAAACCCATGGAAGCTGTACTAATAAAGCCAGTAAAAATTAGCTACTCGGAACGCTCCAAAACCCCAGATTGGCAAAACATCTGCGATGATGTCTTATTCGCAATACTTCAATCTGTATTACAAAATTACGGCTTCGAGAACTACCACAGCCTACAATTAGTTTGCAAATCGTGGACAGCTGTAGCAAAGAGCGATGTGATTTGGAGGAGGGTCCTAAGTACAATGGGTGACTTGGGGAGGCTTAAACAAGAATTATCGAAACAACAGTTTTTTTCAGGTTTAGCTTACCAAAAATCACCTAAAGACATTAAACCGTGTTGGATAAACGTCAGGGATGGTAAAAACGTCATTGAAATGACCAGCGGCTTCGCTTTGACATTGTCCGTGGCAAACAAGAGCATCATAGATTTTAGAGATAGACACCGGCATTCTTCATCTGAACGTTTGTTTTGTTCTGCATACCCCGAAAGGGATGCGAAAGCAATGGCAGACATGAAACGTATCACCTGGCAACTCAATAATGGATTCATCTTTCCAGATTTGCCTCTACACGTGCAATTCCAACCGTTTTTGAACTTGTTTACGAACGGCGAATATTTGGTCAGGATTCAACATCGTGCCTTTGTAACACGTGTTATACATGACGGACTTCGATCAAATGTTCGCAGCCAAGCAAGTATTGTCAATATCGGACCTTTCGACCAGTACTGCCCCATGAATGGACAAATGTACTATGGAGAATATGCTCATGTAACGGATGAATATGGCAAATATCTTGATCAATCACGTGTTAAGTACTACGAAAAGCTTATAACTGAAACTACATGCAGACCTCTTGAGTAATGTTGACGCCTGGAAACTACAAACCTACCAGATTACACCACTTTAGAGGTTTAGACTTGCCACGGGCCACTTCCTTTTTATTAGACGGACACCACAAGATGCAAGCGTACGAGAATTGTAAAATGTTCCCTTCAGTATTGCGCATTCAGTGTTTTAACCAAGGCACTCTTGAGAAATACAAAAGTATTTTTACTGGCTTTGATGATGCATCAGAGAAGTGGAAGTTGTTTTCACGCTGGTTCAATCAGTATAACCGATCAATTGATATCAAAGAGGACGAGTATTTTGAGATGACACCAGAAGAGGAGCGTGCCATGTGGAAGGAGATAGAACGAAAAATGTAACATAAATAAAGCCAATACGTTTCTATTTATATGCTCACGTAAAGCTCCGTAAGGATACACAAATAGCTTGCATAGTTGCAAAAGGCTACCTTACCTATGTTCACAAACCGTCCCGAAACTCAGGTTTAGCGCTAACACAAAATAGAGGTCAAATTTGACTAAACTTCAAATGCGTAAATATCAGTAGACTTTAAGTAGTGAGTAAACAGTTTTATTGCGCCTATGATTCTGACTTGCTATGCCTTTGGTTGACCCACGAAGAAGCACTAAAGACTATCTAATATCTCCGCGGCAGCACGTTGTCCAGATTCTACTGCGCCTTCCATATAGCCTATAATTAATTTACAACAAAGAAAAAGGGTTAAAGGCAACAAAAACAAAGCACGTACCACACCATGAAGTAGCTAACTCAGTACATGCCCAATGCAATGAAGAAACTGGAACTCGCATTATTTTTCCATACTTGGTTAGCACTCCTGGGGCCATATACCCAGCGTAGCATCCTGAAGATTGTTTAGGTATTGTTCAAGGAACAAAGATAATAAAAAAAAGGTACCTGCGGAGTATTCTTCAGAACACCAATCTAAATCAGCGTAACCAATGAGGTCACCTGCTTCCTTCATTTGGAATCTCTTTTCTAGTTGCTCACATATAGCTTTGCGTCTTTCTTTCTTTGATTTTTGACACCAGTCTGGGATACAAAGGTCAGACCAAGTAACGTTTAGTTAGGAAATGTAATCTAAAGTACCAATGCAATCCTTGCCAATGATGAATGCAACCAAAGCTGGGGTTGTTTGATATTTCCCTTTGTCTGTTACTTTAAAGTCTGCAGAAAATGATTGATCAATAACATAGCTAAGAGGACCTTCATCACTGAGCTGTTGTACAAAAATGTTAATTAATTTGTAGAACTGTACTGTAAAGCGTGCCAATTGCCCACTCAAACCGGCATCTCTCCACCAATAGGTCTTGTAAAACAAATGAACTTTTATCACAGAACCCATAGGTACACGCGCATGAAATTGTTCACGTGCACAAGGAAGCTGAGGGGAGAAACGGATTTTCTGGCAAAGCTAAAAAAAACAGTCAAACATCCATCCTAACTATTTCGAGGCTATCTTACGAGTGGTGCCATCGCTAAGATACACTTCTTAGCCCTGAATTTGTTTCCATTTCTGCATGTTACTTTAACTCCTTTGTCTTTATACTCAATATTACTGACCGGATGCGAAAGTTTCTACAAAGTAGTTAAGAAAAAGAGCAGAAAACGAGACTTGTTTGTACAATTGTCTTCTCCAATATCATCAGCCATCATTTGTGCAAGTTGCATTGTTCCACCTTCAAAAAGCCACTCCTCTGGTCCTCCCTCTCCGTCTTCAAAAGCGTCTAATCCACCCGCGCTCTGTATGTAATGATTAAGAAGAAGTCACTTTTGTAGCTTTATAATTACCTGCAAAGTGAACAGAAAAAATAGAAAAGACATCTCATCGTGTTCGCATGCAAAGGCTTTAACGAGTGATTCTATGACACTGCGAGTTTTGGTCGTCCAAGACTTTGCCTTAGTCATACTAGCAATTGTTTGACTATCATACTTGAGTGCCTAAGAACACTTAGATTCTGGATTCAAACAAAAAACAAAAAACAAAAGCAAATGATCTCTTTTTGTTTTGTACGTACAAATTCATGCTCCCAAGGCGCTTTTGGGTCAATCGAACTAGCCATTGAATCAAACTTCTTTATCAATCGGTACATAGAGAGCAAAGTGAAAATACCAAGGCCCATACTTTCCCCTTTGTATTTCTAAAAGAATGAATATTACATCGGAAATAGAGAAAAAAAAACTTGATTCATTAGTTTCACGTACCAACCTCTCTCCATGGAAGTAATTCAAGTGAGTCCCTAACAATTATTGTCAAAAAAAAAAGTGTTGTACTGAATGGGCATGCACTACTTTTCGCGGCTTTAAAGAAGTGCCGTCTTCCGAAAAATTGCTTTTTTTTGGAGTAGGAAGCTTTATTTTTCCTCAAGTCACGTGTTTTGTCAATTTGCTAAGTAGCAAACCCATTGCTACTGTACCTTTAAAGTAGGTAGTGTAGAGCCTTAATCCGTATTCCTCAACTAGCTTTTTCATTCTTAGTTGTCTTGGACCCTTAAACGATTCATTAGGATAAAGATGCATGTAATAACCCTTGACGCTAAAGACGTACGATCCACATAGCTCCGTAATCAACTAGAAAGGTCAGAAAACACTTTTTTTTAGCCGGTTCATTACCTGTTCTTTTTGTTTTGCCATCATCAAGTAGTACATCAGCAGTAAAAGAACGACCTCCTACTCTATCTCTAGCTTCCAATACGAGAACTTTTTTTTTCTTCTACAAAGAATCTGTAAGTTGAGATACAAAAGTTGTTCACTCTGATTTTTGCGTTGCCTCTTGGAAACCGAAAATAAAAAGAAAGTGACCTGAAGCAATACTGCGTTTTGATTTGTAAAAACTCCAAAAAAAAAAACAACACGTGTAGAGGAAAGTAACAAAGAAAGCGCGGCGAATGTTCTACACCAAAAACTGAAAAGTTTTTTTTTCGTTTCGCACGCTGTTCAGCTCTTTTGCTGCTGCTAGACCACTGAACCCTGCGCCTATACAACGTTATAACCTCAGTACGCCTCGTTTAGTTGTACCAATGATAATAACTTCGGAATCTTGTTTCGAAGCTGTAGTCTCTGCTTTTTTTTCAGCCATAGCCAAAGTAGAACTAGTATTGCACTTATTGTAGTTTCTTAACAAATTATCCTGGCTGAGACAGTTCGGCTTAACTGAAAAATTCCTAGCGACAAACTACCAAAAACACTGCAAAAAAAATGCACGACAGCAATATTCAAGCATACGTAATTTTAGTTCGCCCGATTTCGAAGGTTAAGCAGATGTACCTTAAAGAAATATGAAACGTTAAGTGTTAAACGTTTACAAACATTAAACATACTATTAAAATCCACTCGAGTGGATTTTGGTACCTAGCACATATTAACCTGTGCTGCCATACCCACCAATGGATGACATTTTGTGAGCGAAGGTCGGGTTCTTGTCCCGAGCGAAGCGACGGGCCCGACCGAAAGCGAACAGTGCTCTATATTAGCTGTCCCATACTCGAATAGTGTTAAACCAAAACTGTGGAATACAAATAATCCACTTGAGTGGATTTTGGTCTACATTTGTGGAAAATGTGTCTGCTACAAACATCTCTCTTCAGAATAAGTTTGTTGGCGAATGTACCTTTCGGAAGTGTATTCACACTTATTAACCTTGGCGCATGTACTTCGTTTCCTCCTATTGTATTTACACCAGGCTAGTGTACTTCGCTAAGTTATCACCACAATACAATAGCGTCAATTCCAACAGCACCAAGTGCATCAGAAAGCTGTGTACTGCTGTAAACATTGGTTGGTCTACTGATCAAATTGCATCGCGTAGTGGCAAGAAAGCAACGTTTGAGTTCACTTTTTTTTTACACATGTGTACAAATATCACGAAATCTCTTTTGCATCCAAAAAGATCTTGCAATCTTCATGAAAGTGTCGGGTAGCATATCATCTGTCGATATACCTTCTGACATGCTAAAACATAATGCCACTTCTACATTATCGGTTGCACTTTCTAATCTCTCTACATATAAAATAAGAGAAAGGATAACAAGAAGTAATAATAATAAAAAAATGAAGTAAAGTTGATTTTTGTTCTTTCACAAATACACGTGTACAAGCTATTTGTAAAACAAGTCATTTTTTACAAATACTACAAAAACAACAAATAAACTGTGAAAGTACTTCTAAAGGTGACTGTTCGCATTCATATAAAAAAATCTTGAGAAAGTTGTTTTAGTTTGTTTACTGTACCATAGTTCGCTTCTATTATAGCCATAAAAAAAGAGTATAACACAGGATGCCCTTCAAACAACTATTAGATAACATCACAGATAAGATAAACAAGAAACACATACCACAAACACAAAATACATCCCATATTCGAAAAACAAAACTCAACTGTTTGAAACTATCCATAAAACACGTGATAAATTTGAAAGAACCTATATTAGCACCAACATTCAACAATCCCTTAACAGAAAAGTAAGCTATGTACCTCACAATTTTAATGATAGCTTCATATAGTCGTACAGGTTTATCTCTTATCTTAGGAAAGTAACATGTTATCAGGGTGATTAACTTCTTGTGCACTTTGCGTAAATGTTTCACTGTTTGTTTTAAGTAAGAATAAAATGGGAATGAACTAAAAGTTAAACCTATGGACTACTGCGTACCTGTTTCTGCTTGTGGACCAAAGAAACGTCGCATTTGATATTTAAATGTATTGAATAAACATACAAATGTCCAAAATGCGTGCTACCAGAAAGTCACAAGATAGCTATTTAACTTTTTTTAAGTCAAAAATAATGCTTACCTCCTCAGACATTACTAGAAGCAATAATGATACTAGCCGTGCTAAGCCTGATTTGATTTATAAGAATTAACTAATCTACATAATAGTATACCCGAACAGTAACCAAAACTTGGGTCGTAGCTGTGATAGGCATAAAGTATGTTAACCAGCATGCAAGTCCTAAGGTTAAATTATTACTTTAACAAAACGGCTTGTGTACCTTGGACTATCCATTTTTGCGAAATCTGGATGATCGTGGAATGTACGCTTGACATCTCTAATAACCATGGTTGTATACTCACGTCTTACAGGAAGTGATACATCACTGAAAAAAGTTTTCACGTATGTCTACAAAAAAGAACACATTACTTTCTCGGAGCACAGGATTTTTTTCAAATAAGCGAAAACAACCAGTAATTAAATATAACGTTGCGTTGTTGTTACGGAAAAATACCTTGTAGCTGATTGTAGCGGTTGACATTGCTTTAAATCCACCAGAAATGTGAAAATACGATTTTCCTTTTGTGGCAAAAGAGTAAGCACGTGATACTTGTAAGTTGTAAACGTACCTCTAATGCCTTTAGGAAATCCACTCCAAGCAAATTGGTCAAACTAATTGAATTAATTAAGCTACACACGAGTGTATTGAAGCAAGAACTGTCTAGAACAACAAAAAACAAACATTTCACCTTTTTAAATTCTTTAGCAGTGCAACTACCAGTTTGAAAATTATCGAGCCTTGGCGTTAACCACGCAATAGCAGCGCTTTGTTTTTCATGCTCTTGTGGTGTATTTATACTAATATAAAGTTACAAATGTTTTAGAGGTAAATCTCTTTTGGTACTATGTCAAAAAATATCTTTGTTTGCATTCTGGAAACGAAACACGCTGAAGAGACTGAAAATCTTGGTCTGCCAATACCACAGGCGGTCTAGACCAATACACTGATGCATATACAAGACTATGAGCCTACATACAGAGTCAGTTAATTAATTTGTATTTTTCTGGCGTCAAACTGCGTTAAAAGAACAGGCAGTGCGTAACAAAGCTGTAACAAAAACAGAAGTTGACTTCTGATGTTTACCTTTGCGCTTAACAGCCTACGCCACACGTAATCGCATTCAGCAATATTCTTGACACCCCTACACACTTGAGACAGCGCCAAGCAATCATTTAATGTGACATTTGATATTATCAGCAGCCAGACCTCAAATGGCAGCTCTATAAGCGACGCTGATTGCATTTCATCATGCGTAGCACTAAATAACGCGTTTTAACAGATGTAGTACAAAGTTCACGTGCTTGACTTGTTTTTCACTCATTCCTGAAAAGAAACGCCTCGTTTGGATAATTGTTGACTTCCTAATTCGTTAATAGCACTCCAATACTCCGGATAGCACTACACAACCGTATTTAGTGTATTAGAACGTACCAGTATAATATCTGATTGATTCTTGGTGAAACACGTCCAGAGAATTCTTGATTGATACTATACTATCTATAAAACAGTATATACACAATGGCAACAGCTCCAGGACAAATAATCATCAACGCTTTTAGGTAACCCACCAACGCATTATTTTCGATCACTAATCGTATATTTCTCTAGTGCGCTATCAAATGGTAACTTAATGGTACTACAGAGGATGCTGGCCTGTTACCCCAATATTGTTGATTACTGCGATGCAGATGAAGATACTTTACTCCATGTCGCAGCGTATGAAAAGAATACAGCAGCTATACAAATTCTACTTGCCGCAAACGCGCCAGTAAACGAAAGAGGTTGCAGTATGCGCACTCCACTACACTGTGCTGCATGGGAAGGTACACAGCAATACTTTTAAAGCGTTTTCCGCCTGAATTACTACAATTAACCTAAAACATCGTTAAATACATACTCCTCGCTAATGAAATGCGTTACACGCGTTTTTGAGTGATTATGTATTTTAAGAAGCGCTATTCTCCTCTTTCCATTTTCGACCAACCACAACCACTGACTCTCTTCCTAGGTCACAAGGAAGGTATATCCAAAAACTCTGTGTGACAAATTGTTGCTAACCGTACCCATAGGATGTCAACTATTACTGGCTAATAACGCTGCCATACATTTACAGGATAGCTTAGAAGAAAACGCAATTCACAAGGTACAATAAAAAAAAATCAAAACAACACTTTTTCTTGTTATCTGTAACAGATGATTGTCATCTCTGAACTTGAATTGATAATACTCAGTCTTAATGTAGTGTGTCTACTTTTAAAAGATTGCGACAATTTTCTGTTTGACATGAACTTAGTTATTCTTACTTTTTTCGTACTTGATTGTTTACTTTTTTTTTTTAGGCTGCTACATTAGGACATATTGAAGTATTATCCATACTCTTACGAGCACAAGAGCCTCATCACCAATGTGTTAATACCCAAAATGTATTGGGTTCTACACCTCTACACCAAGCCTTAGAACATGGCCACCAAGAATGTGCCAGGTACGTACAACAAGTTGTTTTTTGCAGTAACTTATATGCTTGTTTCAAGGTTACTAATAGCACATGGTGCTAATGGAAATATAACTGATTTCTTTGGTTATAAGCCAATGTTATTGAAGTATATGACAAAACATAGAGAACGCGGATACAATAATAATAACGTAATGGCCTTATAACAAAGACAAAAAAAAAAAGAGTGTAAATTTAAACCTGTACAAATTATATTTTAATGATTCTTCTTATCGTAAGTTCATTAACAAGTTACACTACAAACACATACCGCCTAACTCTAATATGCATACTACACCGCTGCTGTAGCGTATTGATTGCGGTTATTGTAGTAGTATACTACTGTGTCCTTACTTTGTTTTTCTGTGCACTATCTTTTTTGTCTTTTGAAATACATAGCAAATAGACCGAATTGTCACTTTTTTTTTGTACCATCTGAAGTGTGGCACCGAGATCAGGAGACTGAAGAACAAAATCGACATGAAAAACCCTATAGAAGTACTTTTTTGCAATACCAAAACACGACTTTTATATACCTCTTTCAGCTTGTATTGTTTCACATCGATTTAAGGTGTAACAAAAATTCTCGTTAAAGTTTGTATTTTGATGATAAAATACGGTGAAGACGTAGAAAGAAGTACCAAAAGAGATTAGAAATTACACGAGACGATTATTTTCCTAAAGGAATGAGACATCTTTCTTCGTCTTTCTTTACATCAAGTTCATAAAATGTTTGGCTTCCTCATTTCATACCTCTATCATCAATCATATGTTAAAGTAGATGATGAGAGTAACGCACTTTGTATACTTACTGTTAACTGTACCAATATTAACTTCGTATTTCTGAAAACAAATTCAATGAGGAAACTGGACACGTGTACTTTGCAACGATACCCGTTTTCTTGAAAATTTAGTATCACCTTGTTTTAATTTTATAAACACTACAACTTGGCTTTTTGTTCGTATTCCGTAGCTGCTTTAGCCAAGACACTATGAGAAAAATTTACGACATACACTTTAGCACTTGGAGGGCTTGATATAATAGCCAATGGCTTTGTTCCATCTTTACACGTGAATGAACTCCAAGGTTTTTCTAGTATGACATACTCTTGCATTATGTTGCGGTGAGTCACAGCATGGGTTGCTATACCATAGGTATACTTGTAGTCTGTATTTATTAACCACCTCAAGTACTCATAGCCCTAGTAAAACATCAGTACACGTATGCTAAATGACATTCATACAAAATAAGCAAAGCTCTGTTGTCTGGTGTATTCCTTCTTTAGACCTCCTGCTACCCCATATAGGACGTTACCATGTTCTAATGGAATACCTTTTTGCTTCAAGACAGGGAGAGCCTCATCCTCACATTGAGATATGAATGATCTCCATATTTGCACCTTTGGTGATAAACCACATGTTTCTATCGTATCTTTAACTGCATAATCGTAGCTCAGGATAAAACCAACAACATTACTGCCACAAAGAATGACCATCTTAATAAGTCAGAAATTGCTGTACATAGATATTTTAAAGAAAACACTATTTTAACATGAAATGTGCTGTCGTGAACATAAGGATCGTGATTTTTAAGATAGTTTTTGTAACTTCGGAAAAACAAACTTTATGCAACGTATATGCATCAAATATAACCATATTTGTAACGTACAGATGGGTATTGCGCTGCCTTTTCTACAATACGAGCCAAATAGGGCCTGATTTCATTACGACTGAGTTCTAACCCTCGGGCGATGGTGTTTGAGCGAATCCATATGTCTACTGCAGTTTCTACGGTTTTATCGATGTACGCAGCTGTTAAAGGTTGGGAGGATAGTTTAATTGGTTTTGTTGTATAAGAGGACGCCTACATTTGGTTATTTTGTTTATAACATTTGGTTTCGTGCCATTGTAAATGCAGTTATATCACCGGAGTATAGTTGTACCAGAATTGTGAATCCGTTCACACACTGCGAACTATTAATTATACGTATGACGTCATAGAGACCTTTAAGGTACTGATAAAAAGTCCAGTTGATTATAAGGGTACCTCTTTAATGCAATAAATTAGTTGTAGCGCTCCTAACGTTCCGGATTTTGAAATGTTTTATAAACTCTAAATTATTTACAGCGTACTCCTTGCCAGGATTTGACTTGAAATAGGGCTATTTTATCGTAGCGCTGAGCCTACTTTTTAAGAGGCCACTCCGATATGTAGAAAGCACGTGACTTTTCTTTTATGCTCACATGAAGTACTCCATAAGGATACACTAATGTAATAGCTAGCAGAGTTGCACAAGGCCACCCTATGCTCACAAACCATCCCGAAAAATCAGGCTTAGCGCTAAACCAAAATAGGTTATTCCGGGTCAAATCCGCAGCAATCCACCAGAAGACAACGCAGATAATCATCTCGCAGTAAATAATGGCCTTTATTTTTTGAAAAACTGGTGGTATTTCAAAAGCATGTGTCACATTTCTTTTGCCTTTCCTCATACGTACCAAATAAATAGTTGCGAATCTTATTACAATAAAGCACTTCAGGCTCAAACCAGGCAAGCTAATGCTATGATGCCTTATGTCTTCAAGGTAAATGCCACGAAGTTTATGTTGCATCGAAATAGGTTCATATATATCCAAGTGGATAAATGGAATACAACAATCAGGATTCAAAAAACTTGACACTATTCAACAAGTATTTTTTGTTTTTTATTTTGATGAGATACAACAAATCTTCTAGTATGTGAAAACAATACCGTTGCTCTTTCCAAATGCGCATTGGAATGTTTCATTTACAATTGTCTTGAAGTCACCAGGTGTTGCGTATTTAACGCCAATTGTGATCTAGAGAAAATAAATAAATAAAATCAAAAAATAAGAAAAAAAACGCAAGGTTTTTGTATTGTGACTACGCTGTGCACTTTTCAAAAAACAAGATCCAAAAGCAGTAGATTTAGGCGAAAAGTACAGTGAATAATAATAAAGAAAAAACTAAACAAGTGGTACGCAAAATAAATCAAAAAAAAAAAGAAAACATTACACTTAAGAAAACGAGAAACAAAAAACGTACAGTATCATCATCGTAGACTCTGACATTAGCGTAATCATAAATCCATCCGTAAGCACCAGGATAATCAATAAGCTTTGCTTCGCTAAAAGCAACGTATCCACGCTTGCCTATTCGAGAAGTAAATACATAGAGACACAAAAGAAAGAAAGGTCCATTGATATTAATTATCCGCGTACTAATAAGACCAGGTAAGAAATATTCCCATGTAGCAACATCTTGACCTCCAACAGCTTTTGGTCCTTTTCCTGGACCTCCATTGAATTCACACTGAACAGAAGTAAGAAATAAACAAAAAACAAAAAAAAAAAAGGAAATAAAAAAAGTGGTAACGCACGTTGTAGTAATAGTAGATACCGCTTACTTTTGAACCACTCTCAAGAACTGACATTAAATGTTTGAAAGTAGTAATCTCAGTTTTTTCTGACTATAAACCATGTAAGTACCCGCAATAAAGAAAAAAAGAAAAGTTCTTGTTGTTGCAAATTTTTTTGTTTGTGTTTGACACGTACAGCAACTGGACGATAAATGATTGGTGTGTGGTATGGCATGACACTCTTTCCGTTAACAAGGACATCCTCCTATGACATAGTCGTTAGTACGTGATAATAAAATGATAAATAATGCATCAAACTTGTTAGCGTACCATAACAATGAAAGCGTTCATTGAAATTGTTTCATTAAGAATAAAGGTACCACGAGTACCAGGCGTCTTAGAGTAGATGTGGAAGTTGCTGTTTACAGGATTGTATTTGTATTCAGCTGGTGAGAACTCTGCTGAAACCTGTAACACAATTATAAGAAGGCAATCAAGGATTTTCAAAAAAACAAAAATAAAAGATTGAAACGCTTTCTTTAGAATGCGGTGTACTGAAAATGTTTCTTTCTACGCGCAGTGAGGCTGTTGGGCTATAAAATTGTATAGCATTTTTAGGCACCTTTTTGTTACAAATCGTTCACTACTCGTGAATACGCGTAAAATGCTTGGAGCGGACAAAACGTTCGCAAATGAACCAACAAAAGGGGAAGCGGTAAACAAAAAAATCAAAGTCGTACTTTGAGCTCGTTGTAGTCGATGGACCAAGTGAGATCATCCAATTTGAAAGTATCAACTGGTATACGCTTTGGTATGTCATACGCAGTGAGTCTTACAGCTCCAGTCTGTAAAAAACCGGTCAATAAATAATTTAACCGCAAAGTCATTTTAATAACGTAAGCATAGGCTACAACAGTAACGCCCGCGTAGGGTTGTACTCTCGTGCTCCGAAAAGTACCAAAAAAGGAATTTGATCAAATCGAGAAGTAAGGCGGACATACCTGAGTTGATGAGAAGTAAAAGAGGTAAGGTTTGTACAAAGTAGGTTTTCCTTCAAATCTGGAAGAAACAAAGTTAGTTAACAACACAATGACGAACAAGTTGGCAAACGTCATGGTTTCTTGCTACGTACGTGTAGTATGACTCTTCCAAGGCGAAAAAACCGGAAAAATCTTGAGGAAGGTTGGAAATACGACCGTTTACGTCACCTGCAATGTGTCTAGTACCGGTAGGGTTAAAAAGCAGTTCAGAGTTCGACGATTGGCTAAACGTACTGCGAAAAAGGGTGAACTACGTTGTTGTATGCGCGTTCGAGGTCCATTTGAGCACTATTATCAAGTTTCCTGTCGAGAAAAAACCCTTTGAATGTGTCTAGCTGTGAAGCTTGTGCTAACGCAAAAACAGCGCATGATACTGCAATAACTAGTAAAACCGAGCGGTTGTGCATTATGAATTACTGGTTAGAAAATCGGAGCTTGCTAAATTCAACAGAATTAAACAATGACATTTCGTTTAACTTTCTCGAACTATTTTTGCACTACTTGTATGTTTGACTACGTGTGCGTATGACATCGCACTCAATCTTATACCCATCTAATTACCCTTGTACAGAACTGTAGTACAAAATTAGAAAGATCTGCTTATTAGGAGTTGGCCGTATTCTCGACACAATCCTAATGACAGCCTTTGTTCCTGTTACGCTACAGTTTTATGTCGACTTCCACCAACTTGAAACGTTTCCGCCGTTGTACGGCCTTTATTTGCGTAAGAGAGCGAAGTGTGATTCTTTGCATGCGTTTCGCGTAAGAGGGAATTGACTCAGATTATCGATAATCTTTTGTGTCGATACTTTTTTTTGAGATGTTGTTGTTCAGGCTCTTATGCCGGCTATTTTTCTCAAGACCGACCATCCATTGCACCACTTTCGGTTGGTTTTCCGGCTGTCAATAAAGTTAGTCAGTGGCTGGAACTCATGACTAGGCGTCCATGACCATGGGTCTTGGTTCTTTAGTACTCCGTTGACAATGCTGGTGCTGTAAAAGTAGAGCACCAATACCTAAATGTAGCCACATAACCCTCCAGTACTGTACAATCAACCATCTCCCGTGTAGAATCCTTTTGTATGTTTAACATCATGCTGCCTGAACTTCACCTAAACAAAGAAGTACTCTTTTTGTAGTACACAGGGTTCATTGAGGAACATGAAATATAGAAGACCTACAAAGAAAGTCCGATTGCAATAGGTTTGCCTTGTATTTCGATAAAGTATATTTATTAACGTTGTAACCACATCTTCTCTGTATTGCGGTGAAATATTGCTTTTCATGTACTACGCCATTATTTTTCGAAATCAGACCTAAACATTTAAATTTTTCAATTGGTAGCATGATGAACCATGCTAAGTGGTTCTTTTAGCTGCTGTGATTGGCCAGGCATGTACTCACTGATTCCAATTAAATAAGTTTGATTGTAAAAGAATCATATACAGGCTGAAGTACTGCCAGCTATTTGGAAACCAGGCAAGTCAAACAGTGCTGCTTTTGTTTTTGTAATTTATAAATTGATACTTTGGTAACTCGTTACTTTTTCACTGCTTATGTTGTAATGCCTTGAGATATACCTTGCAAAGTCTGTGTATCTGGCCTGTAAAATTAAGAGGCGTATTTGTATGGCTAATAGAGTACGCAAAAAGCATTCTGAGGTGAGTAAGGATATCATACTTATGCAGTGGGAATTCGTAGCTAGTGGTGAAGTTGTTATCACCACAGGGAATGACTACCTCAATGTTGCAACTTTCTTTTACCTGCAAGGTTCCCTGGTATAACATGCGCATCATAAAAAAACAGTTGGCTAGGCTCATGCAACTGGGAACAAAATTCGTATGTTTTTTAAGTACTGTAGAGGTGATATAAGTTGACACCCAATACCTCTTGATATTTTGCTCCTGCCATCCGAAGCAACCTGGGGTTAATGAAAACACCAATCTCTTTCTTGTGTTCAATATCGTCTTCGCCTTTGTCTGTATCTTCGGTATAGAAGCATCATATAAGCCAGCATACCTCTATGTGCCTATTGTTGTTTGGAGTGAGTTTGAAAAGTTTTTGAATGTTATCCAGTAAGGGAGTTGTGATCCTTGAGATATTCTAAAGTCGTCTACGTTGTTTTGATTCCCACTATATCCAAAAGAATTTAAGAGCTCCTCTAAAATTACACCAGTTTGTTATCTGTACACCTAACAGTTCAGAGATCGTCCCCAATTAGGGACTCTAAAGAGCTTCCGAGTTGGATTTTATTGTAAAAAGGGACCGAGACGAAATATGGTAGCTAAAAGTGTTTGGTAGGAAATAATTATTAGTAGCTTTGTGGCAGATTAGGTCGTAACCATTAAACTTAGAGCCATCTGTAGGCAACGTGTTATTTGTAATTTCATCATAGATTCATACAATATGATGGAAGAGGTGAGATCTAATGTCGAACGAATTGTTAGAGCATTGGATCAAATGTTGAAAAGTTTCAGCTGGAAGGTCATAGAGGGAACATCTAGGATTGGGATAACATATACGTTGCATACGGTGATAAAGACATAGAGATACTTAGGTAGTCTGTGAAAGACTGTGTTATTGATATATAATGCGTGATGTTTGACTCTAAACGAAAAATCAACAACATTCTCAGAGTTGATGTACTTAGTAGTGATGATTGACAAGTCTGTAATTAACTCTTCTCTACTGCTACCTTCTTTGTAGCGGATATATTGTTTATGCATTCAATCTTTGTTTGTTCTGCTTGTTTTTTTAAAACCTTCCAAAAGGGTCTTTTTTGATATAAATAATCAGAAATTAGCAGCGCCGACAGGGTGGACTCCAGAACCCAAGAGACTCCTTCCAAAGAGTGACAATTATGACAATATGGAGTCAGCATAGGTTCATAACAATGGCAAGTGGGACTAGTTCACTGAGAATTAATACGTGATAATAGCTGCTGTTTTTTCCTTTATCAGTCTCGAGAGTATGGCTAGGGTACCATATGATCAACACTACCTGAACGTTCTGATATTAGCTTGTAACGATGAGAATGGGAGGTGGTTATGTGATGATTGCCATCTCAATAGCCTCAAGTTCCGCCCCGTTTGAGTCCGTGTGGAAAACCGGCTTTCTATAATAATATTAATTATAGTTAGGTCAATAGTATGAACTCCTACCATCATCTGTAATATAAAGGCAGCTGTCGGAATGTTAGAAAAAACTTGCACTTGGGAGCTTCTGCTCGTTTATGGAAGTACTCAGTTATATACTCATAATAATACCTAAACTATAGCACTGCATCGAGCGTTCTAAAAGTACAAACTAAATGGATAACAATACTTGTATTGAAGAACTTGATAAGTGAACTACGCAACTGCTATCTACCAATCAACGTTACAGATTTAATATGGGCAAAGGGTATTGGCTGTACATACCAGGTTTTACGGACTTTTGAGACTAAGGGAGGTCACTCGGAAAAGTTGTTGGTTTTCGGATAGTGTTATTTTGACTTTAGTAAAAGAAAGGCCTTAGGATTCGTGACCAAGGGTCAAGCCAAGAGATAGGTTCTTCTCTAATCTGGTGTTGTTGTTTGCACGTTAGTGATCTAATGCTATTTTTGTATAAATTGACATATGAATACCGCATTCAGATTAGTGAATCTAATACGAGATTGCTACCTGGTTTATGAGCTGTATTTTTTGACCAGTGGTAAAGTAATTAGTGTTAACTAAAGAGACCGTAGACATAAAAGACAAGCTAAGCTCTTTGAACTGTTATGTAAAATATTATGTTGGTTAGTATTCCCTGGTATTTGTACGATTCTGAGGCTTTAAAATAGGGATGAGCGTATCTTTCCAAAAGAGTGGATTGCTTCTGATAGATATATTATTCTCTTCGGTGTTGGATGTAACTGTGGATTTTTCCGTGTTACCTTGAGTTATAGAAGTCGCAACAATTGGGTAGTGTATCATAAAGTTTTTGAATGTTTTCAAGGTTATTTGCTAGTAGTCGTCTATGTATGCAATGACTGATGTTACGTCGCCATGTGAATCCATGCACCCAACGTTCTGTGAGTTTAGCTGGTGAAGAAGGGTTAATAGTTAACTTGTGATACATTGACATGGCTTTCCTTGTACTTGCTAAATCTGTGCCATACAAGTCTTTTGTTGATTGCCCAGTAAGTTATCGAATCATACGCTTTCCTAAGGTCTATATAAAGAGCATAACAGTTGTTGCCTGTGTTTTTAGCGTCTCGGATAATCGAAAAGAATTGCTTCTGTGCCATGTGAATTGATTTGCCTTTAATAAAGCCAAATTGTGATGGTGACATGATTTTTCCCTTGATGGCAAAGCTCTCCAATGTGTCAGTTTGCATTCTAGAGTATATTTGGTACAAAGAATTTTGTTTATTGTTTAGTGTCTGGGGTTGACTTATCAGGGCGCAGATAAGGCCACTTGGAGATAGTCGCCACACCATCCGACATGGCTATACCCTTTACAATAAAGCAGCCAAAAGAAAAGTTGGAGGAAAAATAGTGAAACCTTCCCTTGCTGGAAAAAGCCCCCTTGGCGTAAAAACCTGTACACAATCTCCATTCCAAGCACATTTTTGACACTCCATCTTCCCTCATTTCCATTTCCCCTTACGCATTACAATCCTTTTTTTTCCTGGTGGATTTCCATCTGTTTCTTCCAGTAGTTCTACATCTCGTTTCTGAACTTCGCTTCTGTGGTACACCGTACTTTATATTTACAGTGCAGTAATGTGATATATGCCATATTGATAATCCTAGTAGCTGCTTCCGCTTTAGCGTTCTCCAGACCCAGCATGTTCGCTACCGTCTCCGCCATTCCCTTCATAACCCATTTGTGATCTGATAGTTCTTCAGCCCTATCGACCATAGGCAACCCTGGTACATTACGTTGACATAGCATTCTCCGCTCGCGCTTGACCATGAGGGCTGTTGGCAAAGGAAGGAAGTAAATCCGTGCTGGTTGGGTTTTTTGAACAGAATTTTCTCAAACACGTTAGCGAGTATCATAAATACATGGTTTGTGTTAATGTGTAGTTTTTAGTGCAATCATACCTTTTTTATTCCCCTACAGCTCTTCGATGCTTTCTTTGGTTTGTGTAGGGTGTACATGCACACCTGATAAATACTATGGTCATTTTGCTCATTTGCTTGAGTTATTGTTTTTCGTTGCCATTGAAATATCACTTGCACTTAAGGTACCTAAGGTCATGTGATACGTATATATTGCTGATGGCACCTGCATCCCAAACTAAAGTGACATGTAAACAGGTTCACATTGTGCTAGTTCTCTCAGAACTGTCAAGTCTTGTAAGGTCTGAAAGAAGTTGCAAGTTTTTGCTAGAAATAGAAACTGGCAAAAAATAACTTGAATGACACTGACAATACTCTGTGTTTAGATGCTATTTAATCGAGAGTAGAATAAATAGCCTCGATAGATAGTTGCCACGCAGTGGCAACATGCAAAGCATAGAGAAAATAAAGATTCCAAGTTAAGTCCCTTATTGTCTGAATCTCCATTAACCCTTCACAGATTTAGCTATAATTTACTGTGAGTACTCAACACACCCATTTCTACACTTTAGGTAGCGCTAAATATTTTTTCCGCTAAATAGAATTGCGTTTTTTTCTTTAAAATAAGCGACTTTTCACGCTCAGCTAACCCCTCTTCAATTCCGCTGTAAACTTCCACCAAACACGTATTTACAGTCTTAAATGGTAAAGTATGGCTTAAAAAGTTATTGCACAGCACACAACACAGAATTTTGAAAAAAACATAATAATGTTTACGGTAAACACAAAAAAAGTACAAGTTTTTGATAAGCAAAAAATAACACTTAAAAATTACTTTTTTTCCCCAAAAACTGGACAGCTTATAAAATTCATAGATGGGTGCCATGGGCCGTGATGAAATGAACATAAATAATTTTTCATACAAGTAATGTAAAAAATGCTTACTGCTTAATTCGGAAGCAATGTGGAAAAAGCACGTGTCTATCATATCGTGTGGGTGTTGAGGTCATGTGGTTTAAAGTGCTAACAAAAAATCAGGTTAAAAAAACAGTTTTTTGTCAATATAGGACTCCACCTACCTGAGATTGATAACTAAACTGCCAAACCTTGCTACAAGAGCAAGGTTGTGTCTAGTAGCAACTAGTGTGTAATCACAGGTACGCACACTCAGGGATATAGATCATCAATCAATGTATTACGGCACCTCAAGTGCCAAGTGATTGACTATTGCTGTAAAACCAGTTCTGGTATCCCCTCCTCGTTCTGTGTTTCCCTCCTATTTCAATCATAGACTACCAAACCCGATCTCATACTCACAAGCATGGTGACAGAAAATAGTTCTCGTATCTACCCCTCCTAGTAAAATGTGTATTCCACATTATTCAATCATAAAAAAACCATTCAACGCTGATCTATCACGGATAGGTGAAAAATCAATCTGTGTTTTTAATAAAAGTTGTTTAAACACCCCAAATCGCATTGTTATCCTCTATTGTTAACCTTTATGGAGAATCAATCAGACATGAATGAAACAGACAATAAAGGACAATTCACGTGCTCGTAAAACGCCATGGAACCGTATAGCAGCACTTTGTGGGAGTTAGACAACCAGTCAACTCGCAAACTTCTCAACAGTTTACTGTCAGGTAAAATAGGTATGAATAATTAATGAATTTTTAAACTCATAAATACTAGTGAATAGTGCTGTATTTGAATATTCATATTATTCACCATTCATATCAGAACTGCCACTTTAAAGAACCCTGTGCTATTATTTTCAAAAGGTGCATAAAGTTGAGTAAAGGCCTACTGCAATTTTTTTTTACCCATATTGTAAACTCTTGCTCAAAGGCCACCAGCTGGCTATACTTGAGTTGTTGGGAACCACTCACATAGCTATTAATAACCAAATCTATAGTGACAAGACTCAAGATGAGTGTTTTTTCATTCTTTCCTAAATATCATGTGAACAATCATGGTTTATAATTTTAAGTGTAAGAAGTAGGTATGAGAGGACACATAGTACTTTTGTAACATACTGTGAAGTATATCCCTTACCAAAGTAACCAGCATCCAACAAACTTTGAAATTCCAAAACCATCCTTACAATACTGTAAGCTGATTTCATGGACAATATACATCACTGGTGACTGGACAAGAGTTTTAATGTAAGATGGTTTTGAACTAGAGTTACAAGAAGCAAATAATAAGGTTGATAAAACTAGAGAAGAGCTATGCAAACATGAACAAACTTAAAAGGAACATATTGTAACTGCATAAATTACTGCAGCGATGAACCTGCAATGGCCACCATAACGACTAAAAGGCTGGGATATCAGCATGTAAATACTATTATTACCGTCGGTATCTTTGAATGGTCAGTGTGCTCAAATAAATCCATAACATGCTGCCAATGACACAACAATTTTCACAGCGAAAATACAGAAAAAAATAAGAAAGGTAAATTTTATGGCAAACACGGTCAAGTTCAGTTCTGATTTTTTCGACAACAGATCTACATGTCAATGCACATGTTTTGTATTTTCAACGAGAAAAAGATTTATAAACATTCCTCGTTTTTGGCTCAAAAAAACCAGAAAGAAGTCCTCACAGCTGTCTCGAAAAATCGATTTTTGACCTGATTCTTTGCACACTAATGCGACATGTATATGTGCGTATAAAACTGTAATAAAAATATTTTCGATGCTTGGTTTTCATTGAATTCGAAAACATTTGAGAAAAAAAAAACAGCAGAATGAACAAAAATTTTTGACTTGTAAGCATAATGTTACCGTATACGGAGCCTCATATTGTACGTGCCCAAGCAACACAAGGAAGAAAACAGAAAAAAATAGTTTCTTTTTACCATTAGTGTAAGGCATAGCGCTGGTTACTCAAGACTTTCACTTGGATTAAATGTTAACTATGTTGGCGAATGAACCAAATAACCAAGGCGAAGCAGTACACGGAGGGCATCTCATCTAGATCACAACTATTCAAACCCGAATGACACGGATTGCTATGTGAACATGTCATCACCAGTGGATACTACATCATTTAGGTTTAGACAACAAATGGTTGGAAGCGTTCATGGTTGCTACGAAGATCAAACACACAAAAAAAAAGTTGTTGCAAAATACTTATGTAGTGGTGTTAGCGCTCAATACTAGTAATGCAATATATTGGCTATCTGCTGTGGTTGGGCAATGAAACGACTGGATGTCAGCTTGCGCAATTATAAAGAAATACCAAACCCTCAACAAAAAAAAACGGAACGAAGCGTGACGGCTATGAGACGTAGGGAAAAAGCACTTTAAAACCGCAGACTCAATTTTTTTCGACATAACGCCTGTTGGCACCATGTTAATCTTCTACGTCATAGATACACAAAATAGCAGAAAAAATTGTTGTAGTACATGTTCTTTAGAGAGTAGATAGCGTATTATGGCGCGTAAGGAGTTCGTTGGTGCCGGTTTCATGCCCGCAGTGTTGTTGGTTCTGTTCAGCTCAAAATACAGTAATTTAAATAGCCATCGCCTACCCTGACAATATAAAGTGTCACAAATGAAACAAGGGGAAGATAGAAACTAACAAAACACGAAAAAAAATCTATCTCAAACATGTGATCGCACAAAAAAACCCCAAGTGATTACAGCGTCTGCCTAGCGTAAAAACAGGTCGACGAGTTCATTGTTGTGTTCCCGGTTCTCGTTATGATAATGTTTGTTATAATAACACATTGTTGCCTGTCGGGTTAAAAAATAGTCCGCGAAACCAGCGTTCTACATTACTGCAAACTACAAAGAAAATAGGTTTTGCCATCCAAAGGGTTTTTCTTTGTTTTCACAACTGTATTTTGAAAAACCGGTGTTGGAACTTGTTTCGCTCTATCACGACATCTCGTAAAATCACTTGCTAGCTTCACAATTAACGCTGTACTACTGAAATCTTACCTTCAGCCTCTTTACAACGCGTAATGACCACAAGACAGCAATGAAATCTTTGTTGAGGCTTTTTAAGATAAGAACTGGCGTACCGTAACAGTAGCGACTACAAATACAATCTCTTTGGGTTTGGATTGGTTATTGCTTGACAACAATCTTAGAAACAAGAGAAAAACTGATTTTACGTTTAAGATACTTAGTGCAAAGAAACAATAATTCATTTCCGCGTTGGAAGCGTTCATCTAGCAAACCTACAAAGTAACACATGTTATGAGGATGATAGAGCCCAACGTTAAACATAGGTCCTTCAAGAGCAGCGTGACAATGAGTTGCAACCGGCAAGGCAAACACCTTATCTTGATCTTAATGATACTTTGTTTTGTTTGGTTCTATTTAGTGTAAAAGCGTTCCAGAATGGACAAACACTAACAATCCATTAATTCTTTATTTGTTTTAACTTAGTGCCGTCATATCTCACATCAATGCTTTAGCCTTCATCTGTGACAAACATGTGCTTATACCATTGTTATATTAGGCAAGAAGTGAATAGTATAAACTTCAGCCAACGCTTTCAGTCCTTTAGCTGTCACTCAAATGTTCAAGATATTACATTACCACCAGCTAGCTGGTGACTACTTCACCTGTGGGTCTAGTACCAGTGATACAAGCGTAAGTACTAATCAGTTCAAGGTACAACGCTATTGTATTTAATAACATTATAGCTAGTCTTTGCTATAAGATATCTAATTCTGGAACAAACATGAAGGAATCGTCTTTGTAACATGGCACTATGGTCACTGATATATATGTACTATTCCCGCCGCCACAATCCCGACACTCCCTCGAGCATACCGTGTATACCTCATTCAATTCGCATTGCGAATCTCTGCATGCTATGAAAATAATGACAAAGTCTTCCTTTCAATTCAATAAATCCTGATATTTGATCCAATATGAGCACTTCCAAACACATTGTTTTAGCAAACAAATCTAAATTGGAGTTTTAAACCTAGTGATGAACTACAATATGTATTTGCTGAAGTTTATTTCAAGTACAGATGGCTAACAGTTTTCTATATTGACTCTTTGTCTTTAAGAATGCAATCATTATGGAAGCATCCAATCCTATGTTCATGTATAAACACTAGAAGAGTTCTGCTGAGTATGGAAGTTGTTCAGAAATATTAAAAAAGCAACATAAAGACTTCCACACCTTGAGAATTTGTTGTGAAGATCTCTTTGCTCTAACAGAAACTCCTAATTATATTCCATATACTCTATGCGCCCTTACAATACTACATGTGACATATTTCAGAGAGAACTGAACATTTTCAGAGCCAATACATGGAATCTAAGTAGAGTTTCCATGTATCCTTTCCATGCTTCCACAGTGCAGTGTTGTACTAGTTTAGATGCCCTTCTTTGCTTTCCTCACTTGTTCTCTTACCAATAGCCAATGCGAAGGACCAGATATCTTTGACCAACAGTACACAGTGCCTTAGGAGCAACAATGGAAAAGTAACTTGCTGTTTTGATCATCCAAGTACAAGAGATGAAGGACTAACATGTGTTAATATGTCAAAAGTTGTTCTCTGTGTAGTTTTTTAGTAGCGAAAAACGCACGTGCGTTTATGAAAACCAGCGTGGAAAAATTATTTTTATCGTCGGATTCTATGCACTGATACATGTTGCATTGGTGTGCAAAGAATCAGAGTCAAAATCGGTCTGGTAAGCCAGAAATTTTGACTTTTTTGTCAATTTTTTGCTTCAAAAACGAAGACTTTTGTTACTTCAAAAAAAAATTACAGAAAAAAATAAGAAAGGTAACATTTATGGCAAACACGGTCAAGTTCAGTTCTGATTTTTTACACAATACACCAACATGTCAATGCGCGTATTTTCAAATTTTTTTGAAGGTAAAAGTTCTTCGTTTTTGAAGCAAAAAATCGACAAAAAAGTCAAAATTTCTGGCTTACCAGACCGATTTTGACTCTGATTCTTTGCACACCAATGCAACATGTATCAGTGCATAGAATCCGACGATAAAAATAATTTCTCCACAGGTTTTCATAAACGCTTTACAAGTAGAATAGCCTTGTAAATATTGTTTTGTTGTGCTTCTTAGGCGTGGTTTGTTATGAGTTGACTGGTAGTAACATGTTAACAATCGATTAAGTAACTTAAAGCAAATAGTAGTTTACGTATTGTCTGTTGGGATGATTGGCGACTTCATTGAGTGGATCCAAGAGTGAAAACAAATAGAGGCCTATACAACTACAAAGCTTTTTAGTTTGTGAGTTGAATGGGCACGTAACTACTCACAGTGTTTATTGTTGTCCATCGTTGTAGTACTCTTCTAAATTTCATCGTGTACACAATTGTATAAAGTAACCAAAAGACCAGTATTGTTGGTTCGATCAGTATAATTAAACAACTCAACCAGTACGCCATTTTCGTTATTGTTCTCCTTCCTCTTCAGCATTTATATAGCACTATTGGGTATGAAACATACTGTTAATGAACGTCTTAAGCCCTTCATGACATTTACCATGGCTCCATTGCTGAATTCTTGTTTTGCCCCGATATGTGCTTACACAGTGCAATGTTTGGTACCGTGTACACGCCAAGTATGATAATTTTATGCTATGGCCCGTAAACAAAGAGTACAATACGTTAAGCTAACTGATTGTTTATTTGTGAGAGAATATTGGCAATTGCTTACATGGATCTACTTCGTTGTACTTTCAAGGTTGGGCTAGTTTGGCTAGTAGAGTGGCGTTGCTCTCTTGTAGGCTACTGGCTCTTTCTATTAACTTGGCAATAAGTTGTTGTTCCTTCAAATTGGTGTCTTCTAAGCTATTGACGTTTTTTTCTATCTTGCCTTTGTCTTGCTTCAAGTTGGCTATGCATTGTTGTTGCTTTTCAATGGCTTGCCGTAAATTCTCATTAACTTCCTTCGTATTCGCATTGCTCTTCTTTAGTTTGTCAACCTCATGGTTGGCTTTTGTTAATTCTATTTCAAGATTGACATCATTGACGTTGTTGTTAGTTGACAGTTGGTCGTCGGTTGAGTCCACATGAGAAGCCCACAATTTTCTAGTACAACAATATAAGCTATTCAAGAAACCTAAATTGTGATGTCTTACCGGTTGCTAATAAGATTATCATTCTCAGAATCGGAGAGATCATCTGAAACTTGATCTTTTTCAGTTTGTTTATTTTCTCCTTTCTCTGTCTTTTTATTTCCTTTCTTGGGTTTATTTTTGTTGCGTGTTTTCTTTTTTCCTTGTTTCAGCGCAACTTTGATGACATATCGAGCAACAGCTTGAGTATCTGATAACATGATGCTTAGATTTAGATCGAAACTTCACTTTTTTTTAAAGAGTTACCTTGTGCAACAACAAGCTCATCGCATACTGCATTGGCGACTTTATCTTCTGCGACAGGTCTACCCAATTTATCTACCAATGTGTAATGACTTTGGTAGCCTGGTTTTATTGGCTTTCCTCCCAGGTCGTTTTTTGGGCTTACCTTTTTGTAATCATTAATTAATACATGATATAAAATTCTTGTTTGTGTACAGGATATACGTTGCCAGGAGTGACAAGACTCAAAATAACTGTTTTTCCTTTTTTTCCTGTTCTATCGTATGAACAAGCATACTTTATACTCCGCTACAGTGGAAAAACTAAAGTGAATAGAATGTCATGTTGTTTTGTGCGTACTGTGAAGTAGATCCCTTGGCCATAGTAGCCAGCATCCAAAGCACTCACAGTTCCAAAACCAGCCATTACAATACTGTAAGCCGCTTCTTCACTTGTTCCATGGGCCATCAATATCACTGGCAACTAAACAACAGGTATGTAAGTGCATACTTTTTGATGAACATTACCTCTTGTTCTGAGATGTCTTTGTTATTGGTATTTGTATCATTTTGAGTGGGTATGGCATTGTATTTTTCGTAAACTCTCTCTTTGTACTCTTTGCAGACATCCTTTTTCCAATCTTGCTTTTTAAACCTCGAAAGTTCTCTGCCATACATTTTAGACTAACTAACTTATAAATACGTACTTATGCTTGTGTTTTAGTATTTTGTTGGATCGACCAAAATTCTCTGTCAAGATATGATTGTAAACAAGAGTTGCTTCAATGATATCATAATTGTCACATCCATGCATTTTTGACATCTCCCGTTTGAGGATCTTGAACTCTCTGACAGCCACTTTGTCAGTTTTATCAAGAAGATTCAGTGTTCTATAGTGCGTTGCCTTTACAATAACACCTCTTTTTGTAAAATAAATAAACTAAAACCAACAGTTGACAACTCTTTGAACGCACGTGCTATTAGATCTGTCCCAATTGTTTGCAAAATACAATCGCGGATTCAGGTTCCATGCGTTTTCAGCCTTCACCCCTTTTGTAATACCTTTTAGTTTTTGTAACAGAAACAGCAACTTGTTACCTGCAGTGGTGTCTTTTAAGTACTCATTTTGATCTGTATTGCTCCATGCATCATCAGGCATATCATACAAGATACCTTGCATTAATTGTCCATTTTGTTTCCAGAAGTCCTGATAAACAAAGAGTGTTACAAAAGTGTATTTATGATTTGTGGATATCGTACTGGAGACATTACAACTTTGGGATCGAATACAGAGCATATTAAATAACATGTACCTTTTTCCATTGCCAGGTTAAAATATGAACGTGTTGGCTGAAGGTTGTATATTAATAATCAACAAAGGATATTATATAATGTAGGCATACCAAGAAACGAAACCACTTTATCATTTTATCTTTATCCATTAATTCAGAGGAAAGTGCTTTCATTTTTTTGGTTGCAAATGATGAACATGATTTCCACAGTGTACTGCTTTTTTTACCACATGGAAATCGTTTTAAAAATGTTATAAACCAGTCAACAAAAAAAGGGGTATTTGATATCACTCCTTGAAACAACATGAGAAAAATGTCTTGCCACTTTTCTTTGTCAGGTGATAAAACTAACAACATTAATTTTCCTTTCAACAAATAGTGCTACAAGATAAATTGCAATGGTACCTGAATCAGGGTTTTTTCCGCTTCCATTAACAACATCAAGATTGGCTTTGGCATTGATTAACATTGATACAATTGAATCGTGTCCATTTTTTACTAAAATAGTAATGTCAGTTTAGATACTGTATTTTAATAGTGTCACATTACTTACCTGCACACATCAATGCTGTATCTCCAAGTTTATCAACAGCATCAATATTGGCTTTGGCATTGATTAACATTGATACAATTGAATTGTGTCCATTTTTTGCTAAAATAGTAATGTCAGTTTAGATATTGTATTTTAATAGTGTCACATTACTTACCTGCACACATCAATGCTGTATCTCCAAAATAATCAACAGCATCAAGATTGGCTTTGGCATTGATTAACATTGATACAATTGAATCGTGTCCATTTTTTGCTAAAATAGTAATGTCAGTTTAGATACTGTTAATAGTGTCACATTACTTACCTGCACACATCAATGCTGTATCTCCAAATTCATCAACAGCATCAAGATTGGCTTTGGCATTGATTAACATTGATACAATTGAATCGTGTCCATTTTTTGCTAAAATAGTAATGTCAGTTTAGATATTGTATTAATAGTGTCACATTACTTACCTGCACACATCAATGATGTATCTCCATAATTATCAACAGCATCAAGATTGGCTTTGGCATTGATTAACATTGATACAATTGAATTGTGTCCATTTTTTGCTAAAATAGTAATGTCAGTTTAGATATTGTATTTTAATAGTGTCACATTACTTACCTGCACACATCAATGCTGTATCTCCAAATTTATCAACAGCATCAAGATTGGCTTTGGCATTGAGTAACATTGATACAATTGAATCGTGTCCATTTTGTACTAAAATAGTAATGTCAGTTTAGATATTGTATTTTAATAGTGTCACATTACTTACCTGCACACATCAATGCTGTATCTCCAAAATTATCAACAGCATCAACATTGGCTTTGGCATTGATTAACATTGATACAATTGAATCGTGTCCATTTTTTGCTAAAATAGTAATGTCAGTTTAGATATTGTATTTTAATAGTGTCACATTACCTGCATACATCAATGCTGTACCTTTAATAAAACCAAATGTATTAACAGCATCAAGATTGGCTTTGGCATTGATTAACATTGATACAATTGAATCGTGTCCATTTTGTACTAAAATAGTAATGTCAGTTTAGATATTGTATTTTAATAGTGTCACATTACTTACCTGCACACATCAATGCTGTATTTCCAAGTTTATCAACAGCATCAAGATTGGCTTTGGCATTGATTAACATTGATACAATTGAATCGTGTCCATTTTTTGCTAAAATAGTAATGTCAGTTTAGATATTGTATTTTAATAGTGTCACATTACCTGCATACATCAATGCTGTACCTGTAATAAAATCAAATTTATTAACAGTATCAAGATTGGCTTTGGCATTGATTAACATTGATACAATTGAATCGTGTCCATTTTGTGCTAAAATAGTAATGTCAGTTTAGATACTGTATTTTAATAGTGTCACATTACTTACCTGCACACATCAATGCTGTATGTCCATAATCATCAACAGCATCAAGATTGGCTTTGGCATTGATTAACATTGATACAATTGAATCGTGTCCATTTTGTGCTAAAATAGTAATGTCAGTTTAGATATTGTATTTTAATAGTGTCACATTACTTACCTGCACGCATCAATGCTGTATCTCCAAGTTCAATTACATGAGCACTTGAATGATAGAGAGTGTTGGTTGGTTTAACTGCTAAGGTTCCTGTAACTGAATAGAGATGGTTTCAAGTATTGTTTTTTCTCACCTGTTAAACATTTGTTTTCTTCACTTTGTGGTTCTGTCATGACGTGTTGTCACCCTTGAGGTTAAATAGTACAAAAGTAGTGTTAAGTCAGTGTTAACTGGATATGAGATTTTTCGTTGAATTGTTATTGCGCTACGGTTCTGGTTTTGTGTTTACTGATTCATTACAATAACAATAATTTTGTTTTCCTTGTGCCTGTAGCGCTATAACACAATACAAAGACATTACACTGTGTTCAGTTCGAAAAAAAAAACCAAGTGTTCAAAAAGGGTAGTTAGTTATTACCACAAGTTTTCGTTTGCAGTTTTTGCCGTTTTTGCCGTTTTCACCATTCCACATAGCGCAATCACGTGATTTTTGTATTCTGTTCCCACAATTATAAAGACGATGTAGTAACTAACATTCTTGTAAAGTGAAAGCGCTTGTTTTCAATATGTACAGTTCAAAATCGTTCAAGTTCTGAAATTTTTATTAATAAAACGCGTTGTGTGTATTTCGCTTATAAAACAGTATTTCCAAGTGGAAAACAAGTAGAGCGTTATCTCTAAACACTGAATGCCAAACTCACTGTAATTAATTAAAAGCTTCCGGAATCATCTCCGCTGTTCTTTTATAGTGCTACTGTGCTGTTTCTGGCAGTGGTAAAATGCATCCAATAGGCATGGATGTTAGCCTTTTTTTATACCTTAATCTCGAGGGTATCTTGCTAGGGACTATTTTTGTAAGCAGTTCACACCTCTTATATCTCTGTCGACTGAATAGTCTCAAAGTGCATTTGGGGACCTGTACATCTTACAAACTGTTTCCACATCATGTGGCTAATCATTTGAGCAACATTAGAGTGGATACAGAACTAGTTACACATTTTCTGGAAATGCTATGTAAAATAAAACTATTTTCACGCAAAATATTCGAAGAACTCCACACTTGTCAAAAAATCCCTGTACACTGTTAACCATGGAGCAGAGTGAAGGTACATTTATTAAACGCTTTTACAAGTATAGAACCTCAAATAGTTACTCTATGTATGTAAACAAGCTTTTTATGCGTATGAAATACAGAAACAGATGCAGAAATGGTTTTTAATGCTACTCACGTGATTTTTGCTTTTATGTATCTGATTCAGTGTTTTATACTCAAAAGTGGCTACAAGTTACTTTTAAAGGCTTTCACACTAACTTATTTGTACTAGAAATGTTAATGGCAGTACCTACATGGAAACGCCACAGTTGCCCGTGGGATGCTGTTTTTACTGCTTTACGGGTAGTTAGTGATGTTTGTGTGCGAAATTCAGTTAATTACAATTTTTTGTTAACACGTGCTAGGTATTTACAGAAGCTCCAAGGCTGCTTGTACATCACAATGTTGATGCAAGCCGGGATAGATTTTACTACATGTTTTGCCAACACTTGTGCAGTTTAGAACAAAATGCTGAAACAAGAGAAGAGTTGCTGGCTGAGCTAAAAGCTCACCGAAATGGCATGTATTCATATAAGTGTACTGTTCAAGAAGTACACAGTTATGCTCGTAAAATGTGCAGTGCATTCCATGTTACATCACACTGGTCCAATTGCAATTGTAAAGGTACTACAAAGGTATTTTTGTTTGTTCTTAACGCTGATGTAGATGAGGACATAATTGATGCTGTTGTTATTGTTGACTATGGCGATATACAAGCACATGTATCAAGATGGCTTTACAAATGTCTTACTGCATCAAAAGAATGTAATTCGTGTTGGAGTGGAGGTTTCAAGTCTGTTAAAGTATGTGTCACTCTGCTACCATAGCTTATGTTGTTATTGTAGAGTGTTACAATCCCACCATTGATTTCTGTGTATCCAAGTAGCAAGTCTATTATACCTCAGACCATTGAATTATACGGCCAGTATGTGAATAATTTTTTTGTGAAAAACTTATGGATGTAGAGTATGGCATGCAAGTTATTTTTTAATGTGGCAACCGAATGGTCCTCACTTCACTACATATGTTAATTATAATGATACTTGGTGGTTTGTTGATTGTAATAGCAAGCCCAATAAGACTAAACAATCAAACCCATGTACATATGAATACAAGTATAAGTTTCACTTATACAGTATAGGGGATAGCACCAAGTCACATGCAAACAAATGGAAGGTGTGTGTCGTTGTATATAAAGGCAGTACACACACTGTTGCGCTAAAATTAGCACAGTATAAATTGCGGCACATATCAAGACCCAAATAGACTTGCTTGAAGCTGATCATAGTAATATGGACATAGAAAGCTGTTTTAGTGACTATGAACCACCTAGTGAACACTCAAATGATCTGTCAAGTGAGGAAAGTGGTCAAAGACATGTATTAGTTCAATGTAATGACGAATCAGCAGACCAAGTATTGAACAATGTACCCAAAGGCACTTTGAAGATAGAATACATAACTAACAGAAGAAAAGCACGAAAAGAAGAGCAAAAGGTAACCTCACCAGAAGATAGTCTACTAACAAAAACAAGGGCTCTCGCAAATGGATCAATGAAGTTGGTTTGAGAACAAATAATGGGATAAAAGACTGTACATTATGGGAGGCAGATGTAAAGCGTATTGAAGGCTACAAAAGTGCACTTAAAAAATTCAAAGCACAATCCTTTATTACCAAGGGTGTACGTTACATGCCATATGCTTGATTAACTAACATTTTTAGAATTGGCAACCAGGAGCAACCAATGAAATACGAGCACACAATGGGTTGAGTCCATTAAATCACATAGCCTCTGACAAAATTCTTGGAGTTGATAAGGAACAGTACGCCAACTGGAGCGGTAGTACACCACCGACAATAGCAGATGCCATTGAATTGTGGTTAAATCCTATGTTTGAACTAATTAAGGAGCAATCATCGAAAGGTACCAGAAAAATGCTTGTGTTACTAAGTTAATGAATTTCAGGCGTTAAGACTCTTGGCCAACATCACGATCTTTGTACAATCAAACCATTATGCTAGATATCTTAAATAGCACTAATGAAAAGCAAAATGAAGCAATCAAACAATATCCAGGCATGTGTACTTCATGAACAATATCTAACAATGTGTTAGGCATAAAGCAAACATCATGGTATGAGAAAACATTTAAAAAGACAACAATGCGGCTGCAAAAAGCAAAAAAAAAGTGTGGAGATACAACTCTTGAATTGCTTGTTGCCAAAGTTAACATAGACGCATATATTCAGGCAAAAAAGAAAAATTCACATTATAAATGGACATGTGCCGGCAACTGGACAATGGATTTGGTGAAATACCACTTTGGTGTGTTGTTGGCTACGAAACTGTCACCAGAACAGAAACTAAAACATTTTTGGAGTACTAACAAATTGTATGGCAATATAGGTACATACAAGGTTCAACCTTATGTCTGTTTACTAATAGAATGTAGCTATACGCAACAGTTGCACCTTAGAACAATGGCAAGAACTTACCAGGCAAATTGACTACCATCCGTTGAAAATACAAAGGTATTTAAAAACAGTGTATTTGAATTAATAATGGTAGCCTTTTGAATTGTACAATACAAGTAAGATTTAACCCAGGTAAAAAAAGCTGTTTAGATGAAACTATGCTTCCTGGTGCAAGTGCGTTGATGCTGATGTTGGTAATTATTAATACTAAAAACAGAGGTGTGGTTCACTTGTTACTGTTCACGTAAACCAGTTAAAGAAGGATTTTGGGTATTTGAACTTTGTTTTAAGGTATGTTGGTAATAAATCTCCATTTTTGATGTTAGTATAGAATGGCAATGATGTTTGGCCGTGGATATTAGATGTTAGGTTTGGTGGCAGCACAATGCCACCTTCATATATGGCTCACTTCATTGCCCAGACACTATTAAAGAAATATCCTAAAAGTAAAGTTACTGTTGCAACAGATTCATACTATACAAAGCCAGTAGCTGCAACATTATCTCCTGATCACTGTTACAAATTTGTTGGTTTGATGAGCTCTGCTAAAGCTTCTAACATGGTTTCTTATTTGAAAGATGTACTCAGAATCGTCATGCCAATGTCAAAGCTCATAAATTTTTTCAGATGCTGGGAAGCAGCAGCGTTGGGTCACACACATGGGTGTATGATGCAAAAACAGTGCAACATGACACACCTGTATGTGCAGGATTATTCAAAGATGTAAAAACACATGTGTCATATTTGTCAAATGTTGGAAACCCCAATATCTCTTCTCCTATCAAAGAAACCATTCGATCTAAAGAGGTTATTGTTGAAAAACCAAATCCTGTTGTGTTATACTCAAAGCTTAAAAATGCATGTGATATTTTCAACAGATAGTAAGTATCATGAGATGATTTGATTTATTTTTATGTTTATTTAGTGTGCTTAAATACAAAAGAATACATACTTTTAGAAACACTCGATGGACTACAGCATTGCTTGCAGCATATTTGTATTTACAAAACTAAACTATCTTAGTGATTTGTTTCTAGCATCTTCATTTTGTTGGTACTCTATGCTTACAAAAGATACTAAAAAAACAACATACAGTGACTACATTGAAAGTGTTGCATCAATATTGATGGGACTGGATACTGGCAAGCCATTTTGCATCCGTAGCAGACAGCCTAAAAGTACAACAAGTTCCAAATGTTCAATGCTGTTAACTTATCAACTATAGCTACCAAATGCCATGAATCGGTTGTTAGATGCACTAGACAATCTCTTAAACGTAAACACACTTCAAAAGAGTGTGCAGAAGTCCAACCAAGGATCAAACGTCAACGCAAGCACTATACACATCATAAGTTAGTGAGTTTGAAGAGCTCCCACCTAAGCAAAAAGTTGTATAACACACCAACAGCTAAATGTATTGGCTGTTCTAAAAGAAACTTATGGAGGTACAAGTACAACATGTAAATATACAATCTAACATCACAAATAGGTTTTGTGAAGGTTGTCCAAAAAGCATCAAGCTGGTTAAGATATCCAAAAGTAGACGACAGAAGTTGTGTGTACCAACATTTTATTGTAGTGAGTGTTTCTTCACACATCACAAGGTTAAATGTACTTTGTAAGTCCCTCAAGCGGACAGAGAATAGCACTAATTGTAAGTCCCAAAAAGCGGGCACGTGCACAGCAATGTCAGAAAATAAAATGTAAAATTTTTTGTATTAAAAAAGGCTGCGGATGCTGCTCAAAATGACGAAAAAAAATGTACAAATATACGCATTCAATCTAACGCCTGTTGTAGTCCCTTATCCCCGCTGAACACTTTACGACAGGTACCATCAAAAACGGATAAGCACACACTATTCGGTCTATGGAGATATCAAAGCTTTAGCGTGTTAATGTATCTCTAGAACGAATGGCTCTATTGTTATGTTCTAAGTGTGAAATAAATTATTTACTTTTTTACATGTTTTTTTGGCGTACTTTTTTTAATACACAGCTAAAAAAGCTTCAATCGAGCTTCATTGAGAATAAAGCACATGATTCGAGCCTAGAATCATCATTAACGGCTCTTGCAAATAAATTTATGCATTATGGGCTAAAATAAAGCTTATGGTACCACAATATGAACGTGTATGTACAATGTACCTTTAAACGGCGTTTATCGCTCGGAAAACGCTTAAAATGTTGGTTTGCTGTGTTAATATTCTAGTCAAATCGAGTTCCCCAATACCGATGTAGGGCAAGCGTGTACAAGCTTTTAAACGGTGTACATACATTTAACAGCTATTTGACATATGTTAATAAGGGTTTCAAGTCTGTACAGCCTTGCGTAATCTGTAAATTCCAATATTCCGTCCTCTGTTACCATAAGCAATTTTACATTTTATGAAATACCATGAGTAATTGAAGGTCCCTTACTCTTTGAAAGTACAGTCCACACTGCATATGATACAGCATAACTTTCAGCAATAGTTAAACAATTGTAGCAGCATAGTTTCAAAGAAACTGTTTTTAGCAAGTACTGAAGTATCTCCATGTAAAAAGTAAGTTCTGTCTCTGAAACTTCTGTAGTGGTAAAACATAACTACAGCAAGCTTTGTGGACCTCTGATTCAATAAAGTACCAAGCAAGAGTGAGTATTTGGAATTGACTCAGATTATCAATAATCTGAGTCAATTCCTTTTGACATTTTCATTTAAATATTATGTTCATCAACTTCTATTAAAAAGTAACTTCCGTGTTTTGATACCTAAATTATTAAATACTCTATAACTGCGCATAGGTACACAATGGTTTATTGAGCACCTGCCGCCAAAAGGAAAGATTTGAAAAAGGTATCTGTGGGTTAGAATGATTGTTCAAAAGAATGACCAATTTACAGCAATCAGGTGCAGAGACGGGTGATGATAACTTTATGTGGAACACTGAAAGTGATAAAAAATGCAAGAAACGACAGAATGTAATCCTTAATCACTATGTTGTGAAAGAATTACCTGTAAAACATGGTGGTGTTAGAGGAGAAGAATATGATCCAAAGCAGAAAAAACTCGTTTTTATATTCAATGAAATAGTTTATTGAAGTACACTATTAATTACCAGCAAGTTCTGGTTCACCCAAATTGTAGACACAAATGCGTTCTGAAGCATACCCAAAATTTGGCCAAAAATAACGTTTTTGAGGTGTGCTAGACTTTTTTTGAAAGTGTGAACTGCTTACAAAAATCGTCCCTACATACCTGTCAAACTCCAAAACCCTTTAAGAAATACCAGATACTCACTAAACTAAAAAAAGAACGCGGGACAGGTTAGTGTGTCCAAGAGTTGCTTTTGAATCTCTCAGAAAAAACTATTTTTTTGGGATATTGTCGTTTGGCTTTGGAAGCTTTGCTTTGAGTTAAGCCTCAATTGTACGGTGCCTCTGTGGTTGCTTAAAAAATGAAAAATAAAACGATGTACACTTGCATATTGTAAAACGATGTGGTATATGCTGTGCTTCCATACGAGTTGCATTTACTATCCAAAATGAGATAATTCGTAATTGTCAAATACAAGTAATTAAAAACCCAATTGATGATTTAGTGCAAAGCATACGTGCGTATGTGCTCCTTCAAGTACCAGGCAAAATTACTTGTTCTCCACTTTAGATTGCATTCAAATAGTGTAGCATGTCAAAGGTATCGTAACATATCGCCACTTCCTGTTGCAATATTGTGTTCTATTTCAACACATTAGAGTTGGGGTTGGAGTTTGGGTTGGTGCTTATAATTGTCCATCTGAGATTGAGATTGCGGTTGGTTAACATGTACTTGTAGACGCCCTTTCCTTTGCTGATAAACGTTTGTTCTGAGGTTGTACTGGAGGACTAGCAAAATATTAGTACATAACAACCTTGCTCATCAAATGGTGTTGGAAACTCTACAACCGAGCTCGTCATGGTGAAGGATTTTATAGTCTTTCTCAAATGGCTTTATTGGTTAAGATAGATATCAAAGAGACTTTCATCAAAATTGGTTTTTACCAAAGTGAGGTTAGGCGGTCGGCCCTTCCTTACTATTAACACTTGTACAATTGTAAATTTAACCTATGTGAAGGGGTGTAGCGGGTCAGTATGTATGTTGCTGATTAGGTGATAAAATAGATTGAAAACAAGCTATAGGGTAAATGAGTCAGCAACTTACATAGTAGATTGAAAGGTAATGATAGAATTAATGGAAGGGCGTGAGGGTCAGTACCTCATATTGTTGGTAGCAGAGGAACGTAATGCCTTTGGCATAAGCGCTACCGTCCTGTCAAAGATTCATACTGTCAAGCAGGTTCGATCCCTGTGTTTGGACGCCCAGCACTAGTTGGGTTCTCTTTTTGAGGTAATTGGAGTTCATTGACGTTCATGTATAGACTAATAAAATCAAAATCAGGTTGAGCAAGGGAGATAGGGGTGGGGATAAACAAGGGGCAACTGTAACACTAGCACGAAATACGCAAAAAACCTAAAATTAAGTGGGATTTTTTGGGTACGCTATTAGATGGATATAGTTGGGTTAATAGCTGTCTGTAGAAATACGCCTTTGTATACCATTACATCGTTTTCTTCTTCCTCCTTGTTGCCTTATTTCTTAGTCATAAGGCGCTGTCTTGTGCGTTTGGGGAACTAGATTTACTACTAGTGCTACCTCTGAGAAGCTCAAAGTGCCAGTTCTTGAAATAAGCTTGTGCTTAGGTTGTTTACCTATTCAGAAAATAGTTAGTGCTTGGTGTTTGTAGTCTCTACAGGGACTAAAATACTATCCAAAAAAACAAAAAAATAGATTGACAACTAAATGGCACAGTACCTCTCTTAGACACTGTTGAAGCTCCCTTTTCGCATATAACTGTAGGTTGGGTACGAGAGTCCTCAAAATCGACAATTCCATGTTAGAGCACTGCAATATGATGATATTTAAAAAAGACCAAAAAATACAACAACTTTTTTACCTAGTTGTTACTTACCTTACCTTCTACTTCTCTATTTCGGCTGAAACCTGTCTGTGCCTATTCAAAATATGTTCTCAGACACCTCTTTGGGTTGCTTGATGCCCTTTTCAAATTCCACTTGACCTATGTAGTCACTAGAAATAAGAGTGAGTGAGGTTTAATTTGATTAACAAGATGGTGTTGTGTTGTTTTACACAGGGTAAATACTAATGCTAACACCAGCACTATTAATACTTACTTGACATTCTCTGGTAACAAACTGAGAACATGTCAAAGAACAACTTCAACATTTGAAAATGTCAAGTGTTGTGCCAGGTGATGTGTCTGAAAGGCAAGTCACATTGTTCACAGAGAATACGAATGTCCTACCAGAAACTTGAGAACAAAGGTGCTAGTACAAATAGTAGACTTTTTTTCTATGCAGTTGAAACTTAAGAAAAATAATTTTGAGCCATCAACACAATTTCACAGTCTGTAATAATATTTGCTGTTGCTACATACGGTTGGCATGTATAAAAAAAGTTTTGATACTGTGATGCTTGTAGTTGGTGCAGGGCAGTACACTTGTTGCAACTACTTTGCTTTGTTTTGCGTTTTCCCTAGAACAGCGGGTAGTTAAAAAAAAAATAGCTTACTTTATGACACTTTCAACTTCAGGAAAGTCAATTATCATGGCTTCCACTATGTAAGTGTTCTTTGGTGTAGAGCACGCATAAGCCAAGTGTGACAACATATTCAACGCAAAGAAATTCTTTATGAACTCATTTTGTGCTTTTTTAGAGCATGCTGCTCCATCTGCTCTATTGTGAGCACGTAGGGTACTAAAAAATTCCATGTAAAAATAGCGTTGGCATTGCGGCGCTGTATACGGAGTTGAAGTTTGGCAACAGCATAATGTATTGCCGGTTTCATTCAAGTTTTGAGACAGACTGACTTTTAGCAAAAAAAATCCAGTTTCTGCCCGATCTGTCAGATCTGACGGATTTGACACTTCTGATAGATCTTGCAAATTGTCATTTTTTAAATGTGAGCTACCCGTACGTTGAGTTTTTGAAGCAAAACTAAAGCAAACAGTGTTTGAGGCATCTTACCGTGTTTGGCGGTAATGCGATAGTTTTGTACGACATCACACCTTTTTAATTCGCTTTTAGCGCATTGAACCTTATGTGGTTTGATCGTACAGTTTGCGTGGGTAAAATGCTGCGATTTTCTTCCATGGTCTGTTGAAACTTACATTGAAAATCTTAAGGTACCTAAGTCATATAATGAAGGACAACATTGTAACACAAATAGTTCACATTGTGATAGATCTACGCCATTTGACAGAAGTGTCAGATCTTGCTAGATCTGCTAAAAGTGCTAAAAACTCACTTTCTAGCAAACTTGAATGATATAGACAATATTGGATATTTTTTAATGTTCCTTTTTGCAACGAGTAGTTTTTTGGTCCGTTTACTTTACTTTTATTTGTCTGCGTTGCACTGAACGACCCAATCGCAGGCTAGCGTACATTGGGGCTAGCCAAGGGTTTACATAGGAGTTGCACCTACCGCTCTCAACGCGGGAAGAACAGGACGCCTCCTACTAGGACCGTAATTGTGTGGGTGTGACCCAACCGCCCTGGGAATGATCGTGTCAAGCTGAAAAAGCTGACCAGGTTCGTAGAAAGTTCGGAATAATGTTTGACTTAAGAAACGCCTGTAGGCGCTCGTGTTTAAACTTGTGGAGGAATTGTCGTCGGGAGCACATGCTACTACCGTGATGTATGTTGTTGTATTCAAGCCATACCATGCGTAATAAGACTAAGAATTCGACTTGATGTTTAGGTTTGAGATTAGCCAAGTTGTATAGTGTAGATGGAGTGTATGGGTATGCAAGCCTTTCAGCAGCACACAGGATAGTGGCTAGGTTAGCCGGAGGAGATTTGAATAAGATCCAAGTAATAGTGATTTGTGGGGTATTGTAAGAGCATTTAAGTGTGCGGATGATAGCACGATGAGCCAGATCACGTAATAGAGGAAGATTTGTCCAAGGATGGAGATCTCGCCAAGCGTCTATAGTGAAGTGATACGAAGCGCCTTTATCACTCCACAACCCAAGGGCATGGTACCAGTCGTTCCATTGTTTATGGTAAGGTTGTGAGCCGTATTTAAACAGAAAGACCTCAAAGAGACGAGCCAGCATTGCTTTGTTGTGACGAGAGGGGTCCATGAGTGCAAATCCACCAACTTTGACAGGGTTATACAAGCGGCTAGGTTTGCGTCTGGTAGACCAGCTAGTAAAGAAGAACTTAGCTGTGATAGTGTGAATAGAGTGATGCTGATGAGGTACAGCGGCCAACATTCGAAAGAAATAAGTGAAGCAAGGGAGTCCATATGACGTGTACAACACCTTTTTACTGCGCATGGTGTGCGTGAGGAACTGCCATCTGGACATCATACCGTCATACTTCTTAAGGACTTTGTAGATGTTGTTGATGATACCTTCTGTGTCAAAGTCAAAGCCAAGGTACCGGACTTCCTTTGGAGCATTGTAAGTTGGAACAACACCTTTAACTATAGACATGCATTTAGAATGATTAGTGGTGAGGCCAGTAGCGCGTGCAGCTAGGTCAAGACACTCCACCAAGGTAGAAGCATCATTGGCACGACATGGGGCAGCAAGATCATCTGCAAAGGCCAGAGATGTAACTTTGATACCAGCAAAATCAAACCCAATGTTTTTGTCTTGCAGCATCGCCAATAAAGGCTCTAATGTAAGAACAAAAAGTGTAGGCTACAAAGGATCACCTTGTTTGACACCTTTGCGAACCATAAATGGCTTAGAAAGTTCATTGTTGGCAGTGACTTGAAAGGAAGCACCGTGAAGCGTAGCCATGATCAAGTTGAGCAAGCAAATAGGAACTTTCAAGTGCAAGAGTGTGCGGCGTATAGCCGAATGTGCAACAGAATCAAAGGCCTTCTTGAAATCAACAAATATTATCTCAAACTCGTCACACAGAGGGTCTTCTTGGGTTTTGAAAAAGCATTCTTCCAGCATAATGACATTGGTGGAAATGTCTCTGCCAGGAACAAAACCGTTTTGTGTAGGTGAGATGGTGTGAGGTAGGGCCATAGAGAGTCTGTTGTTAAGGAGAGTGGTCAAGATTTTATAATCCACATTGAGCATAGCTAAGGGTCTACGAGAGGCTGGAGAGAGTATGTCGCCCTTTTCTTTGTAGATAGAGATGAATATGCCTCTAAGGAACTGAGACGGGAGTGTAGTAGCACCATTAGCTCTGAGGTCTTCAAAAATACGCAAAAACATTTTAGCAGCACCACTATTCTTGTGGTAAAAGAATGCAGGCAGGCCATCAATACCAGGGCTTGAGGTGGCTTTGAGCTGGTGTATTGCTTTTTTGACTTCTTTCAAGGTAAAGGGTGCATTCAATAGCTCCATAACTTCATCAGGTATAGTACGCTTCAAATGCTTCAATAAGATGCTGTGGATTTTGGGATGGTTAGCACGCCTAGCATACAACTTCTCATAAAAACTGCGCAGAACTTCCAAAGTAGATGTGGATCCTTCAGCCAGTGTACCATCAGCACGTTTCATGCGGTTCAAAACGCCACGCTTAACCCTAGCTTTGAGCCTTGCTGAGAGGACCTTGTCTGGGATCTCAGTATGAGCAGGATTGTGTACACCAAGCTTAATGTATCTAGCTAATCGGAACTTGCTTTCATAATAATGCAGCTGGTTTTTAAGAACCAAAAACCTATCAGAGTTGTGATCAGTCTTGGCCATGATCGTCTTAACCAGTTCACGCTTTTCACGTATAACTGTGAACAGGTTTAGTTGGTATTGCTTGAGTTGCTTAACCACCAATCGTTTTAGTTTGAGCCAGTCTTTCAGGTTGTTAACACTGTCATAGTTGAAGGAGTCTTTAGCCTTGTGGAGAGATGACGTGAAGCGCATCCAGTTATGAAGCTTCCAACGAGGCTTGACACCTTTTTCCACCTTGCCAGTGCGAATGTGACAGTACAGCATACTGTGATCATATCTGCTGTAACCAGAATCAGTGCCAAAGTCATTAACATGTGAAGCAAGCTCATGGGTAGTAAAAATATAGTCAATTCGACTCTGCTGATTTTTAGAGTCATGTGTATAGAACTTGGTATCCGGGTCCAAATCTACCAAGTAACGTTCATTAACCAAAGTACATAGGTTATTGGAACCAACGTATCTCCTAGAAGATGGTGATATGTCAGTGCTGACCTGCTTGGCATCAAAGATGGTGTTGAAATCACCAACAAGGATATCTACATCAGCTAGAACAGAGCGCATATCATCAAAAAACTTAGGGCGATAGTTGTATTTACAAGGTGCATAAACAACAGCAACCTTGTACACACGGTTGGAAGCATGAATATCAGCAGTAATAAGGCGTCCTTGGAACTTAGAGTGAGTCAAGACATTGTGCACTGACCATCCATCCCAGAACAGAAGGATAGCAGTACCAGAGAACTTACCACCTAAGGAATAAGGAGCAAAAAAAGTATCTTGTTTAATAAAAGCAGGTTTGTTTTGTTTCCAGTGTGTTTCGGCTAAAAAAAGAATATCTAGTTGATGATATGAAGCTTTATTTAGTACAAATTTGTATTTATTTCTAGATCTTAGAGCGTTACAGTTCCAAAAGGCAAATTTAAGATCAGACATTGCCATCAGGTTCTCACATCATACAGACCATCTCCATGTCTAGGCTTCTTAGCACCATAGTCGTTGAGAGAGGCACTGTTATCCACCTTCATAGGAGTTGGAGTTTTAACAGGGTATACCGGCTCTGCAACAGCTGTAGGTGGAGGAGCAGAATAGGAGTTGGAAGAAGGATCACCAGGTTGGAGAGTAACAGTTGCAGCCATGGTATTGCTATTGTTGGAAAGAGCCACTACCTCAGAGAGAGCTTTAGCTTTGGCAGCTTCAGCTTTTTGGCGTTCTCATTGGCGTTTGTTAGGGTGCTTAGTACATTTATGCTGAGGTTTATCCTTAGACGGAACAAAACCACTTGAATGATAGCGGATGCGAACTTCCTCATTATCTGTACGAACCACAAAACTACCATACTGGAGTTCTGGACACCGTGCTGATAATTTAGCAACTACTCGGTCGGTTGGAAGGCCATTACCCAGCGTAACACGCTCACAGCTAATGATGCAAGCGCCAGCAGCAGTGAGCATGCTAGTGAGCACAGCCGTACAGACCAGACCAGGAACGCCGATAAAAGTAACAGTTTGGTGGGAAGGAAGCGTACTTTTAAAACTGTCCAAGAAGCCCCAGACAGGTCACTGAGCATCTCATTACGGCCAGAAGTGATGGCTTGAAAGCATAGTTGGTCATGAGGTCCACTTCCTCAGATGTCGGTTTGACGCCAGCAAAAGACGTAGGCCTAGTTAAATAAGTACAAATCATGTGTAAAAACAATAAATAAAAACAAATAAAAGAATAGAAGTATTTAAATTGGTTGGGCCTCATACCATGTAGAGGTGTTCGGAAGCGTAGCATCAGGCTGTTTCTCGCGAAGGGTAGCTTGTGCTTGCTCATAAGGTACGAAAGTGGCCCAGACCATCAAGGTAAGAGGGTTGGCTCCAGTCTTTTCGTCTACGAACTTGGCCAGTTCAATTTCTAACCGGTCGGTGACACTTGTCATGCTTGTAGTACTAAAACAAAGGTAAGGCACTCGATACGCAGTAAAGGTCCCGTACACCATAATTGTAATTTCCTTTGAGCGGGAGAAGTTGCGACAATGGTAAGTAGTTAAGTCGGCCTTTTGGTCCGTTTATTTAATGAGTACATAGTACGAGTAAATTAGGTCCTAAAAACAAACGAGTGGTGAATTGGGCTTTTTCTTTCGATAGCACTTTTTTGTAGACACACCAGAAACTGGCTTGTCTTGCTATTTCAAAGAAAAGCGCCTCGCTTAATATGTATTATGATAACGTACTTAAAGAAACGCTATTGGAGTTACTCAAAAAATCAGAATGGAAGGTTGGCTTTAATGACGGCCCAAGAACCGAACCAATGATAGCGAGATATAAAAAGGAAGTGTTTGAGAGTTTTGTTCTCTCTGTAGTAGAGGATGGAATCACGAAATATGTTATCGGATCTGATGGAAGCGTGATAGAAAACGCTGAAGCGTTTTCAGCTGTAGCGTTTGCAGATAACAAAAGGGCATGCATCAAGTCAGCTACACTATTTCACGATGACTCCACAGGATCGGAACTAGAGGCCATCGAACTGGCTATTAAGGCTACGCCAATAGACACTCATATTATTAATATTACCGACTCTCTGGGTTCTAAACAACTTATAGAGGGCTACAATGACAAAACAAAAGTGGAAAAGTTTTGATGCAAATATGGACATACCTTAACTCGGATCACAGACCAAATAAAGCGCCGCAACATAGCAGGCGCTACCACCGAACTGATCTTCTACCCTAGCCATGCCAACACTAGCTTGGATAAAAAGAAAAAAGCTGACAAGGTTCGTAGAATACTAAAGAAGAGATTCAGTGACGCTGATATTGACAAGTTTCAAAAACTTAACGAGCGAGCGGATTGGGCAGCTGGCACTGATGAAATACCAGTACAAAACAAGTCCTTGATTAATACCATAGCGGTCCCAGTTGGAGCCCCAAACTGGAGCATGCATAATAAATGGAATGGTAAAAAAGTGTTCCATGACCCATGGATGGAATTCCGGAATGAAGGTGAGGCAAGTAAAATAAAAGAAATGGAGACTGTCTCGGTTGCCAACAGACGATCGCGTATAGGGATTCAATACAAAGACTCCTGGTTTCCTGACAGTACGTACACACAGGCTGCTATTAAAGAGTTTGTGTTTAGAGCTAGAAATAATTCTTTGCGCCTTAACAAGGCATGTCATAATACAAGAAGAGCAGGCAAGGCCGAGTCTGTGTGGTCCAAACACAACCACATTATGTACCCGTACCCATACTGCGGAGTTTGCCACAAAACAGGTAGTGAAGTTATAGAAGACTATTATCACTTTTTGGTTTGCGAAAATGGTGATTTTAACTTTCGGTTTCATTTTATTACACACATTTGCCGTATTGTTAATCACGTTCTTTTCTGGAAACACACTAGACTATCGTGGGAAGAGTCAGATGCCAATAGGTCATGTATCATTAGGGTTACAGACGGAAATGTATTTGTATTACTGGATATGGTAAAAACATGGAAAGTATCTAACGAGATGCGAGAGGTAGCCATGCTCGGTATGAGCGAGGAAAAAACCACCATGTATCGAGAGCTCTTCACAGACAACATGCATCAAGGCATGCCTGTCATCACGAGAGCGGAGGAACTAGCAGAGATGTGGGGTGCTCAAAAAGATATAAATGACAACTTTGCGTATCGTACATCACAAGGATGGGTTATGAAGGGCATGATGGAACGAGTGGCTAACGTATTGGGTCTGAACAAACATAAGGCAGCCCAGGCTACTAAGATGATCAATAATGCGTACATGACGCTAGCGTACCGTAAATACAAGGCGAGATGTACTATGGAAGCGAAAATCAGAGAAGAAAGGGGTAGGAAAGTTGGTAGAGGTTGTTGGAGAGCTAGCCGGCGGTCCCGGACACAAGGTCCGGACGCAGGCGTTACATAGAACTAGTATACTATGGAATGGACAGGAAGGTATTTGGAAAATCACAGAAGATACGGATATGGATGTAATGGAGGAATGGATATGGAACGAACTATGTAAGGGTAAACAGGTTTTTACGCCGGGGTGGCTTTTCCTGTGTCTGGGAGGTTTTCTGTAACTTTTCCCCCAATACTTTTAATTTTTTACAACTATGGTCCTAGTGGCCGTGTCGGGTGTTTGACGACTTCTTTAAGCGGCCTTTTCTGCGCCCTGCAAGTCAACGCCAGACAATAAACAATAAACAAACAAACAAACAAACAAATGATAACGTACTTGTCATGCATCAGTTTACAGCAGATGATTTAGCTGTTGTAGAGACCTCTCATGACTATCTTGCCTTCTACACCTGGTAGAGTATGTCAGCGCTGTAATCAAGTCGCTCCTTCCTCTAGTTACAATTTCTGTCACGCTTGTAGCTATGATTTACGCATATGTAGTGTAAGGGTACGAAGGTTGGATATATGGAAACTAAGTATTTATTTAAGTAACGTAGTTAAGTACAGAGCGTTACAGATACTCCCTCACTAGGACAAACGTGGTGAAGAATCGAAGACCACGTGTAGGCTGGAAAAAGTAAAAGGTCTGTAATTAACAAAGTTGGTTGCTGACATGAGTGTCCAGAGTTTCTTTGGGATCTTGAGGCCACTATCTGTGAACAAAAGTTTACTATGAGCGTTTTGGTACTAATCTTAAGGCCGGCTATTTGTTAACAGGATCTTCGCTTACTTTATTGCTACCTGAACCTATTGTAGATGCCTGATTTTCGCTTCAGCTTCATGCTTCTGTTGTTACCATGATCGCTTGTTGGATCTCGAGCTCTTTTGGGTTAACATTTTGAGGATTTTTTTTTTTTTTTAGGATTTATCTCTTTCTTTGAGTACCACCCCATCAACCGGAGCCACAGGTATTTAACACCTCGTGCCATAATAGAATTTTCTGATGCCGTGTCAACGTTTTTGATGTCTTGTGGACGATCTAGTTCAAATTTATGTGAGAACAATCAAATAAAACCTTTTTTGAGAAAAGGAGTGAGTTTCCGCCTGTTTTTGGCCAATACTGTCCAGTTATCGTATTTTTTTCTTCATTAAGGTGAGATTATTTCTTTGAGGTCGGCTTTGCGGTGGGGTGTCCCTAGTACCCTCTGCTCGCTTTTTTGAATTTGTTGCCTTGCTCTAATCTCCACCTTGTCCCACTTTCTCGAGTTATTGGGCTCGAATATAATATGCAGGTTAAAATCGCGCTGTGTTCGCCATGTAAGGGTACGAAGGTTGGGTATATGGAAACTAAGTATTTATTTAAGTAACGTAGTTAAGTACAGAGCGTTACTGTAGCACAAGATTTCCACCAATTAACTCTGTAACGTTCCAAAGTGTTGTCTTAATAAACTTGTGAACGCCTCGCACAAAGGCGAAGCCTTTGGTACTCGTCTACTTAATTAAAGCGACTCGTACAATACGCTTTGCTATTGTCCTCGTCTTATAACGCACTCGTTATTCAGATAACTCGTTTTATTCATTAATGGCGACCTTCGTGAGAGCGTATTCGCTGAATACAGGTAAAAGACTTAGTCATTTTTCGTTCGTTTATATGAGCAGTAGCAGTACGCACTAAAACCTTACGCACTGTAATCTCTGGCCTTTGTAAAGCAAGACACGCCAGTTTCTGGCGTGTCTACAAAAAAGGCAAGAGTAAGAATGTTACTTTTTGCCACAAGTTGTTTTTCGGCCCGGTTATGCAACGAGTACGAAGTACGAGTAAATTAGGGCCTAAAAACAACGAGTGGCGAATGGAGCTTTTTTGAACGAGTGGTACCTTTTTTGTAGACGTATTGTCCGTATCATTCAAGTTTGCTAATCTTTGCAACTTTTTGCTGTTTGTGACTTTTGGTTTTCGTGTTTAGTCAGATCTGACAGATCTTGCAACTTCTGTTAGTTCTTACAGAACTGACAATTTTGCTAGAACTAGCAGACCCAACGTTTGAAATGTGATTCACGTTATTGAAGGCTTGCTAGGCGGAAAAATCATGAATTTGCACTGCCCACGTGATTTTAAAAACCCCAACATTTATTTTATTTTACAATTATACGGTTACATGGCGTCCGTACCACAATATCGCCTCCAGAGATACTTTGAGCGCTTTTGGAATTAATCTTTACGGTTTTTTACCCGTTGATACGCGTCTTGACACTATGATTGTGTCAGCACTAGCGCGTGGCGGCGTAGTACGTTAGGCAACAAATAACAAGTAATTCGTACCTTTTGGTCTTGTTCGGCTCCTTTGGACGCTTCTATGGTGAGTGTAGCATTTACAAGCGCACTTACGCAAAATACTGCGATAGTCTTGTTAGATGTGACTTTGACATTGTATTTTTTTCTTGCGTTAAGGTACATAGACTGGAGTTGTGGAATGTGATGCATTCACATTGCACTGAACCTTCAAGTTTTTAACAGATCTGACAGAACTTACAAGAACTAGCAAAAGTGACAAGATCTAACAGATCTGTTAGTTCTTGCAAGATCTTACACTTTGATACTTCTGCCAAACCTGTCGCAAACTTGAATGATACGGACAATACCATAAGCTGTATTTCAAATAAATAAGCACAACTTAAACTTTAATTCAGTTATTTTGCTCTTAAGTTTGGCTACACGGTCTAAGGTCTGCTGTGGCTTCTGTGGTACGTTGAATACTATTATTCAGTGCTAGTGCGCCCACTCTTGCTCCTATCGGCCCAGTTGTGTTTGTAAATTCCTACCAACCTGAATAAAAAGTGCGACTCGTTTACAAAAAGCGTTGCTTTTTGTTTAACTCGTCTTGTGTTATTTGCTATTAGTTAATTACTCATGTACCAAAACGCTTTGCGTTTTAGATACACTCGTCTTCATAATTATTAGTGAATGCGCTTTGCACGTTCACAAACTCGTCTTTTAGACTTGTTTATTCTCTGAAATATGCAGCTTAGCTGCTATAAATCGTTCGTTTTTTTCAACAGTAGAATAGAGGCTCTAAAACCATTACTACTGTACTCTATTACACTCAACAAACAGATTGCACCAGTTTCTGGTGCATCTGCAAAAAAGGCAGGAGTTGGAAAAAAAGTGTTTACCACATCTGTCAGACCTGTACATCATGGAACCCATTTACAAACTTTGAACAATAAATAGGCTTTATTTTACTGCACAAAAACTACAAGATCTTATGATCTTGTCAGGTATGGAAAACTACAAATACTACAAATTATTGCGACCACGTGTTCTTAACCACCATTATTTTATTTGGTAGTTCTAATGACCTCTAAGGCCCAACAGTTGTCTCCTATACTCCAAAAACGGATTACTACGCTAGTTAATATCGTACACTCAGCGCAGGTACTTTGTAATTTTACTCTTTGCGCCTGAACATGCCAAAATTACCACCTGGTGCTAGTAAGTTAACATGTTTATCATTATTAGTTCGTAGCCGTTTGTATGGCTCCTTGGGGTGAGTTAAGTAATGAGAGCGCACCTAAAAATTTCAGAACTTGAACGATTTTGAACTGTACATATTGAAAACAAGCGCTTTCACTTTACAAGAATGTTAGTTACTACATCGTCTTTATAATTGTGGGAACAGAATACAAAAATCACGTGATTGCGCTATGTGGAATGGTGAAAACGGCAAAAACGGCAAAAACTGCAAACGAAAACTTGTGGTAATAACTAACTACCCTTTTTGAACACTTGGTTTTTTTTTTCGAACTGAACACAGTGTAATGTCTTTGTATTGTGTTATAGCGCTACAGGCACAAGGAAAACAAAATTATTGTTATTGTAATGAATCAGTAAACACAAAACCAGAACCGTAGCGCAATAACAATTCAACGAAAAATCTCATATCCAGTTAACACTGACTTAACACTACTTTTGTACTATTTAACCTCAAGGGTGACAACACGTCATGACAGAACCACAAAGTGAAGAAAACAAATGTTTAACAGGTGAGAAAAAACAATACTTGAAACCATCTCTATTCAGTTACAGGAACCTTAGCAGTTAAACCAACCAACACTCTCTATCATTCAAGTGCTCATGTAATTGAACTTGTGATTTTGTTTGCAGGTTTGTAAGATGTAGTAATCTAATGGCTGATCAATTATAGCAACGAATGGCTATAAATACATTGTTTCAACATTAATTGATGTGAATGCCAATCTTGATGTTGTTGATAATGGTGGATATACAGCATTGATATATGCAGGTAAGTAATGTGACACTATTAAAATACAGTATCTAAACTGACATTACTATTTTAGCAAAAAATGGACACGATTCAATTGTATCAATGTTACTCAATGCCAAAGCCAATATTGATGCTGTTGATAAATTTGGAGATACAGCATTGATGTGTGCAGGTAAGTAATGTGACACTATTAAAATACAGTATCTAAACTGACATTACTATTTTAGTACAAAATGGACACGATTCAATTGTATCAATGTTACTCAATGCCAAAGCCAATCTTGATGCTGTTGATAATTATGGATATACAGCATTGATGTGTGCAGGTAAGTAATGTGACACTATTAAAATACAATATCTAAACTGACATTACTATTTTAGTACAAAATGGACACGATTCAATTGTATCAATGTTAATCAATGCCAAAGCCAATCTTGATGCTGTTGATAATTATGGATATACAGCATTGATGTGTGCAGGTAAGTAATGTGACACTATTAAAATACAATATCTAAACTGACATTACTATTTTAGCAAAAAATGGACACGATTCAATTGTATCAATGTTAATCAATGCCAAAGCCAATCTTGATGCTGTTAATGATTATGGACATACAGCATTGATGTATGCAGGTAAGTAATGTGACACTATTAAAATACAGTATCTAAACTGACATTACTATTTTAGCAAAAAATGGACACGATTCAATTGTATCAATGTTAATCAATGCCAAAGCCAATATTGATGCTGTTGATGAATTTGGAGATACAGCATTGATGTGTGCAGGTAAGTAATGTGACACTATTAAAATACAATATCTAAACTGACATTACTATTTTAGCAAAAAATGGACACGATTCAATTGTATCAATGTTAATCAATGCCAAAGCCAATATTGATGCTGTTAATAATGGTGGAGATACAGCATTGATGTATGCAGGTAAGTAATGTGACACTATTAAAATACAATATCTAAACTGACATTACTATTTTAGTACAAAATGGACACGATTCAATTGTATCAATGTTACTCAATGCCAAAGCCAATCTTGATACTGTTAATGGAGGCAGAAAAAACCCTGATTCAGGTACCATTACAATTTATCTGTAGCACTATTTGTTGGAAGGAAAATTAATGTTGTTAGTTTTATCACCTGATAAAGAAAAGTGGCAAGACAACCCTCTTGTGTTATTTAAAGGAGTGATATCAAATGCCCCTTTTTTTGTTGACTGGTTTATAACATTTTTAAAACGATGTCCAAGTGGCAAACAATGCCACACACTGTGGAAATCATGTTCATCATTTGCAACCAAAAAAATGAAAGCACTTTCCTCTGAATTAATGGATAAAGATAAAATGATAAAGTGGTTTCGTTTCTTGGTATGCCTACATTATATAATATCCTTTGTTGATTATTAATATACAACCTTCAGCCAACACGTTCATATTTTAACCTGGCAATGGAAAAAGGTACATGTTATTTAATATGCTCTGTATTCGATCCCAAAGTTGTAATGTCTCCAGTACGATATCCACAAATCATAAATACACTTTTGTAACACTCTTTGTTTATCAGGACTTCTGGAAACAAAATGGACAATTAATGCAAGGTATCTTGTATGATATGCCTGATGATGCATGGAGCAATACAGATCAAAATGAGTACTTAAAAGACACCACTGCAGGTAACAAGTTGCTGTTTCTGTTACAAAAACTAAAAGGTATTACAAAAGGGGTGAAGGCTGAAAACGCATGGAACCTGAATCCGCGATTGTATTTTGCAAACAATTGGGACAGATCTAATAGCACGTGCGTTCAAAGAGTTGTCAACTGTTGGTTTTAGTTTATTTATTTTACAAAAAGAGGTGTTATTGTAAAGGCAACGCACTATAGAACACTGAATCTTCTTGATAAAACTGACAAAGTGGCTGTCAGAGAGTTCAAGATCCTCAAACGGGAGATGTCAAAAATGCATGGATGTGACAATTATGATATCATTGAAGCAACTCTTGTTTACAATCATATCTTGACAGAGAATTTTGGTCGATCCAACAAAATACTAAAACACAGGCATCAGTAAGTATTATCAGCAGTGTAGCTGAATCAAACTGAGTTTATTATTAGAGAATTGCCTTCCAGGTTGTTTAAAAAGCAAGATTGGAAAAAGGATGTCTGCAAAGAGTACAAAGAGAGAGTTTACAAAAAATGCAATGCCATACCCACTCAAAATGATACAAATACCAATAACAATGACATCTCAGAACAAGAGGTAATGTTCATCAAAAAGTATGCACTTACATACCTGTTGTTTAGTTGCCAGTGATATTGATGGCCCATGGAACAACTGAAGAAGCGGCTTACAGTATTGTGAAGGCTGGTTTTACTCCGAGTGGTTTAGCTGCCGGTTACTATGGTCAAGGGATCTACTTCACAGTACACACAAAACAACATGACATTTTATTCACTTTAGTTTTCCACTGTAGCGGAGTATAAAGTATGCTTGTTCATACGATAGAACAGGAAAAAAAGGAAAAACAGTTATTTTGAGTCTTGTCACTCCTGGCAACGTATATCCTGTACACAAACAAGAATTTTATATCATGTATTAATTAATGATTACAAAAAGGTACACCCAAACGACAAGTTAAGAGGACAGCCAATAAAACCAGGATACCAAAGTCATTACACATTGGTAGATAAATTGGGTAGACCTGTCGCAGAAGATAAAGTCGCCAATGCAGTATGCGATGAGCTTGTTGTTGCACAAGGTAACTCTTTAAAAAAAAGTGAAGTTTCGATCTAAATCTAAGCATCATGTTATCAGATACTCAAGCTGTTGCTCGATATGTCATCAAAGTTGCGCTGAAACAAGGAAAAAAGAAAACACGCAACAAAAATAAACCCAAGAAAGGAAATAAAAAGACAGAGAAAGGAGAAAATAAACAAACTGAAAAAGATCAAGTTTCAGATGATCTCTCCGATTCTGAGAATGATAATCTTATTAGCAACCGGTAAGACATCACAATTTAGGTTTCTTGAATAGCTCATATTGTTGTACTAGAAAATTGTGGGCTTCTCATGTGGACTCAACCGACGACCAACTGTCAACTAACAACAACGTCAATGATGTCAATCTTGAAATAGAATTAACAAAAGTCAACCATGAGGTTGACAAACTAAAGAAGAGCAACGCGAATACGCAGGAAGTTAATGAGAATTTACGGCAAACGTTTGATAAGCATCAACAATGCATTACCAACTTGAAACAAGACAAAGGCAAGTTAATAGAACGTGCTAATCACCTACAAAATGCCAATTCGACCCAACAACAACAAATTGCCACGTTAACAGAAATCGTCACTAGCCTACAAGATATCAACGCCAAACTAGCTCAACTTGAAAATACAACGAAGTAGATCCATGTAAGCAATTTGCCAATATTCTCACAAATAAACAATCAGTTAGCTTAACCTATTGTACTCTTTGTTTACACAAACTTGTCGCGGCCACACAAAGGGCCAAACATACACCAGAAAAAACACAGCTCTAGGATTCACCACAGGCAAGATGATTTTGCTCGCGCCAAGCAACAAATAAGCATGATGCTCTCAATAATTAGATTTTTGATTTGGCTCCGAATGCGAATCTGTTCAACTGAAAATACGGTATCATCACTTCCTTTAATACCTACCCACTTGTAATATTACATAGCTATACGTTCACGTTCATTTTTTTTAAGTTGTTGTTACAGTACTCTATACAGCATAGTCAATATAGTCTTGTTTGCAACATCACAGTTAGTGCAGTTACTTATACCGGTTAGGTACATGATTGATGTAATAATCCTTAAGCTATCCTCACTTTCTAGTTAGAACAGATACCAGTTATTTATTTGACATGTGCTGATGTGTATGACAGGTGACAGTACGGTTGATTACGAGTCTTTGAGTCATCCTATGACTTGGAAGGGACAGTAACATACGCAGACAAATGAACTAGGCAGAGAAGACTTCTGTATACCTTGAAGTAGCAAACCTCACGATTACAGCCTAGTAGGCGTCCTTGATGTCTTCCTCACGTTGAAAGCACTCATTGAAACTACGACGTAAGCCTAACAGACACCATATGTACATCTGTCTTAGAATGAGGCGTTTTAAGCAACGGACTTTATTAACATAATGTGTGTTGCTAGGTGATTGCAACCCAAAACAAACTTGATCATTCCGTAAGTTTCTCAACTTTCACGTGGCTATTGATTCCGTCAACGAACGTGTGCTTGCAGTGCTCAATGCGCCGGGCCTACGATTTTGGTAGAAGCATTACCGAGTTAAGGTTTCGAACAGGCAGAAAAAAAATTGCAAAACGTTAGAAAAGGTTTTTCAACTATTTAATCAAACAATAGCGAATACCTTGCAGTGCAGGACCTATCCCCTTACCTTTGTAACCTGCAAGTGACTTTTTAGAGCGCTGTTTCGCGGACCATTTGTTAGTCCGACCGTCACGCACCATTATCATAACGTATTATAACGAGAACCGTACGCCAAAATACAAGAAGTGCGCTGTTCATATCTTTTCACTGCGTAAGTGTATTGAGAAAGGTTTTTTATTGCGATCACGTGGTGAGATACAATCTTGCGCTTAGGTTTAAAAAATATTCTTTCTGTCTGTTGTTGTCATGTTAGGAGCGATAGACTACTTTACAATGGCGTATTTTAGTGGTAAAAGTAAATGCGTGAGGATTCTCACAGTCTTTTGGTCATACATAGACACTTTAGCGCAGCGGCGCGTAGCAGTGGCTAAAAGACTGGTGAAATTTTGCGTTTAACACTTGCTAGTGCCGTTCTTCAAGTGATCGATTATCCTGGTTTATGTACTGGAGACTGTGCGTATTGTACACGTATAAACATAAAACCCCGCAGTGAAACAAGCTACGTGACCAGTTGCATGCGTAAAGCAACTTACGACTTGCAACAAAACGCCTTTGAGGTTTTTTTGCTCAACTAACACCATAGCAACCCTCAGCACGCGTGTGTGACTATTACACTCACAAAAAAAAACAACTTGTTCACTCTCTGTGCAATAACACTCAACGCAACCTCAGCACTGTATATGCGTGCGCCGTGAGCATTGTAACCTCAAAACAAAATAGGACATAATAACAAGTGGTTTTGAGTGAGAGCCTTAAAAGAAGGATCACACTGGTGCTATGTCTAGATACTATGCTACCGAAAAAACATAAGAAGTTGCACAAGAAAATTTAATTAAGGTTACCTTATGTTGTATCGACGCCAGGTGGAGTATTGAGAGTACAGGTGATGGAGAAAAGACTAAAAACCACAACGGAGCTGCACGAGGTAACAGTAAACCCTTATCACCTACGAATGGGATACCTCTACAATAAAAGCCGAACAGAGTTCAAGCCAATACTCCTATGTTGTTGCAGCTTAGGTCTTCCTCCACAAGAAGCAAAGTCATGACTTTTCTTTAACGGTAGTTTTTTTTTTGGTTGAAGTTTCATTTTTACGCTTTGTTTCGTTAGTTATGGTGTACACGTTGTTTTAGTGGTATTATTATAATACAGATTGTATGCTGCAAAGGCTTGAATAAACAAGGTACGGACTTGAGTTGCACAAAGATCAAAATCTTTATTGTTTACATCGACTGTGAAGTGACTTATAGTCCGTTGTTATCCCTTGGTCTCTTTGTTTCAAAAAGTCGAAATAATGCTACCGTAGCGTCACCTACGCACAGCAATGCCAGAAATAAACTTTTTGCACTGTTTTTGAGCGAGCGAATCTTCTTTAGGTCAATTCCGGCTTGAGTCAGCAGTGAGCTTGATACCAAGTTAAGGTGCGTCTTTGAATCCTATTGATCAAGGTGAAGTGACTGTAGGCTAATACATAACCTTTTTAAGAACCTATTTGATTGATTCGGGTAGAGGTGACTACATACTAATACTCATCCTTGCTAATGATCAGAACATACAATACATAAATTGTATCAAGTACATTTAAACGAATCCCAACATGGACTCCAAAGTATGCGTCAGATAATGTCACATGTGATATCTTTACACGTACTGAAAACAGGTAATAAGACACAGAAAATTATGAATATTATTCGATTGTCCGTAGATGAACCCGTTTCTTTGATCACTGGTGGAAATGTAGCTGGTGAGCTTGCTGTTGGTGCTTTCGTAGTAGAAGTCATTATTGGAGCTAATGTTGTTGGAGGTGCGGTTGGAGTAAGGTTGACAGTGGCGTAGGAAATTGATCTATAGAGTGTTAGTTAAAAGATATGAAATGGAGTTGTAAGTGCACCAATAAAACAGTCAACGCCGAGAAAACATGTACTACATAAAGAAAAAAAATCAATCAAACTACACTTTTTATATTTGCTTGTTACTGTTGTAATATCCTTGAGTACGAGGGTTGAAGCATTCAGTTTTGTCAGTGATACCTAATAAAGGCGTAGACAAGCTTAAATCAATCGTATACTTGGACAGTAGTTGAGGCCATGAGCGCAGATGGCCTTGAAAACAGACAATAGCGTCATTGATACAACACCAGGATCGATTCCGCCATTCAAACCACCTGAAAAACCATTCAATACTCACACAATCTGGAGTTTAACAACAAAAGCAAAGTACGCTCACATAGTCTCATCTAAGGTACAGAACACTGTTCTTCCACAACAGTTTGTGGAGAAGTATTGTACATTCTCCAAAAGCACGCCCATTCGAGAAACAGGATAAATTTAGTGCTCTTTCCACAGTAAGCCGTTGGCATTTTTGGGTGTTTATGTTCATACAAGGAATGTTCGCGTTAGTGGTCGTTGGTAGGTATTGGAGGTTCTTTTGGTGCCGTGTGATGATAAATTACTGTAGTTCTGATCTATGGACAGGTAGTAAGACGCTAACACCCAATTCGCGTACGATGCTCAAAAGTTTTTTTTTGTCACGTGATTAACTCGTCAAAAATAAATAGCTACTCCATGGTTTTACAAAGGCAGCGAAATTATATCTGCTGCAATATCCGATTTAAAGGATAATTACGGACTACGCGAAGTAACAGATGTTTTGTTCACTGGAAGTAGTGCTGGAGGCATAGGTAACAAAAAAAAGCAGTTGAACACACGTGAGGTCTCATATTTTGTCTGACTGGAACTTATAAGGCCTTCTCCCCAACGCTGATAGAGTGGCTGAAATGCTTCCTACCAGTAAAGTTACTGTACTTGGTAAGTATCAAGACAAAAGTGGAATAATGCTAACAGCTATTTCTAACAATCGATAGTTGATTCCGGATGGTTCTTAGATTTCAAGCCTTACAAGCAAGGATCTTGTAAAGATGTTCCTGATTGTACAGAACAACAGGGTATGTCTCGAGGCTACAAGATATGGGAGCCAATCGTTAACAAAGGTAAAAGAAAACAAGCACTTTTTTTTCCTTTCCTAATTTACAAGGATGTTCCGCTTCAATGCCACCTGATAAGCTATATCAATGTACTCTTGGATACCACGCTTTCCCATTCATTAAAACTGATACGTTCATATTCCAATACCAGTACGTAACGTTACTTATCAGGCATTTGTGGTTAATATATTACTAATGTTGTTTTTAGGTTCGATGGTGCTCAGATGGGTCATGATGGCATTCATGAATCCCCAAAATCTGGAGCGGAATTAATATATGCTCAAAAAGCAGCGAAAAACTTGACTGAAACATTTAGAAGCAGTGGAGCCAAAGGTGTCTTCAGGTAAACGTTTCTATGATTGTTACCTTTCGAAAAACTAAACGTGTTTGTAGTCCTTCATGTTACTTTCATACTGTACTTCGTGTTCCTTCGTGGACATCTTTGAAGATAGCTGGAAAGAGTCTAGCTGACGTATTTCATATGTGGCGTACAGGTACTGATAAAAATCAATTGTATATAGACACATGTAATACGCCTGGGTGCAACCCAACCTGCCTTTAAATGAATAAAAAAAACTACCTGCAACTCTGCTTCAACACGGCGTTTTCAGCGCCATGCTTCACAAAAAACAGCGTCACTCCTATCAACGAAGATTCATTGCGTTACCAATCAATACATGCGTGGTAGACAACCACAGTCTTAACTGTTTACTGAACATTAAAAACCCGACTGTACCGATTGTCTGGCAAGGTAACAAATACATTATTTTATTCTGGATTGCTACTTTACACTATGGGTTGAAGCGTTTCCCTTAGAAAGTACCAGTACGAAGTCATTGCTAAACTCTGTATTAAAGAAATAGCCAAAGAAGTTGCTGTTATAAACATGGGTGGCAGTCGTCATCCTCACTGACGCAATTTGTTACCCTTATAGGAGCGTTGGTATAAACACTTCACATTGAAATGACGAGTATCTTGTAGCACGAAACAAAAAATAACAAGTATGGTTTTGAGTGTCGCTAGCGTTATGTAACACTGCGCTTCTTACAAAGTTGAAAATAAAAGATAATCACAGTAAGTCTTGAGTTTTGTTAAAGTAAAGGCTTGCTGACCCTCCTAATTGTTTTTTCTTTTCGAACCGCTGTGCGTGAGTGTAACTCCATAGCTGAGGTAGCGAAGATTTCAGTAGTACAGCGTTTATTGTGCAGCTATCAAGTGATTTGACGAGATGTCGTGATAGAGCGAAACAAGTTCCAACACCGGTTTTTCAAAATACAGTTGTGAAAACAAAGAAAAACCCTTTGGATGGCAAAACCTATTTTCTTGGTAGTTTGCAGTAATGTAGAACGCGTTGTTTCGCGGACTATTTTTTAACCCGACAGGCAACAATGTGTTATTACAAAAAACATTATCATAACGAGAACCACGAATTCGTCGACCTGTTTTTACGCTAGGCAGACGCTGTAATCACTTGGGGTTTTTTTGTGCGATCACATGTTTGAGATAGATTTTTTTTCGTGTTTTGTTAGTTTCTATCTTCCCCTTGTTTCATTTGTGACACTTTATATTGTCAGGGTAGGCGATGGCTATTTAAATTACTGTATTTTGAGCTAAACAGAACCAACAACACTGCGTTGCAGGGTAAGAACACAGCATTTTGACCAACGAAATACTATCTCCTTACGCGCCACAATGCGCTATCTACTCCCAAAGAACATGTACTACAACAGTTTTTTTTTCCACAGCTGGTTTTTTTGTTAGCACTTTGCTTCTATTTTTTCCAACCACACGCAGCGTTTACAAAACAGACAATAGTGGATGGTTAAATTACAGCGTTTTGGAGAAAACGTACATGAACAGAAAGCTAAAGAACTCTTTGCGCCGTTATTCTGCTCTCCAAAGTGGTAGTGTAAATAATTATCAAACGCCAAGTTGTTAACTCAATTTACTGACCGCAACGATTACTTTTATAGGCTCTTTTTCACCATCAGTTTGGTTTTGCGCAACGCTTTTTCGCCTCTTTCATCAACAAAACAAACCGTCTGAGACAACACACTTGCTTACTTTGTTTGCAACTACACTAAGAATGTCCAACCTATACGCCTGTACCAGTAGCAAGGATTTCGCACTCATAAATGTACTGCAACTGACATGGGGTAGAGCTGTAAGCGTAGCATACAAGCAGGGCGTATTGCTTAGGCACTAGTAACCAGACAACACGTTATAAAAGTAACTGAAAGGCAACAAAAACTCACGTTGCTAAGGCTATTATGAGTAAATCGAAAAAAGGGACACATAACAAAAAAGTTGCTTTTGCTTTTAAACTTGCATGTAGTTGCTGAATAGCACTACTCCATGCGTCTACAGTGATCACCTTGATTAACTACTTGTATAGTCAGAAAGTAACTAAGTTACAGCACCTCTTACCTTGTTTTGGAGCTATTAACCAATGTTTAGAGTCTTTTGAGCGCGTAGCGAGTGGGCGAGAAAAGACAAAACTGCAACGGAGCTGCACGAGGTAACAGTAAACCCTTATCACCTACGAATGGGATACCTCTACAATAAAAGCCGAACAGAGTTCAAGCCAATACTCCTATGTTGTTGCAGCTTGCCTTTGCTAAAGAAGCACAGTCACACTTTTTCTTTAACGGTAGTTTTTTGAAATAGAGATACGAAGGAACGAGGCAAAGGACTGTAGGCTACAGTACATTTAAAAACCTTTTTGAGGGGTTTAGAGTAGCAAAACCCTCAGAAAGGCTCTAAATGGTCAAGCCGTCAAGGTCTCCTACTCAATTGGGCTCGTTACAGCGTTATTGTCAAAATAAGTGACACTGTGCTTTATACCATGCATGGGTACTCTTTCTATGTCTACTGTCGCTATTGATGCACATACGCGTTTAATTACAACTTTAGACCGTTTGGATTTGTACTTATTTTCTGACAAGCGCAACGCTATCTTTGTGGCTATGGCTACTAAGCGTACCTGGGATGTAACTTTTGTGCCTTTGTATGAAATATTTCCTGACGCCCAGCATGGCAGGCTGTACCTACTACAAAGGCACCCACGGCACCTATTCTTCCCACACCAACAGCACCCACGGTCCAAGCCGCCAACTGCACAACTCTCCAATTTAATCGTATACTGCTAGTACGCATTTATTTTACGTCGGGAGTGCGCCAATGAAGTCAGCAAAGTATTTGACAGTCATTTTGTAATTTGACAGTCATTTTGTAGTTCAACTGTTTATTTCGACGCGCTTGAGAATGGACAAGATTGTTTCTAGCGCATATTGTGGTGTTGAAGTTTCTTATTGCTAACAACTTAGCTGTGTTACAAGTATCGCAAGGTTGTCTTTTTACATTATTTTGTTGTTTTCTGACTCGTTCTCAATAGAATAGCTTCGTCAGCTGTGTCTTACTTCAATTGTACGTTTAATGAACGTTAGCGTCAAGAAATATTGTGGCACATTATCCAATGTGAATAGCACAGCCAAGCCCCAATTGAGTAAATACGCACGTAAAAACAGAGGATTTACTTATTGAAAAAATGAACCATTTTTTTTTTCACGTCCAATGCCACGGTTAATGTTTTGATTAGTAGGTGTCTTATCTCTGATTATTGGTAGTTACTTCCTTTCATTATTGCATTACTTGTATTGAACCTATACCAAGACATGCAGCCTTTTCAAGGCTTGCCTGAAGTAAATAAAGTTAAAACACTTGCAAAAGTAATTGCAAAAACGTGAACAAAATCTGGTTGCTGTTCGCAATAGTTGAGTATTTTATGTTCTTATTTATACACAGGAATATTAATTGGTTGTATATTCACCTTCAGAAACATATTCACTCTTGAATAGATAGTCTTGTTCAGCAGTCTTTGTGCCCATATTATCAAAAGCCTTTGTTTTTGTGTACTTGTATTTAATATACAAGTCACTTTTGGGTAGTACTCTAAGAGCAACAGTATCGACTATAACTGTCGCAACTGCTAGTAGACCCATACCAGAAACAAGCTAAAGAATAATGAATGTTGATACAAGCACACGCCGTGGTAGCAGACCACGGAAAATGTTTTTTTCAAAAAAGAGAGAAAATAATGTCACGTACAGTAAGTAAAAGCACTTGAAAGTCAAATTGGCCTATTTTTCCTACTTGTAAGACAATGACTCGTACACCATGTCTATTGTATACTTCAAGTTCAGATATATTCTTTGTATATATTGGCTGTACAGACTAGTAAAAGAAATATTTGTTAGATACCTTTTTTTAAAGGTGAACAGTTTTACCTTGAACTTTGTGTTTCTAACACGATGTGTCTGATATGTGTATTTTACGAGTTTTGGATTAAAGGTGTATGTATTGGAATAAGTTATAAATAGCAGTATGACTATTCCATCATAACGCTTTGTAAAGTTGGCGTTAACCTCAGCTAAAGAAAAAATAAACAAAAATAGAAAAAAACAAGAAAGGCAACGTTCTGCTATCGTTGAGCACAAGCGATTTAAAACTACAGAAAAAAGCCGCAAAATGATCAATGACTGCGAGTGTTATAGAGGGCAATTTGTTCATATGAATTGTTGTTTTAAACAGTACGTACAAGGAGCGTCTAGACTAATCCCACCATCTGTATTTTCTAACAAAAATCCTAGCGAAAATACATCCGGTTTACCCTTCACGCCAATTACGTTATCTTTTGTTACTGCAATAGGCTTTCTCTTTTCATTTAAAAATTCTCCGCGCATCTCTATAGCATTCTTCTGTAATCCTGAAGTGTACATAGTATGATCAAGGAGAAACTAGAAAAGAAATAAACAAACGCGAACAAAAAATCAAAACTTCTTCTGTCACGTGATACGATGTCTTCTCATTCTTGTATCAGTTCTTTTTAATTGACGTACCGTGAATCCTTCTATTCTAGCAACATAGAATATAGATGCATTGAATTTAGGGTTACGTATATAACGACATTCATACGATGTTAAATCGCAAGCTTTTTCTGGTAGTTTTAGACACTCTTTATTAGTTATGTTTGAGGGACACTGTCTAAGATGATAACGCGTTTGAGTAACACGTGTTGCAACAAGCATATCATGATCTTCTGTAGTGGGATATCTAAAACAACGAGAGTAAGTAAACCTTTAAAACGCCAAGATGATAAAATTTGTACAAACAAAAATAATAAAAAACGCACACAGCAAGTTTCTCGTCCCAGTAGCGACATTCATGTTTATTTCTATCTTTAGTGCTGTTAGTATTTTCTCCAGGTAGTTTACAATAAGAGTAAGCTGAAGGAGGCTTCCTAAAGTACATCAGGAACCACATAACCAAGAAAAAAAATGTTAAAGAAAATTGTCTTTTTTGAACAGATTCACGGCTCAACGCGGATAGAATTAGTAATATACCTTGGAGAAGGATTATCCTGCTTAGGGCTTTCAGGCTTCGTAAGAATCAAGGACAACATTGTTGCTTGTGTACCACAATACGCAAAACAAAGCGAGTAAATTAGGTAAATCAGGATACAGCTAGAAGGGAGAGTCTTGTTGACCCCACTGGTTGCTCTGTGGTCATGTAACGCTTTTGATACAGAATGGTAAAACCTCGTGTGAGTGGTTAGGCAAAAACGCACATGTGGTTCTAGTGGTACCAAGGATGTACGCGATGATAGATAGAACAAGAAAGTAGTGTATTAGGCCTAATCGCTTATCACGTATTGTAACAATCTGGGTATGGCGTCAAAAATACATCCCCACGCTAATTAGTACCTTTACTGTGCTATACGCAAAAATATCATCCAAACCTAATGCAATTAGTTATTCTCACGCTCGGGACATCGTACCGCAACCCATTGTAACCAAGCGGCACCTCTCTTAACGAACAACCAAAAATATTAAGTGTTGACAAAAAAACTTAAAATCAAAAGCCGTTTTTTTTCAGCAATGGGCATCCCATCTTTCTTCAGATGGCTGTCTACAAAGTACCCAAAGATAATGGTACCCGCACAAGAAGCGGAAACTGTCGAGGTTGAGGGTGAGGAGTTCCCTCTGGATCTTACTCAAAAGAACCCCAACGGCACAGAATTTGACTGTTTGTACTTGGATATGAACGGTTTGATACATCCTTGTACTCACCCTGAGAACAAGGTAATTTATTAGTTAATTGCCTCAAAAGTGGTGCAGAGCGTAGTAAATAGCATGAATAACAATTATTGCGTTTTTAACGAGCGCATGAAAGTTAAGAGTGCGACAAATACGCTTTGTCGAAGCACTAAATATCGCGTATTCGTACACGCAAAAGGCGACCGTACCATTTCTTTTCCTATTCCGTTTTGATTATAAGCTCCAAATTTTTTTTTTACTTTTTTCACGTTCTAATACATCTCAGCCGCGTCCAAAGACCGAAGACGCCATGATGGTAGAAATTTTTAAATACGTCGACAGAATAATGTCGATAGTCCGTCCAAGACGCGTTTTATACCTCGCAATCGGTAAGAAATATTAAATATTGCGTTACAGTCATTATATCTACGCCAGTTAGCGACTTTGAGTTTTTTTTAATATTTTCACGAGAAAAAAAAATTCTTTTCGTTTTGCAACCCACCTCTTTTCTTTTTCCATTTTTTTTTATCTTTCAAAGAAATCTATGATATTAGTTATGCTACTAATAAAAAACCGCGGATCTTTTGAAACAAAGCTTCTGGATTGAGGATATAATGACGGAAGAAATTTTTTTTGGATCTTAGTTTTTTAACCATTTACTAACACGTGTTTAAAGATGGTGTTGCACCACGTGCAAAAATGAATCAACAAAGGTCTAGACGTTTCAGATCCGCAAGAGAAGCAGCTAATAACAAAAAGATGAAGGTAGGAGTTTGATGTTTACTTGATGGTGGTTTTTGACTTTTTTTTTTTTTTTTCAAAGGCTGAAAATCGCGCTGATCTCGTTGCACTTGGAACAATGACTCAAGAAGAAGCAGACGAAGAAGCTGCAGCTGAAGAAGCAAGGCGTTGGGATCACAATTGTATCACACCTGGGACTGTGTTTATGGATAAGGTACTTGAACTTTCTCATTCAATGAATCTTGTTTACTAAGTTGTGTTTACTACTAGGTCTCTGAGGCATTACGTTTCTTCGTGATTAAAAGACAACAAACCAATCCTGGATGGAGGGACTTGACAGTTGTTTTTTCTGATTCCAATACACCGGGAGAAGGAGAGCATAAAATAATGGTAAGTGTTCTGTTTTAAATGTATTTATCTAAGTTTGAAAAAGGACTTTATCAGGACCATGCGCCAACAACCGGGATACGACCCAAACACAAAGTGAGTATTATATTCATACTTACTCTTGATTCTCGTGCATACTATTATCACATTTCCAGTACTATCAGGGATTGATGTTTATTTCTTTTTTTTTAGGCATGTTATTTGTGGATTAGATGCTGATTTAATTATGCTTGCTCTTGCCACACATGAACCTCATTTCTATATTCTAAGAGAGAAGGTATATTTCGGACGTGAGAGAGATAAGGCTGAATATCAAATTAAATCGGTAAGTTCGCACGTGACTGTGAATAGTCAACATTCAAAAACTTTTGTTTAACTTAAATTAGGGTATAATGAAAGCGTTACCTTTTGAGTTTTTATTGATACCTGTTCTTCGTGAGTATCTAAATAATGATTTAAACCCAAAAGATGATTCAATGGATTTTGACTATGACCTTGAACGGTACGAAATAATATCACTTGTTTCTCGAGGTTAACGTGCTTGCTCTACAAAAATCTTTTTGCTTTTTTTGTTTTGTTGCACGTGCTTCCAAATCAAGACTTTCTCTCGTGCTTGATTTATATTATTTATTAATCGCTCTTTTGTAGTGTTATTGACGATTTTATATTTATATGTTTCTTTGTTGGTAACGATTTTTTGCCTCATTTACCAACACTCGAGATTCGTGATGGAGCGATTGAATTGCTCATGTTCAAGTACAGAGAAGTATTACCCACTTTAGGAGGTTACCTGACTGATGGTGGTATCGTACGTAATCTATAGCAGTGTTTATTTGTCGTATATCATTTATGAGTTGTCAGTATGCGCCATATCATGTGGACTTACGACTTCTACAACCAACTAATTACTTTTTTTTGCTCTTTTTTTTTTGTTTTTGTGGATGCGGTTGTTCTTTTCGTGTTGTTGCTCCGCACTTGATCTTGTACTTTTTATGGCTTTTCTGATAAGGTATTTATTATAGGTAAATTTTACGCTTGTAGAGAAGCTTGTACAAGAGATTGCTGCTATTGAAGATAAGATTCTTGAACAAAGAAAGCAAGCTCAAGAAGAGCAAAATCGTAAGAGAATGGAACGTGCTGCAAGGAATATTGCACAAAAAGAACACGACAAAGCAAGGCGTGGTCTTCCTTCTGTTGTACCAACACCTCATGATGTCAAGCCTGAAGATGGTAACTCAAATAAAAAAGCAGCAGCAATGATCAAAGCACAAATAACTACAGGAAACGATTTGGAAGTTATGGTACGAAACGACAACAGATCACTAGTACAGCAGGCATATTTTAGCAATGTTGGCTGTTAGTTAACTTGAAAATTGACTAATGCTTTGCTGGCGAGTGCTGTGTTTGTGGGAACTGCTTTCGCTCAGCTGTCGGCTCACAGCAAACGAGCAATCTCACTTTCTTGCTTTGAACGCTTTCTTTTTGTTTTTTGGATTAATTGTTACTTTGTAGGACTTTGATATGACTAAGACTACGCCTACTATCGGTACGCGTCCTCTGAGAGAAGGAGAGGTAGCTATTGCTGGTACAAATGTAAGACTTGGAGAAAAAGGTGGTAGAGAACGATACTACGCTGCAAAGTTTGGAAAGAAACTCAAGGCTGAAGAAGACCAAGAATTTTTTGAAATGTACGTTTGAGTTTATATAACCAATGGTGTCGTATAAATCAATATTCGAATGCTGGTAGGCATCAAAAATACCTACAACGGACCCGAGATTGCAACCACTCTTTTTTTTTATTATTGAGTTTTTTTTTAATTCATTTCATTGAAACTCTGCGTAGGATGCGTCAAAAATATGCAGAAGGTCTTCAGTGGGTTCTTGGATATTACTACAGAGGTATGTCATTATGGGTTTTTATTTTGAAGTAAGTTGTTGTAAGTACATGGCTTATGTCTTTTTTCAAAAAACAGGCTGTCAATCTTGGGATTGGTATTTTCCTTACCATTACGCTCCATTGACAAATGAACTTCTTGGTATGTTCAAACACACACTTGATTTTGGACCATCAACGCCTTTCCGTCCTTTTGAGCAACTCATGGCTGTACTCCCAGAACCTAGGTACATTAAACAAAAAGGAGCTTTTGTTGATTTCAACGTTTTGTTAATGTTGTTTTTAGTGGAGTTTTCTTGCCTAAACCTTTATACAACTTGATGAAGGATACTGATTCTCCTATTCTTCATTTCTACCCTGATGACTTTCTTGTTGATTTGAATGGTCATCGTCACGCTTGGCAAGGTACGGTTTGATATTTGGATGCCGCTACAAGAGTATACTTTTTCAGATAGTGACATTGCTCTTTGTTGTTCTCTTTTGACTAATGTATATGTTATACAGGTGTTGCTTTATTGCCATTTATTGAAGAAGAAGAACTCTTAACAGAAATACAAAAACATGAAGCAGAGTTAACCGAAGAAGAGAAGCTTCGTAATTCACCAAGTATGTTATTTTTTTTTGATCAAATTTTTTTCTTTTATTTGTTGAAGTACTTATTGTACTATTCTAGGACAACCTCTCATATTTGTACATGCGTCAAATCCTATTGGAGCTCAAATACAGTCTCTTCTTGATGGTAACGCAGGTATGTCGCTTTTTGTTTTTGAACAATGTTTCAAAGTCACATTTGAAACAAACCTCTTTGGTTTCTCATGCACGTGTTCAACTCTTTATTTATATTGCATTAGAAACCGAGGAGACGTCTCATAACTCTATATTTGGAACCCTTAGAAAGTATAAACACTGTACACATATTGGTGAAACTGTTCCCTGTCCTGTTGCTCAAGATGTACTTTTACTTTTTATTTCTTTATTTCTTTGTTATTTTTTTTTGACGGTTTTTATCACCTTTGTTCTTGCTCTCGACTTATGTTTAAATACTTAGGAGTCAAGGCCAGAAGATATTCATAACTGTCAAGTATACTGTGCAGAATATAAAATACCAACACTCAACCCAGAGTTCGAACATTTTACTCGTATTCTTCCAGGTACAGGAAAAAAGTTTTTTTTAATCACTTTGACATCTGTGCTTTATCTAATATTAATCATTATTTCAGGTGTTGATATGCCTACACAAGTATTAGCTCAAGGCGCTGAAAGAAATCTAACAAAAACACCGTACGTGGTCTTAATGACTGTACAACAAAAAAAACCAAACTTAGTTTTCTTTGTTTCACAAGCAATTCAAAAAGGTTGGTTTTAATATTTTTTCCTCTGTAGATTCAAGATGTTACGTGTCATCAAACATGTTCTTGGTATGCCTACACATTCTAGAGGTAGAGGTAGAGGCAGAGGAGGATATCACTCAGGACCTATGCGTAGAAATAGAGGTACGGATTAGCTTTTTGTTATTTAAACTAACGAATGGTACCTTATCAGGTGGACACAACCGCTATGAGCCTTATGGTCGTGGTGGATACAGGAACCGAGGCAGAGGCGGACATCGTGGTCGAGGCGGATACGGAGGCCGAGGTAGAGGAAGAGGAAGAGGCAGAGGCGGTTATGGAAACCGTGGCGGATATGGTGGTAATAGAGGACACCAAGGAGGTTACGGAGGTAACCAAGGCGGTTATCAACAACAAGGCGGTTATAGAGGTAACCAGGGCGGTTACGGAGGAAACCAAGGTAATCAAGGTTATGGAGGTCGCCAAGGAGGTGGATACCAAGGAGGTAATCAAGGTTATCAAGGCGGACATCAGCAACAAGGTGGTTACGGTAACCAAGGTGGATATCAAGGAGGTAATCAAGGCGGTTATGGAGGAAACCAAGGCGGTTATCAAGGAGGTAATCAAGGCGGCTATCAAGGAGGTCCTCAAGGTGGATACGGCGGTAATCAAGGTGGATATCAAGGACAACAAGGTGGATATGGTAACCAACGTGGTGGATATAATCAAGGCGGACGTGGCGGTCGTGGAGGATACAGAGGAAGAGGTATATTGTTTTTTTCACTGTTTTGTCTTTCTGTCGTTTATGGGTTGTTTGTTTATTCTTTTTTTATTCTAGGCGGTTATAATCAAGGTAATCGTGGATATAATAATAATAACAGACGTGGTGGGTACTAGTAGCAACTAGTACTTTGACAGAAGAGAAATAAGAAAAAAAGAAGAAAGATTTACTTTTTTTGTTGATAAAGTTTGTATCGGATTGCAAACTTGTTAAACTCAACAAAGTGTGATTAGATTTTTAACTTCAACAATTATTTTTCTTCGTTCTGGTGTTTTTAGCCACCTCAATATTTTTTTTGGTTGAGAGGTGCTATGTGTAAATAAAGTACAAATCCCTTCGCTACTTCAGTCATTAGTTATTTAATTGTTCCTGAACATGTTCCAGCAAGGAATCTTTGTTTCATATTATTCTCAATCTGTCACCTCAACAAGTTATTTAAAAATTCCTAAGCTACCTCTTTCACTTCAGTAATTGATAGGCATTAAAACAAAGGGTTCACACTGTTTTTACAAAATAATTTAATGCTACACAGCCTCATTTAACAGCACGTTTTAAAGCCAATAGAACGTATGGAACGCTTACAACAGGCTACAGTAATCACATATAGAATGCTGAGCACGGTATTTGAACTTTAACGACCAATTGAAAACGGCATGCTAAAAACTGAGTTCACATTGTGTTTGCATTGGTCGCTATCATACAATTAATTTACATACGCTGTAATGGAAACAGTGATAATTGATCGTATACAGACCGAAATATGGGTTATAATCCTTAATTTTATACCCGTGAGAGCAGTATGCGCTGTTCACACAATCAACCTGTGACACTTTGCTCTTGAATGGTTCCATCAACATAAACAACTCATACACCATGGTCGTTCCATACCTTGCGTTATACTTCCTCTAGCCATCTATATAACGTTACTTCTCACGCAACATACCGTTTATGAACGTCTTAAGCTCTCCATGACGTCTAACGTTGCTCCCAGTACTGAATATTTCTGGTTTTTTGAACCAATGACTAGTTCGATAAGTAAACTGACTAGAAAGTTGTTCTATGCATTCTGTATTTCATAAAACACGTATGAGACAACAACAAAGTGATAGTTTGTTGCAGTTCCAAAACTGGCGCTTTCAAACTTGAGCACGTGTACAAAATAAACTCGACAACACTAAACAGTTGGTATTGCTGATTTATTGGACTGCAATACAGCCTCGGCTACCTACCGAAAACTATTTCCAGAGTATATCATATAGTGTCTTATGACCATAGTAGAGATGACAGTGTTTTTTTTACGCTTGCAAAAGTTTGCTACAACACGCTGTGGCGTGTACAAAGACTTCATTTGTAGTAATACATTTTTCATTACCGAGGTAATATTTGAAATTAGTTAATGGAGGCCTCGCTTCCTGCAATGAAGAATTAAATACTCTTTATTTTTCTTTCATTGTAAAGTTTTTTTCGAACTTGTATATTGTTTTTATTTAAAACAATCTTGGTGGACACTAGCTCTGGTTCCCTTCTCATTCTCCCCAATCGAAGACTTGAATAGGAATCTTGGTTCAGGATTTAGTTGTAACACATCGGAGACGAGAAAAACGTTGAAGGTACCTTAGTGTCATCTCCATGAAGTAAGTAGTCTTCTTCCATTCTTCTGGCTCTTTCTTCTTCTTCTGCTTTAACAGCTTGTGCCAAAGTAGCCTTTCTATCGTTTTCTTCACTTGATTTAATAACGCGCTCTTCAGCAATCTGGGCGTGTTGTTTAGACCAAAATTAAGAAAAAAATACGATTTTTCTTACTCTTCTTCTCCGTTCCTTTTCCTCAGCGTCTTTGGTTGCTTGAAGTGATGTATGTACTTCAATAGGACCATATTCTTTTTTGGCTACAAATACATTGCAATCTGCATTCTCCATGCAGTATTTTGTTGTCGAGCCAATGAACATTCTAGTATTGAGTAATAGCAAAAGAGTATAAGGATGGTAGCTCTACGTTTGACGTACCTACTAAAACTTCCAATGTCTCTTCTTCCAATAACCATGTGATGTATTTTCTTTTCCTTGACCGCCTTCAAACCGACCTGTTAGTATCATCGGAGTCAAAAAATGTAGACACAGCTTACTTGGCATATTCCTTCACCGATGTGATTTGCCCATCCAAGCACTAAGCTTGGTTTCAAACCAACTTCGTTTGCTTTCGAGTAATACATTCTGAGAGTTCTTATGCTTCTTTTTTTCTAAAAATCAAGCACGTGTTACCAAACGACGGAAAAAAAGTTGTTTATTCTGAGTCATTTACTCCTTCAAGCGTACCACTTCCTCTCTCATCGTTTCTAAGCTTGTCATTGACATTGGTGTTAATCCAGTATAAACTGTATTAAAATCTTCAGCCGCTTTATACAAGAAGAGCTCGTCGTTCTTCTGATCCATCATTGATAGAGCCTACAGTTTCTTTTAGCATTTGATCGTTTTTTCGGGTTTCGTTTTTTAACCGCATACTATGTTGAAAGCCCACTGAGCGTATTTAGATTCATCTACTGCTACTAACCAATTTGCCATACTGTGCTGCTTTGATCGTTGTGTTCTGGAAAAGTCAGAAAAGTGAAATATTTAAAGTTTTACACATTCCGATACCTCTAAGAATGTTGATAATCGGGAAACCAGAGAAACGTTGGTGAGAATCGGTCAGGCTCGCGGACGTTTGGAAAGGTGGTCCAAGTTCCCGAATACAGGACCCTGATTTTTCTCATCAAAGAGCTGGCACTCATCGGTGTCGCCTCTCCTCAGCTCTGTCGGAATTTTTAAATTGGAAATAAAATCAAACGTACAACTTATTGTTGGAAGGAAAATAAGGTTGGTACAAATGCACAAGATTCGTTGCAACACCGCATTTAGTCGAATGGGATATGCAATGTATAATCGTCAAGCAGGTCTATGCTGTATATTCACTTTTAAACCGGAAGAGGTTGTACAAGTTCTACGGGAACAGGATTTGCTTTTTGCCTTGACAATTTTCTGAAGTTAGTGTTGGGACCCAAGATACACGATTTTAAGAGGCTACTCTTCTATCCGAAACGAATCGGTTGCTTCAATATTTGCGAATATGAATGAGGAGAAACAAAATTGTTTAAGTCTTGTTAGCAGGCTGGGGTAGTGGAGCTATAGAAAAATGCTTCGAAACAGTTTTAATTACAGCCGAAGTCACACTTTACCAATTTATAAATTAACAGAGCTTATGGTCTTGGCCATCTCACAATCTTATTGTCTTATGTTCACTTAAGTCTTGTCTTACATCTTCTTGAAGGTTGGTGTCAGTAGTTGATATTTGACCAAATGATGCAGATACAAGTCGACAAAAATTCAGTCCAACTTTAGTTATTGTAAGTAGTTGTCTTTGCCATAAGCCATTTTTCACAGAACAGCACGTGGCGTAAAACTCCAAGCAAGCACCTTGTCTTGCTTTGTCTGTTATTTAACATTATTGTCATCGGCTGCTGTAGCTGGGTTATGGAATATAATACTGATAAAAGCCACTTTTTACACCTCCCTTTGGAACTACTCCTCGACATGAGTGATTTAACTATTGAGGCGTATTGTAAATTAGCTCAGCTATCAAAACAAACTGCATTAATAAGGTATGATTCTGATATGAAACGACATGGCAAGTGGGTGAGAAAGAAAAAGATTGTAACAAGAGAAAATCAAACAAATCATAGCAGAGTACAAATAAAGACTCAAATCTATTGGAAGCATGGTGAACTTGATGGAGAGTATAAAAGATGGCATCATGACAACGGGCAGTTAATAGAGAAGGCGTTGTATGTAGATGGTAAAAGGCATGGTGAGTATAAACGGTGGTTTAGCAATACTCAAATGCGAGAACATTGTTTTTACATAAACGGTCATATTCACGGAGAATCCAAAAGATGGCGAGAGAACGGACAACTTTGGTTACAAATTAATTATGAAAACGGATGTCGTGAAGGAGAGTATAAGGAATGGCATAGTAATGGTAAACTATCAAAGCACCAGTATTTCTATAAAGGTAAAATACATGGAGAATGCAAGAAGTTTTATCGAAATGGTAATGTGTTTACACTATCAACGTATGTCAATGGCGTACTAGAAGGAGAGTACACACGTTGGCACGGAGGAGGTAATTTGAGAGAAAAGCGATATTATGTTAATGGTACAGAGAAGATAATCCAGAAATACAACAACGAAGGGAAACTGAGTACTATACAAAAAATGTAGTCCGTTTGCAAGAAACTACAGATTTAGAGAGAACCTGTCTCATCTCCGGTGTCGACCTTAATGGTAACGTATATGGAGACTTTGTCCTTTATTAAAGCAATAAACACTCTCGTAAACGTGAGAAACTTGTGAAACATTGAAACTTGTTATCAAATAATTCTCAATTGTAGAATAAAATCACTCGTGTGGCTAACGTAGACCCTGTATCTTTCTTCACAAGCCTTTGTCCTTATTGACACTGTAAGTTAGTGTAATGAGTAAAAGTGGAGATGTTTGTATCCATTTACCTTTCCATCGCTAAAGACAACGAGTGAACTGTAAACTTTGATATTTAAGGAGAGTATAGAATTTATTGTGAGAAGAAATAGTAGCGGACGGAGTTCATACAATTTATGGCGTTTTGTTCATACAAATCATGAAGAGAAAGCAACTGTTATTGCACGGGAAGGCGTCAATACAACACTCATATTTTTCTAATTTTGAGTCGCAAAAACTGCAAGCTTCCCTAGGACTATGATAGGGCCCACAACCGAGTGAAAGTGCTCCCAAGAATAGAATAGAAAGTGTAAAGAGAAGAAGCATTGTTGAGGTACGCATCTTGTTATAGTTTAAACGTAATGATCTTATTTCAGATTTTAACCCATACACATTTACTTGTATTAAACTTCTTTGTTGGGTAAACTATCCTTTAGAGTACCAGCCCACATACATTAGGTTAACCCCTTTGTTTCACTAGCCACGTGATTTTAATCAACTGAAAGGGACGCTCATACCTGAACCCTTCAGTGGACTTTCTGCTAGTAGCTAGTTCTTTGCTAGTATACCACAACTAGCGCTAGTAGAAGAATATGACGTGAACAGAATCACAAAAGATATTAGTGTCACAATAATTGTACTTAGATTAATAAAGCAGACTTAACTTAAAACTCATACCTCTCACCTTCTTGTCGTGACAATTAGAGACGTTGACAAACGTTTCTATCCAGGTAAGAAACGCTAACTTGTTAATAGTAGTTTTTCTCACCACCAACTGTAAATTATGTAACTCCTGCTAATAAAAAGAGAGTTGAAAGCTTCAACCAGAAAGAGATCAATATGAAAACGTTTTTGTACGATTCTAGATGTTTTGAAACACGTTTTCAACTCATAATTATAATACAACTGTTCAAGCGTGCCTTGTTTTTTGTTTGTGTGAGCGTTTCTAGTGTGCACTTGCTCAAAAGGACATTTTTTATTTTGCGTTGTGTTGCTTTTTATTACATATGAGACTGACAAAGGTATTAAAGCTTTGAAGGCTTTCATAAAATTAATCTTTCTTTGTGTATGGGCATTATTAATACTTTATAGGATTTGACCCGATATATTTTGTGGTAGCGCTAAGCCTCATTCGTTTATGAACATAGGTAGCCTTGTGCAACTCTGCAAGCTATACCATTTGTGTATCCTTAAGGGTACTTTACGTTAGCATAAGAACAGTAGGTCACGTGCTACAAATCCAGAGTGGCCTTTTAAAAAGTACGCTTAGCGTTAAAATAAAATAGCATTACATCAGGTCAACTCCGTTATTAATGTACGCAAAGTTTCTAGGGTACATACAACCTATCACAAAAACAAACGTGAATGTTTGCTATGCTATCAGGTTTACACGTTAAGAACAGAAGAAAGTGCAAGGGTTTCGTTCAAGCAACACCGTCAACTTTTGTAAGTGTACTAGTAAATACAATTACACCTTACACCAAAACTATACTGCTAAGTAACTTTGCCCAGTCAATGTCACTCGATACTGGATTACTTTTTAGTGACATAGCTTCATCTGATACCTATGAGTTATAAAACAATGCCATGAAGACGCTAAACTATACTACCTTCTATAACTTAAAATCACGTGTTGTAGGCATTGTGTATAACATCAACATTTTATTGTACAATCTCTTTCCTGAAAAGTGGTTAGAACCCCTTGGTAGCCACGTGGTATCAAACGTTGTTGAAAAACTACTGAAACCAATTTTCGACTTTGAGATATTGTGAATCAACAGCCAAAAGCAGTCTATCAACGTCCCAATTGTGTCAAACATCTACCACATTACATACACCTAACAAACATCGAAATGGTACGACCTAGAGCTCAACAAAAAGTGCACGCCAAAGTGCTGTTTGACAACCTGTTATCTATCATTTTTTAGCTCATTTGATCCGTTAATTGTCTTTCAACTTACTGTATCGCAGAGTGCAGTGAAAGCGCCACCAAAGATACCCAATTGGACTTCGAAGGTGCGAGGACTGTACAGTCGCAGTTCTTGTAGCATTGCAGTCACAAAAGCAGGGCTTGTACGTCTACCTATGTAAACCATCGCATGCACGCGTATTCTTTTGTTATCCTAGGCGGCTGCAAGCTACGTGACTTTCTGCTTTTGTGCTCGTTTGAAGTACTCCAAAAGGATATACTAATGTTATAGCTTGTATATTTGCACAATGCTACCTATGCTCACAACCCATCCCGAAAAATCAAGCGTAGCACTAAAACAAAACAGCGTATTTGGGCCAAATTCCTCACGTTCAATAGAAATAGAAAAAAGGTCTATGGCTTCCTTTTGCTGCGTTCTACAAATCGGAGTGGCCTTTTTAAAAAGTAGGCTTAGCGCTACAATTAAATAGAGTTATTTCAAGCTAAATCCAATAACGTATCAGCGCTTTTGACTCTTGTCTTTGGCGTGAAAAAGAAATTGTATTTGTTGTACCTTTTTACCTTTTTTTACTTTTTTTGAAAGGCGTATGTTGGTGTACTGGATAAGATTTTAGTATTCGACTTGAAACAACCATCAAAAGAACCTACAGTGTTGAAAATTGGAAGCTCAGGTATTGGCTCAATATCCATCACGAGTGATGAGAAGATTATGATTGTTGGGTTGTAAGGAGAGTGCCTTGTTAGTTGACTTAAAAAAAAGGCACTATCTTGGCATTTAGAGATAAGCTAAAAAACCAACATAAAAATAAACTACTTCAAGTGCCTAGCTTTTTGCACTAACTAGCACGGTAGTACGTTTGTTGTAAGCACCCTTAGTAAAATGATAGTCCAGTTGCTAAGCGTTTTTTTAAAGCAACAAATGTGTATTTTCCTAGTATTAAGCGGGTTAGAGTTCTATCATTCTCAGTTTACTTTCTTCTATTAACTAACCAAGGGAAACTTACTATAGAAGATGTTGAAAGCCTCCATTTTTATTTATAACTGCTTTTTGATGCACCAACTTATGCAATCAAACAAGGCTGTAAAGAATACATACAAGAGCAAGGATAACAGCTTTGACAACATTAATGGATAGTAAGCTTTCAGAAGTAACAGTAGGAGGAGTTGGGACTACTCGCTCATTTCCTTCAGTAACAGTAGATGGTTTAACAACGGTGACAGTCTATAATTTGGTAAGATCACTTAAGCAAACAGCGAGCAAAAAAAACAATTACCGTCATTGTAACGTTTGAAGCTGAAAACGAATCTTTAGTCATTTGAATAGCTGCTGGATCACTTAAATATGAAGATACAATTGAAGCTGCATTATCATCTAAGAGCATGTTAGACTTGTTTGTTAAACAACAATGCAAAATAAAAAAAACCACGTGCCAACAATTCTGACATCAAATTGAGTAGCAGCTTGTCTCTTTGAAGTTGTTGGAGAAGCTGTAACATTGACGGATAACTGGTTTGAAAATATTTCTATCACTATAATTATAAAATCTTGTAAATCACCTATAACAACAAACGATGGTCTGATGCTAATATCTAAAAAAAAACATATCAGACTAATAATATCTCGTACTTGTTTTTTTCTTTTATCAAAATTATTTGTACCATTCGTAATACATGCTTTACTTGTACTCGAGAACTCAACAATGCCTGATCCAAGTTGCCATGAGTAAACGGTATTTTCTTTATCAAACATAAACTCTATAGGTCCATTTTCGGTCGCTGGATAATATTCATTCCTTGGTCCTTTGAAAACAGTTGGAACAAATGCTGAAGTATCCTCTGAATCAAAAGTGTTTATAATATTGTTGTCTCCATATTCTATTGTTATGCTCGTCTCCTGTTTTCGTTGATAGTAGTAAGTAAACCTTGTTGCAGATATTAAACCAACTAACCTGTGTGTCATATCCTAGGTAAGCCACATAAGAGCCTTTAATGAGAGCTACACAATCCAATCGTGGCTTTATCTAAAAACAAGCTTGATGAGATGAATTATAAGCTCTTCAACTCACATTTGGTAGTGGTGCTGCAGCTGGCGCTACAGTCGTTGACGGTGCATTCGGAGGTGATGTAGTAATAGTAGGGATTGGAACATCAGGCGATAAAGGAGGTAGGAATGGAGCATCAGGCGACAAAGGAGGTAATTCAGGGATTGGTGCGTCAGGTGATAAAGGAGGAAGATCAGGGAATGGAGCGTCAGGTGACAAAGGAGGTAGATCAGGGAATGGTGCATCTGGTGATAAAGGAGGTAGATCAGGCAAAGGGGCATCAGGTGATAAAGGAGGTAGATCAGGTAAAGGGGCATCAGGAGACAAAGGAGGTAATTCAGGGATTGGTGCGTCAGGTGACAAAGGAGGTAGATCAGGGATTGGGGTATCAGGTGACAAAGGCGGCTCAGGTACTATAAACAAGTAAATATTTAGAGCATGCTAGAAAACAATACGTACGAAGCTCACACGTGAATACTCCAAAAGAAGGATCGATATAAGCCAATTCCAAGTTTCCAAGAGAATCTTGAATAGTAACAACAAGTTGACACAACTCTCTGCTGAACATACTGTTAATATGTGTTGCAGCACTATTACTAGTAGTTGTGAGAGCATTACTGATTGTTGAAGTCACTCTAAATAGAACAGTTCCTACGGGAGAAGCATCCAATATTGTAACAAACTTTGACGTTTCAGAAGCTCCGACACTAACAAAGTCGTTTACTGGGAATGATTGAGCGATAATGCTGTTTGTTGGTAAATAGGTATTCGTGCAATCAAATGGAGTCTCAGTTATTACTGTTTGACTAGCAAGGTTTGATAAAACGCCTATTGTTCCTTTTTGAGAGTTATAAGCTACTGAGATAGATTGAGCGGCTCCTGTGAATATTACCTCTGGAGCTGGTGTCTAAACAAAATATACTGAGATTTTAACGGTATTACGAGAATGCAGAATGACAACTTTTTTCGGAAAATTGCAAAGCGTCTCACAAAGTATGTAAAACATGAAAAAAAAAGATGTATTGTGCTTTTTTTGTCAAAACATGTGCTGACAGAAACTTTGATTTTCAAAATGAATGACTGTGACAATAATCTATATTGTACCTGGCCTAAGCTAATCTGTGATAGAGACACGTTATTACCATCAATAGAACCTACTGTAAAGCAATTTCCATCTACTTCAACGACTGGTGAAGCACCAGCAAAATCCGTGGCTATTATTGTAAGTAAAATTAACAACACTGATAAATCTGGATTTTACGCTTAGAAAAAGAAGCACGTACTGACAATACCGCCTGAAACAGGGTCTTTTCCTAGTTCCCAATTGTAGATTTCTATTCCTGCTGAGCTACTAGCAAAAAGAACGTAGTCTTTTGGTGAAACTATGCTGCTATTAGTACCTAATATTCACAAAGTATAGAATAGACATCAAAACAACATTCAAAGAAGCCACCTCAGAGAAATAACTTTGTTGCATACCTTGACTTGCACTGACAATGTTGGCATTACCATCTAGATTAGGGAAGTTTATTCTATCACCAACGAAACCAATTACCTAACAAAAAACCAAAGTCAGTTTCATAAGAAGAAAAAAACCCGAAACGCGTTTTTGGGCAGCATCAACAAGCTGTCTCTAATTTTAAGTCTTGTCTCGAGTAGCTCTCAATACGAAAAAAGAGGAATATGACTTCAACATACAGGATCAGGCTGGAATAGCAATGTACATTCAAGATACTGCCAAACGTTCTCTTCTCCCAAAAAAATAACTGGAAACGAACTCCCTACGAAATACGGGACGAAAGCCTTTGTAGAAGGTGAAATAACCATTCCATTATTAAAACCAACATTTCCAGAAAGCATATCTTGACAAATAATGTTATATTCATGTCGATAAAGGCAAAAAAGATGTCATGACAACAGTCAAATGCAAAAGTGTTTTTTCCACTAGAAGAGTTAGGTACTTGAGCACCAACGCCCAGTTTAATCTCTAGAAGGTAATACGTACCTTGCGGAGAAGCTAAAACACAGAGAGTTCCATTACTTCCTCCCAAAGCTATAGAGATTTCGTTAGAAATACACCTGCTCTACTGTGTTTCTAGTATACGCACCTCCATCGGCAAACAGAATATGAAGCTCGTTGCCATTAAAAATACCTCTGAACAATCGTGGGTTTTCGGGTGAGACTGTCTCCATCAAGACAACATCAAACAATGCATTTGCATTAAAAAATGTATTCACTGGGGCTCCTGAAACATCTGTCGAAGAAAAGGTCAGAGTGAATAGAAGAAGACTATTTGGAAGTATACGGAGTAATGTTATACCTTGGGACAGACCCATACAAATACAAACAAGTAGTACAACTCGTGTGTAATCCATTTTGAACTAAAAAAACTATGCTGGTTGGAAAATAGCAAGTTTTCCACAAGATTGGGAGAGATTTGGTCTTGGGTTTTTTTCCTTGTTTCTCCATAAGGATTAAAATCACATGTCTGGAAAAAAAAACTTGACCTTGTATAGAATAATAATCATCGTGTTAGTATAGATCATCTAGGGTTGTAAATACCAGTGTTTGAAGTTCGGGTAGTTGTATCCCCAAAAGTTCCTTTTAGGAACACCAACAATATTCCTTGTAGGAATCTTCTCTAAAACCTCTTCTATAATCTCTAATACACGTCAATAGTCATCAGCGAAAACTCATCTTTCTCCTATAAATAAGTTTGTAATAACAAAAAAAATTTAGCGAAATTAGGTGACACATGCAGTTCACTAGTTACCAATCACGGCAAAAAAAACTTTAATGATATTTTAGTAGATAGCGTCGTAAGCCTTTAGAAAAACTATGTAAGTCAACCGATGCTTCTAAAATAAGACCAGGTTTTAAGTGAATTTGACAACTTTTTGGTGAGAATAGTCGTGTGGATTTGATCAAACCAGAAAATACGACCAAAACTGATTTTTATACAACTTTATTGTTACATAACCATGAACCGCTCTAATTTCTGATTATTCGTAGTATTCGTAATATATTGTACTACTGCATTGTAGGCACCTTTTCAACTAGGTGGGTAATTTAGTGGTGATCCGAACAATACTGGTTGTTGTCCAGTATTCACGGCTATACCTGACCGCGCATATTGGAGAGCCAATGACGCGAATACGCCTACAAACTGGCTAAAACAACTATACTAGACTGACATTCTAGGAGCATTTGGAATGACTACTGCTTTTTGGTACCTTTACTTTTCGAACCTTCAAAACAGAATAGTCTTTGTATTGCCGCCACAATAAATTATCATCTAGATATCATTCGACCCGGCTCTTAGTTTCGCAAAGAAGGTTCAATCTAAATTGAATTGTAGAGGGCGATTTATTTGTAAAACTACAGGACGCAGTACATGCCTTATACGGTAGAAGTATTGCACATTTCTCCACAAATCTCTTTGCTTACAAAACAACACTGCTATCATTTACTATCTGATACTGATACGCTGAGTTACTGTGAAATACGGATGGGAATATTAATAGTTGTATTAGCGATCCAAGTGTGAGGATGAGAAGAAGAGAATGGCAAAATACTTAAAGCAACATAACGGAAATCAAAATATTCGTCTTAGTGTTGGTGGAGCAGAGTTTTATACTACTTTATCTAGTTTAACTAATGAACAAGTCTCTACAAAGAATTTATTTAATCTACGCTAACACGTGAGAGTGATTCACAAACCAAATTGTTTTCTTGAAGCTACTTGAGTTCATTTTCAAGCTTGGCGATCTTTGCTAATAGCAAAGCATTACTTTGTTTAAGGTAATCATTCCTTTCTGCTAATTTGACAATGTAGTCTTTCTGATTAGCATTGATATCTCTTTGGCTGGCGTTGTTCTTTGCTAAGTCAGTATTTGCTTGTTTTAATTTCTCAGCTTCCAATGGCAAGTCGACTGACGCTTGTTCAAAATGGAGTTCAGCGTCTGCGTGTTGGCCCTTTGGTGAACTTATATTCTTAGCTGGCTCTTGTTCTACTTTGTTTTTCTGTGCCTCGTCAAGTGGCGAAGTAGATGCCCATAGTTTTCTAGTACAATAAAGTTAACAGAACACAAGAAATTTGTGATGATTGTACCGTTTACTAATAAACTTCTCATCTTCAGTGTCAGAAAGCTCATCATCTGAATCATCAATATCTTTTCCGCTTGGCTTGTTGGTATGCTTGGCATGTTTATCTTCCTTCTTAGACGATTTTGTTTGGTTTGTTTTGGGCTGTTTGGGTTTCTGTACAACTTTGATGATGTAACGAGCAACAGCTTGAACATCTAATATCGTCAGAATAAAACATAGTATAAGTGTTTGGATAAAGGAATACCTTGGGCAACAACAAGCTCATCATACACTGCATTGGCAAGTTTACGTTCTTTGAGAGGTCTACCCAATCGATCAACCAAAGTGTAGTGACTTTGGTAGCCTGGTTTAATTGGTTGTCCTCTTAACTTGTCGTTTGGTTTTACCTTTGAAGAACATTATTAAATGAACAACATACTCAAATCACTTGCGTACAGGATATACGTTGCCAGGAGTGACAAGACTCAAAATCAGAGTTTTTTCAATGGTGCCTGATAGATCGTATGAACAAGCGTATTGTATACTTGTCTGTGGGGTAAAAAAGTGAAAAGGGGTGTTACGGGTGATTTAATGGTTTTAAACATACTGTAAAGTAGATGCCTTGACCATAGTAACCAGCATCCAATGCACTCACAGTTCCGAATCCAGCTTGTACAATACTGTAAGCTGCTTTTTGAGTTGTTCCATGAACCATCAATATCACTGGTACCTAAACAGCTTTTGTTAGTGATTCAATACTCTAAAGAAAAAAAAAACCAGAAGAATGTTACATCTTGTGAGGTGTTGGCATCATCATAACTTGCGTCATGTTTAACAAGGCTATCATACTTTTTGTAAACGGCGTCATTGTATTCCTTGTTGATATTATCTTCTCTCCAATCTTGTTTTTTAAACAGTCTTGGTAATCCTCTAAGTACAGGTTAGCAAAATTACATACGTTTGGTAAAGTTGAATTAAAAAAAAAAAAACATACTGATGTCTGTGTTTCAGTATTCTATTGGCGTTTCCAAAGTTTTGATTCAAGGTGTCATTACACACAAGCTTGGCTTCAACAAGACTGAAATCGTTGTAACCATGTAGTTTTGACATTTTTTGTTTGAGGATCTGTAGTTCTCTGACAGCAACTTTGTCATTTGTATCGAAAAGATTCAATGTTCTGTAATCTATTGCTGTTATAACAAGTCCACTTGTTTCATAACACTCAAGTTAAAATATGACAATATCAGATTAAACGCACGTGGCATTAGATCTATCCCAAGTCTGAGCATAGTTCAATCGCGGATTTAGATCCCAGATGGTATCACTTTGTAATCCTTTCAAGTATGTTTAGTATTTGAAAATATGGCATGTTACTTGTACCTGCATCAGTGAGATACTCTACTTCTGACTCGGATTTCTCTGTATTGTTACTCCACATGTCATCAGGTAGATCATACAAGATACCTTGCATTAATTGTCCATCTTCATGCCAGAAGTCCTTGAAAACAGAATGGGTTAGTGTATTTGCGATTCTGGTTAATTTGTTGTTGACTTACTGGAGACTGAACAAGTTTGCGGTCAAAAGTACAAATCAAATACCGAACGCCCTTTTCTATAGCCAGTTTAAAATAAGATCTTTTTGGCTAATGTACGATTAGTGTTAATGGTATGGTATTGAAATAATTAAACAAATCATACCAACTTCTGTATCCATCCTTTAAGATCACGTCTCCAGTGTTCGTTTATGTTGATAACAGAACATGATTTCCATAGATCACAGCAATGTTTTCCATAGGGACAATGCTGTAAAAATGATACAAACAAGCTACTTGAGTGCGTCGTAAATATATAAGAAACCATTTTCATAAATATGAAGGCAAAAAAGTCTTGCCACAGCCTTGAACTGGGTACAATGCCTTTTGTTGCTTTCAAAATAGCAAAAAACAAAGCAGATATTCTTTTATCTAAAGTTAGCTTGAGTATCAAGAAAACCCATGTATACACTAATCACCTGAATCAAGTGAAGTTGTGTTTCTGTCTTCATCAAGTTCAATATCATCAATATTTGCCTTTGCTTTGAATGCAGTTTCTACACTGTCGATATTACCATAGCTAGCTATAAGGAGTGTTAGATTTATGGTGGTTTTATTCGGTACCTGCTATAATTAAAAGCGTTCTCCCATATTTATCAACAGCATCAATGTTTGCGTTTGCATTCAGTAATGTAGAAACAACTGTGTTGTGACTTTTAGCCGCTAATGTACAATGAGTGAGATGCAACTCAAGATAGTTGATACTATAACGTACTTGCGTACAATAAAGCTGTGTATCCAAAAATACTATCAACAATTTCAGTATCTGCATTGGCGTTGATCAAAGTGCAAACAACTTGATTATGCCCATTACAAGCTAAGTTTTATGAGGGGTATTTGTTTTAAGTATGAAATGTCACCTGCTTCAATTAATGCAGTCTTCCCTTCATATCCAACACCATCAATATTAGCTCCTGATCTAAGAAAGAGTTTGACATATTCGTTGTGGCCCTCGCTAGCTAGCTGGTGTGAGGTATTGAAAAGATATAGATCACTTTTTACCAGCATGATGTAATGCAATGTCAATATTAGCTTTTGCCTTGATTAAGGTATTCACTACTTCATTGTGTCCGTTAGATACTAAGAAAGTATGAGTTAGAAAGTGTTGCACTTAATATTTTGCCGTAACCTGCATGGGTTAGAGGTGTGCATCTCAGTTTGTCAGAAGCATCAATGTTTGCATTGGCTTGTATCAAGGTCAATACGACTTCATTGTGTCCCTTTCTTGCTATTGTATTGTAAGTTTTCATGGTTGCTCTGTTGTGCTTTTATATCACCTGCAACAATTAATGCTGTATTCCCACAGCTATCAGCTTTTTCTATATTCGCATTAAGTTGAGTCAAGGTTGATACAGCTTTATTATGTCCACTGTCCGCTGGTGTATTGTCACATGTAACTAAGTGTATATTTTGACATTACCTGCGTGAATTAAAGCTGTGCCTCCATCATTATCAACAGCATCAATGTTTGCCTTGGCTGTTATTAAAGTTGAGATTACTTCATTGTGTCCGCCACAGGCTAATATTTTTATAAGTTAGTTATTGTGCTTGCTTTGTTTTGTTTTGTACCTGCAACAAGTAAAGGTGTGTTTCCAAAATTATCAACCGCCTCAATGTTTGTATTGGCTTTAATTAAGGTTGAAACAACGTCATTATGTCCACTAGATGCTAGGCTATGTAAGTTATAGGTTGTTATCTAAGATGTTGATATCACCTGCGAGATGTAAAGCAGTGTATCCATTGTTATCCACACTGTTGATGCTTGCATTTGCTTGAAGTAGTATTTTGACAACTTCATTTTGTCCGTTACATGCTAGATATTGTGAGCTGTACTAGAAGTTTAGATATATTACAATTTACCTGCACCATGCAATGCTGTAATTCCATCGTTATCACCAGCATCAATATTTACGTTAGCTTGAATAAAGGCCGAAACAACATCGTTGTGTCCTCGTGACGCTTTGGTATTGTGAGTTTTAGGATGAAGTTGTAAGTTAACACATATAGAGATGGTCACTAACGGCCATAGCCGGTTAGCCGTTTAAATTTTTGTCTATAACCGGCTAAGAAAAATAAGGGAAAACTCAAACATTTTTTGCATTTTTTTTTGCGTGATACTAGGCTTTGGACGTGTATCAAAACATAAAAGAAGTTCAAAGCCATTGAGAGCCTTTAGAACTTAAAAAAGCATGCGGATTCATGGTACAACACCAACAAATTCTCACATTTTTAAACGGTCTAGCCGATTACAGATTTTGTTACTGGATCGAACCGCGACCCCCTCTAACCACATAGTACCTCCAATAAGTAAAGCTTTGTGCGCATTATCTGTTTCGGTATTTGTACTTGCTCTGAGTAAGGCTGACACAACTGTACTATGTCCCATATATGCTAAAATAGTACGATTATAGTCAAGATATTGCGTCCATAGTGTGATCTCATACCTGCCAAAAAAAGAGCTGTATATCCATGGTTATCAACTACCTCAGTGTTTGCATTTGCTTTTATCAAGGTCAATATCACTTCATTGTGTCCGGCGTGTGCTAGTGTTGTTATTGAGCCACATACTTTTCGTTGTTTTCGATAGGAAGTGAGGATACCTGCATAAATTAAAGCTGTATCACCCGTGTTATTAACAGCATCAATATTAGCACGCGATTCAATTAGCAATTTGACGATTTCATTATGTCCTTTGTGGGCTAACAGGTCACGTGATTAGAAGCTTTTGTTAAGCTTTGCGCTACCTGCATTAATTAGAGGTGTATTCCCTTTACGTTCACCAACAGCTTCGATATTAGCGCTTTCTTTGATTAATAATTCTACAAGCTCCTTGTTTCCTTTCTCCGCTAAGTAATGTGAGTTGCCTCGTTTTTCTTTGTTATTATTACCAGCATCAAGCAACGCTTCTTTTTTGTCACTAGCGGTCAGTCCTATTACGTAGATTAACAAACAGGTACAAACTTCGTTACCAGTACCCTCCACCTGTGTATTTTTGCTCTGTGGTTCTGCCATGACGTGTTGCCACTCCTGAAGTATCAGTACAGCGTTATTAAGTTAGGATAAATTGACTTGCGACAACAACACTGTTTCTTTCGCTACAGCTCCGTTTTTAAGAGCAGTACTTAATGCGTTATTATGTTATGATAAACGCGAAACAGCGTATTGGGAGTCACTCACAGAGGTTAGAAAAATATTGGCTTAAATCGAACATTTACTCAGAACAATTTTTTTCATAAAGATTTCCTTTAGCGAATTTTCTGATTGAGCAGCGAGTGCCCTAAATTAAAGGTGCAAACTAAAATGCGTTTTTAATGAATTTCACTTTGTCACGTGAATAATTTTGTGCCCAGATTGTTTGTCTTCTACCTGGAGCATTAAGTACTGCTCTTAAAAACGGAGCTGTAGCGAAAGAAACAGTGTTGTTGTCACAAGTCAATTTATCCTAACTTAATAACGCTGTACTGATACTTCAGGAGTGGCAACACGTCATGGCAGAACCACAGAGCAAAAATACACAGGTGGAGGGTACTGGTAACGAAGTTTGTACCTGTTTGTTAATCTACGTAATAGGACTGACCGCTAGTGATAGAGAAGGAGCGTTGCTTGATGCTGGTACCAATACAAGATTAAATAGATTACCAGTAGCTCATATAACCAAAGCAACAAGTGGCAACAACGAGATCGTCAGCACATTAATAAAATCGAACGTAAATATTGATGCTGTTGATAAATACGGAAATACTGCTTTAATCCTTGCAGGTAACATCATATGATAGCACGTGCGAATAACACATCCTAGCAAAGCACGGAAACAATAAAGTCTTATCGACTTTAATCACAGCGAAAGCTAACATTGAGGCTGTTGATAAATACGGAAGAACACCTTTAATTGTTGCAGGTGATATCAGATAGTTCACTTGTAACTTGTAACTCTAACGTGTTATCGCAGCAAGCAATATAGTAGCCACAGAATACAACAATAATGCTGTGTCCACTTTAATCAAATCCAACGCGAATGTTGATGCTACTAGTATACATGGAAACACAGCTCTACATCTTGCAGGTAACAGTTAAACATCACATCCAAAAAAACTGTTATTTACACAATACATAGCGGATAGTGGAAGCGGTTTAATCGTCTCCATGCTACTAAAAGCTGGTGCAAATGCTGTTGCCATTAACAAGAAAGGATACACTCCCTTACTTTACGCAGGTATAGTTCTAAGATTTAGTTCATTCGCTGTAACTTACCTTAACTTAAGCACAAAATGGGAACATGTATGATGTTGAAATGCTAATCAAAGAAATAACCAATACTGAAGAGCGCTCAAAATCTACTTCACGTGATTATGGTGCTAATTACTCCAACATACATGTGGAATGTATTACTCAAACTTCTTTAGATCAACTATTAACTTCTTTGTTTGTTAATAGTTTGAAAGCCACAGGCGGAGTTTTACCAACTTCAAGATTGTGGCAAGACTTTTTTGTCTGTGTATTTGTGAGAGTGATTTCCAACAAACAAGTGTTCATTCCGCTGTTTGAGACTTTCTTAAAACACTGCCCTACTTATGAAAGCTGTAATCTATGGAATTCTTGTTTGCTCACAATTGCTAACAATAAAAATGTTTCAGTGGCCACTGACGAATGGCTAAGGTACTTGGTACGATATAAGTTCATTCTTAAAATTTTACTACCATTCCGACTGACGAAATATACCTTAGCCAACGCGTTCTTATTTTAAATTGGTGATGGAAAAGGGTATTTGCCGTTTAATTTGTACTTTTGACCGCAAACTTGTTCAGTCTCCAGTAAGTCAACAACAAATTATCAGAAATCGCAAATACACTAACATTTTGTTTTCAAGGACTTCTGGCGTGAAGATGGACAATTAATGCAAGGTATCTTGTATGATCTACCTGATGACATGTGGAGTAACAATACAGAGAAATCCGAGTCAGGCGTAGAGTGTTTCACTGATACAGGTACAAGTAACATGCCATATTTTCAAATACTAAACATACTTGAAAGGATTACAAAGTGATACCATCTGGGATCTAAATCCACGATTGAACTATGCACAGACTTGGGATAGATCTAATGCCATGTGCGTTTAATCTGATATTGTCATATTTTAACTTGAGTGTTATGAAACAAGTGGACTTGTTACAACAGCAACAGATTACAGAACATTGAATCTTTTCGATACAAATGACAAAGTTGCTGTCAGAGAACTACAGATCCTCAAACAAAAAATGTCAAAACTACATGGTTACAACGATTTCAGTCTTGTTGAAGCCAAGCTTGTGTGTAATGACACCTTGAATCAAAACTTTGGAAACGCCAATAGAATACTGAAACACAGACATCAGTATGTTTTTTTTTTTTTAATTCAACTTTACCAAACGTATGTAATTTTGCTAACCTGAACTTAGAGGATTACCGAGACTGTTTAAAAAACAAGATTGGAGAGAAGATAATATCAACAAGGAATACAATGACGCCGTTTACAAAAAGTATGATAGCCTTGTTAAACATGACGCAAGTTATAATGATGCCAACACTTCACAAGATGTAACATTCTTCTGTTTTTTTTTCTTTAGAGTATTGAATCACTAACAAAAGCTGTTTAGGTACCAGTGATATTGATGGTTCATGGAACAACTCAAAAAGCAGCTTACAGTATTGTACAAGCTGGATTCGGAACTGTGAGTGCATTGGATGCTGGTTACTATGGCCAAGGCATCTACTTTACAGTATGTTTAAAACCATTAAATCACCCCCTTTTCACTTTTTTACCCCACAGACAAGTATACAATACGCTTGTTCATACGATCTATCTGGCACCACTGAAAAAACTCTGATTTTGAGTCTTGTCACTCCTGGCAACGTATATCCTGTACGCAAGTGATTTGAGTATGTTGTTCATTTAATAATGTTCTTCAAAGGTAAAACCAAACGACAAGTTAAGAGGACAACCAATTAAACCAGGCTACCAAAGTCACTACACTTTGGTTGATCGATTGGGTAGACCTCTCAAAGAACGTAAACTTGCCAATGCAGTGTATGATGAGCTTGTTGTTGCCCAAGGTATTCCTTTATCCAAACACTTATACTATGTTTTATTCTGACGATATTAGATGTTCAAGCTGTTGCTCGTTACATCATCAAAGTTGTACAGAAACCCAAACAGCCCAAAACAAACCAAACAAAATCGTCTAAGAAGGAAGATAAACATGCCAAGCATACCAACAAGCCAAGCGGAAAAGATATTGATGATTCAGATGATGAGCTTTCTGACACTGAAGATGAGAAGTTTATTAGTAAACGGTACAATCATCACAAATTTCTTGTGTTCTGTTAACTTTATTGTACTAGAAAACTATGGGCATCTACTTCGCCACTTGACGAGGCACAGAAAAACAAAGTAGAACAAGAGCCAGGTAAGAATATAAGTTCACCAAAGGGCCAACACGCAGACGCTGAACTCCATTTTGAACAAGAAGTACACAACGAGGTTGATCAACTACAGAGAACAAACGCCATCTTAAAAGAAAGCGCTGTTTCCTTAAACCAAGAGAATGCAAACCAACTGCAAAGCATCGCCAGCTTAGAAGAGAGTAATGCTATCCTAGAGGAAAGAAATGCCTTTCTACTTGCCAAACTTGCTAAGCTTGAGAGCGCACAGAAGTAGACAATAACGTTTCATGCTTTATTTGTTCTATTCCTATCACACAATAACCATGTAACAATCATTTACAATAAACATACTCACAACCATTATTAATGGCTCAATAGGACAACGGCTTAGGTTAATAGTATAAACGCCTTTAAGAGCATGTATAGCTTTATTGTAACTGAATTAAAGCTTAGATCGATAGTGTACTCCAGCAAGAGCAATAGTCTTTATTTCATAATTTTCATAATTTCGGTTGCTGCCTCAGAATTTGTCTTATACCAAAGTCTAACATAATCTCTTCAGAACCACCGCCAATAACATCTAAATAATAAATTAGTATTTCAACAACTAACAGTAATATATTGCCGTACATGCTCTACACTCCCTCGACAAGCGTTCAGCCACTGCACCCATACCTGTTTTGGTGAATGCTTTCGCTCCAAAGATTTGTCCAGACTCCCTTACACAAAACTCGAAGCACGCTGTCGACTGTGTCTTAAGGAGTGCTACCGCGCCTCCAAGCTTAGTACGGGATTCAAATTTATCCATGTGCTCCATTTGATAAGTAATATGCTCAAGCCAATTCCAAGAAGATTCTATAAAACGAAGCATTCTCCCAAGTTTATTTCTAAATTTTTGTTTTTTGGTTAAGCATTACGAACCATCTTTTATGTGTTTTTTTGTTTATGACATACCGTATTACTGGATGTTCTATGAGTTTCTTTCCGAACGTTTTACGTTTTTGTGCGTATTTTAGAGACTCTAGAAAAGTCATCAATCACCAAAACAAGTCTTTAACAGAAAGAAAGCCAAATACTTCTCCACTTTTGTACCTTCATAGAGTACCCTAGAAAAACGTAACTACGAGAAGTGTTAGTCTACACACCTTTATAATATGTAAAGTATAAACGTACAACTTGTATTGCTAGTAACCACCTCTCATTGTTAAAGTTCCACATGATATAAAAGAACCCATTATTTTCTTCTCCTATTAGATTACATGCAGGGACTTTAACATCTTCGAATGTAATGAAAGCTGTTCCTGATACATAAACACCAGTACATTCCATTTGACGTGTAGTTATCCCAGGCATGCCTGGAAGCATCAAAAAGTTAACAACAGTCACGTGATTTGAAAAAACGGTTGTAAAATAACAAACAGTAAAGAAGTCAAATGAAATAAAATGATATAAAAAGTGCTACGTTGTTTGGCGACTAAACGCATGATTTAAGATATGTACCTCGCTCCAAAAGCAAGAAAGAGAGGCCATGAAGGCCTTCACCACCAGTCCTCACTGCTACAGTAAAGTAATCTGCAAATACGCCGTTCTAAAGTTTATGAGAACTGAGCAGCAGTGCAAGTCTAAAACCGTACTGTTATCCATTTCTTTGAACCATTGACAATGTAATGCTTGCCATCTGGTGTTTTCTTGGCAGTTGTTTCCAATTGTGCAACATCGCTCCCGGCATTTGGCTCTAAATTCAGTTACAACCTACAGATTGTAAAGAACTTTTACCTGTTATGCATAAACACATTATTTTTTCACCGCTAATACAGTCACCAAGCACCTTGTCTTTCAGATACCTTTTTGGAAAAAAATAAGAATTGGCAATAAATATTTCTCAAGTTGAAGCAAATACTGACTCCAATAAGCAAAAAGGATAAACAAAAGCTAATAATTCAAAAAACGAAAGATAATTCGTCATACTTTTAAAAGTATGCCTGATGATAACACGTGTCAAAACGAAAACAAAAGGGTATTTTTTTTCGGAAGTGAAAAAAAAGCTAAAACAGAGCTCTGCTTACTGAGATCCGAAGTTACGTATAGGTGGTAGTCCTATTGCCAAACCACCAGATATTGCCCAACATACACCTCCTGAACCAATACGTGATAGTTCATCTGTTAGTATGAGCTCATGAAACTTATCAAACTCCTCAGGTTTAACATCACCTTTTTCAACAGGTTATTCCTCAATACAATAACGTCCATGCGTACCAATTATATGGCGAGTATGCTCTGCAGGCCATGGATGACCGGCTACACCACCTAGAATACCAGCTTGAAAAGCTCGTTTGTAAATAGTTGGATCTATTCTTCCGGATTTTTCCCATTCTTCTACATAAGGTCTACGAAACGTGTTAGTTACGCAAGAAGAAGCTATTATCGATTTTAACGGCCAAATTGAAAGAAATGTACCAAAAAATTTGTACCTCATTTCTTTATCAATCCAAGCACGCGCTGCTATGCGCATACGCGTATGAGAAGCATTGTAGTACGGAGACTTCCATCCTTGGCTCCTGTGACATACAATTAAACATGCACGCCTTGTAAAATAAAATAACGCAGGTAAGCCGTAATTTTACGTCGGTTTGGGATATTGGAGGTAAAATAATAGTTACCAGGTCGGATCGCCAAAAGGAACAATTTTATCGCTCATACTTCGTTTAACCGTAAAGAGTAAGTGTCAAACTGATTTTATACTATTTCTTTCGAAAAATATTGACTAGCTATGTCATTCACCTTGTGCTCACTCGGTATAGCTGCTTCACAAGGTGTTGCGTCTTTTTCACGCAGGTACTGTCTCGTAAACTGCTATTTAAAGAATAAATTGTTCTTTTATTATTTTTCTTTTGGTTTTAGTTTAATATTTAACGTTAGATACAATAATAAGGCCACGCGCGTACGCCCGTATTATTTCTTTAGTTGCGCTTTTTTCTGCTTTTTTTGCTTTTTGATTTAGGAGATACATTGTCAAATGCACCAATCTTATCCTCACACTTATGTGAGAATAATAGCTTCTTAAATTTGACACTGTAGAAGATACGAACTGGTCGCATGCTGAGTATTCTATGACCGGCCTTATCGTCATCATTATCATCATACAAGAATTTCTAGTGTAAAGGTAAACAATGGCGACATTTGCGTTTTTTCGAAATCGTCATCTACGCGCGTAGGTACGTATCAACAGATCTACGCGTAGATGACTGACTTAGCGTGATTTAAAATGGAACAAGATCAAAAGAAATAGAGGTACCCATTTCAATTTAGCTACGCCACCGTGCTCTTGAATACACTCATAGATGTATTTTTCGAAAACTCTAAACTTCCCTCTGTTTATTCCTGCATCTTGAGGGAAAATATTGATAGGATCACTTTAAACACCAATGACAGTATATTAGCGAACCAAATAACACCCACATGGATAGTATGTACGTACACACCGCTTCCTCCGAGTCTATTAGCCAAGATATGGCCTGCATCATCATCTGACTTTCCAACTAGGTTTTATAATTAACAAACACGCTTTTAAGCATAGCTGACGAGACACGTAGGTCAACAGACTGTAGTGCAGCCGCAGCTGCGAGCATCAGAAATGTTTTGTAACCAAAAAACACAGAAGGCAATTACGTACGCGATCTAGCGTATTTACGCGTTGGCTTATCAGTTTCACTTCCAGTATCGAGCGTTTTTCTAGATACCTTTGCGTTTACGTATTTCACTCTTGATTTAGAATAGCGGTCATCTGCTGTACCACCACGTATGTACTTATAATAAACAGTTGCTGTTTGCCTTTCCGATTGTCCTGGTCCAAATTTCTTCCAGGTACCACGAAACCTTCCTGGATCTATATAGGGATGAGTTTAACACGTAATTCACACAAGAAAGGTTAAATGTTCAGCTTGGCGCTTTTAAACGTTAAACAGGACTGTAATATTGTATTACAGTGCAATGGAGGGTGTTTAAGCTGATTACTGTGAATTTCGATTGCAATACTTCCTTCATACGCAATATCTTGAAATTCGATTGCCAAAGTACGTACGCGCTGGTCCATACACTCTATCAGTGATTTCATCATCTTCTTCAAACAAGAAGTCAAATAAAGCTGTACAGGTTGATATTATTAAGCATAGCAATATAAGCGCTAAGACGCTTTGCTTGCTTCTCATTTTGGAGCTATACTTCTTATTGCAGGAGAAAAACTTCCAAAAAAGGTAATAAAGACTTAACCGTGCTGTAAGTGGGCTGAGTGCAAGACGTTGAAACAAAGTAAGGAGAGATATAATTGTTGCAGTTCAACGTCGACTCAACAGTAATTTGTAAACGCTCAATAGTGCTAAATTGGAGGCTTTGGATTTTTGTGTTTTATGCAGTAGAAGGATTGCCTTTGTTTTTGTGAGTAAAGCCATTAATTGACTGCATACCTTTATTGGGAATCTTGTAGATGATTCAAATGTGTTTCTTCCCAAACAATAAGCCAGAAAGTATAGTTAAAGCAAAGGATGTTCCTAAGCGAGTATAGACACTTCCCAAAAAACTGTCAAATTTCCTATTGGCACAAAGAGGCACAATTGGAACGAGAGTGAGGCCAAAGCTTACGTACGTCACAAATGCAGTTGATTGAACTACATCCGAATCATTAATAACTCAGGATATTTTACAAGTCTTCAAAATAGCTTAATGAAGTTCGTCTCTGCCTTATGGCCACAGAAACACGCTTTGGAATTAGAAGAGCGTTCTTATGGCTATTAAATGCTTTTTTAGCACTCTTGACAACTAAAAGGCGATCTAAAAGGTATGTACATGCTTAGTAGTATCCATTAATGAAACAAAAGCCGATAAAAAGCGTATTTGATCAAATTACTTCTTTGTGTTTTTTTGTTGGCTTTAAAACTTTTTTGCATCACGTGACTGTGAAACGTTGGATATAAGCAAACGCTCACTAGCGAAAAGCCCATTGAGCGGAATAATATTAGTTCTGTTGTTTGCTATTTCTAACTTTAATGGCCTGTGTGCTTGTTTTGCGCTATTTAACACAATTGTCATGAGGTTACATAGCATCATAATCATACTTCCAAATTACTGAAAAAATACTTCTTTGGTAGTTCGTGTCATGTCCCATTTGTTGTTGTAAACCAAAAACACGTGATCGAGTTTAACAAACAAACGAACTAACAGTCATATCATAAAATTACCGAAAGGAACCTGTCTTTTTAAACGGCTCGAGACGTCAAGTCTTCGTGCACACAATATGTTTTGTTCGTTTGAAAAAAAAAAAAAAAACACAAAAAGCAATGGGTGATGCCACTAAAGAGAACTCCTTTAGGTCTAAAACCAATGGATCACGTACTAGTAGTAATGGGGTAAGAGGTAACCATGATAATTCAAGCGATTCTGAGAGCAAAGGCCGTCATGTTCTACAAGCTTCTGTTTCTTCAACAGGAAGCGAGGATATTACTATCAATGCGCTCAAACAAACGTGGGGTGGTATAAAGGCAGAGAACTTCCTGGGAGATACTCCTATAGCTCGTAACTGTCATGCTACTGATATTAATGGCCATTTGATGATAGTACGACTACGTTTAAGTTTTTTTTTTGAAAAAATCGAATTCTTCTTCAACCCTTTTAATGAGTTTTCTCTTGTTTATTATCGTTATTAGGTATTTGGTGGTGTACATTTAAATCAAAGGAGCACTGCTTTAAACGATGTCGTGATTTATAATCTTGGTACGCAATTTTAGACGCTTTTTCAAGAGGTTACCTCTTCAAGCCACGTGCTCAATATTAAAAAGGAACTGTTACTGACTTGTGTTTTTTTTAACAATTGTTTAGAAGAAAACAGGTGGTACAATAAACAGACTACCGGCACAAAGCCTTCAAAGCGTTATTGCCATTCGGCCAATGTGTGGCAGAATAAACTCATTGTTTTTGGTACGTTTTCTTTATGCTCAGAGCTGTTTTAAGCTTCAACTTTCTTGAATTACTGATTCACATCAAACAATTGTCTTTTGTTTCTAACACATAGTCTACGCTTTAGGTGGTTTTGATCCTGCTACTACGCTAAGACAAAACGACGTTCATTATCTTGACTTGGGTACGGTTTTTATTATCGGTTTATCGAGAGCTGCGTGACGCTTTTAATTTGTTTTTTTATCACGCAGTATTACCACGATAGGTTTACTTCTCGAATGTTTTATCTGGTTTTTTTATCAAGAAGCAACCCAAGCCAGATTTTTTTTGAAAAGGCCTTTCACATAGAAAACAAATATTTTTACACATACCTCAGTACAAGCCAATGAACGCCTTATATCCATTGTTTGGTGAGGTTGGTTCCTTTTTATCAAGTTTATTTTGTCCTTGTTTTTTTTTTTTCATCTTCTTTCTTCTTGCGCGTCTTTGTGTTACAACGTCACGTTGATATAAAAAGCTCAACCTTGTATTTTTATAGATCACTACAGATGGATACAACCTGCTATACCCGCAGACACAAGTCCAGAACCGCGAAGCCATCATCGTTCAGTTGTTTATGGGAACAAAGCACGTCATAAAAAAAAAATTTTAAAATGTCGTACCTAACGCCATTGTGACAAATTTTACCTTAAAATCACATCATGATTTCTGGTTTTTGTCAGAAATTTTTGTGTTTTTTATTTCTTGATTTTTTGTGAAAAATGTAGGCTTTCTTTTCGTTTAAATAATTTACTTATGCTTATAATAAAATGTGAGCGTATATAATTATATGTTATTGATCTAATTGATGGATTTTAACGGGAGATTAAAGATGATTTGAAAAAATTTTTTTTCTTTTTTTCTTTTTTGGATGCTTGTGTTTTTAATGTACTGTAGCTCCTTGTATTTGGCGGTCTTTCTGGTAAGACTATGTTACGTTTAAATGGTACGTTAATAAAAGAAAATTAAAACCATAAAATCTTTTGTGATTGTTGATCTTTTGTTCTCTCTAACATCTCACTGTTTTTTAGACGTTCAGTTACTTGATTTGGGTAGGCGCTTTTCGACTGTTTTGAAAAGGAACTACGTATTCACTTATTGATAGAGTCCTGGCGTTGGTCTACACCACAAACAAAGGGTCATGCGCCTTCACAGCGTCTATTCGCATCATTAAATATATGGCGGAATAAGCTGGTGTTGTTTGGCGGTTACACTGGTAAGTAATAATAAAAAAAAACGAACTTTGTTTTTTTCTTTTTTTTTTTTTTCATTGGGGTATTGTCGGGAAAACTCCTCTTCGGAACTCTAAGCTGCTTGATTTTTTATTTTAAAATTACTTGTAGGTAACCAAAGATTAAATGATGTTCACCTTCTTGACCTTGGTACGTGATATTATACTTGAAATTAAACAAGAAAAAAAAAAGTTTTTATCTTCGTTCTGTCCAATTTCCACATGTATTTGTGTTGTATGGAATAAGGAGAATTTAAATCAAGCATCTATTTATTCATTAAACCAAAAAAATTATAAGAGGTGGTATTTGGATATTGTGATTCGTTTTGTTGATTACTGTCAGCATTTTCGTTAAACTTTTTTTTTATCAGCTTTTTTTAACGTTTGTTTTGCTTTTACCACTCACGCTAACTCTCCGAAAAGGAACTTGGACGTGGATACAGCCTCTAGTACAAGGAACTAGCCCTACAGCCCGTTATGGCCACAGTACCATGGTGCTAGGTACCTCTTCAGACGTTATGCTTTGCTGATCTTTTTCTTTCAATTAGGCAATAAACTTCTTGTTTATGGCGGAAATGCTGCATTGAATTATCACGAGTCAGATTTACATCTATTAGATTTGGGCACGTGATATTTAAAAAAACAAAACCGAATAAGTTTACAAAAAAGACACGTGATACGTGTTAAATTGCTAATCACCTCAAGTTTAGAAACTATGTGTTGGGTTGGTTTAGATGAGAAAAGAAGTGTTGTAGGTCATGCATATCATACAGCTGTTCTATACCAAAATAAAATATTCTATTGGGGAGGAAAACACTCTGATGATACAGTCAATAACGATATTACAATCCTAGACTACAGTGACGTGTTTATTATTCTTTGCTGACTTCATTGAAAACTCATTTCTTCTGTAGCTACAATCAATGCTTTGAAAGAAGTAACGTTTGACGAAGCTGTTGATCGTATACAATCTACATTTAGTCGACTTTCTGTCGTTATAGGATCTGGTACTGAGCCTACCATAATAGAATCAACGCACAGGTATGTCATTGATTGCAATATGCTAGCGATCGACATCTAACTAAGAATCAAACATATTTTATTTGAACGCCTGTTATTTTCTTACCAGGTTGGTTTAGGGATAGAATGTCTCGGCGTAGTTTAACTCCAGTAACTCCTGAAATGCTGCAAGCATTCGAACAAGGATTATACGTACCACCAACTCAAAGTCGTCCGTAAGTTGAATTTTCTGTTAAACCAGTTTTTTGTCATTACTAACTGATCATGTTAGAACATCGATGCATTCTCATATATCTGGAGCTACTAGGCCACAATCAGTAAGTTGGGTTTTTTTTTCCGGCATATGGATAATCAGTGAATGCTTACTTTTTTCCCTCGTGTAGCAAGGTTTCTGGCGTCAGAGTCAACAACTAGGTCTTATGTCTATCAACCATGAAGTAGATGATATGCTTCGTACACTAAGAAAACAGTTTACTCATTTGATGGAGGAGAGAAAATACTTACAACACGAAGCACATGCGCTAGACAAGAAGGTGCGTTCAATTTGAAAAAAAACCCTCTCCACTTAACCTTTTCGGCTTTTGATTACAAAAGAATACTTCCGTCATTTACTAACTGATACTGATACGCTGCATTACTGCGAAATACGTATTATTGGAATATTAATAGTTGTATTAGCGATCCAAGTTTGAGGATGAGAAGAAGAGAATGGCAAAATACTTAAAGCAACATAACGGAAATCAAAAGATTCGTCTTAGTGTTGGTGGAGCAGAGTTTTGTACTACTTTATCTACCCTCACAAACGATAGAGATTCTATGTTAGCTTCTATGTTTAGTGGTAGATACAACGTTACCAAGGATGAATCCGTAAGTGCATTGTTTTCTGAAAATCTTCTGAACGAATGAAAAGTTGCTTTGATTCTCCTTTTGTTGCACTGTATAATTATGTAGTACGATGATCACATAATCTTATTCTTTATATAGGGTTGTGTCTTTATAGACAGAGATGGGACTCATTTCCGTTATATTCTAAAGTATCCACACCAAGAACTTTTTTCTTTCCTTCTTTTTTCGTATATTAAAAACCTTCACTGAAAAAAAGCTATCTTCGAGACGGAGCTATTACTCTACCTAAGGATGAGATACTCTATAATGATCTTCTTCGTGAGGCAAAATTTTACCTTCTTGGAGGGTTGATTGAGCACTTGGAAGAGAAGTTAAACGCCTTTGAAGAAAAAGATAATGTAAAATAACACCAAAAAAAAAGAAAACCAAATCAAAACTGACCAAACTTATCCCTCGTACAGTACCTACAATACAGTACCTTTTTTTAAAAAACCCAGATGAAACAGATTTTTGTATTTTTATTATGATTGAAAAGAAAAGACAAAAAATAAAATAGATATTTCTTGCTTTACAAGCTGAATGTTAACGGTGATACTGATAAAGTTTTTGAAGAAATTTGTTCAACTTTTCACCTACATTGTTTAGAATTCCTTTCCTCAGTGCGCGGCCTTGTTCATGCAACTTGGGTAATGGTTATTGGTTTAGGCACTCGTATCATTTTACCTACAGGTGGTACCTTGAACGTTCAGGCTCAGAGCTTGGTTTTTGTTGATACTGGTGAAAAAACATAACAATGTTGAGCAAACTTCCTTACTTAATGCGCTAATTTTGCTAGGTTACTTGAGAGAGTTACAGTTTCGCTAGGGCTGCACTAAGAATTTTATGAGGTTACAGCACAAGCAATATTGCAAGGCAAAATCCAACGTATTCTAATATCGACAGCAGATAGGCTTGTGTTCTGTGTTGTACCTAATTCAAGCGACAGTTTCACTACTAAGTGGTTATGCCATATTTATTGTTTAGAATATTGTTTTCGCAGCTCGAGTTGGTGGAGCTTACGCCGAAAACACTTCACGGAGTAATGTTAAGTTGAACTTGTTGCCTATTTTGATTACCTTGTGTTCTATAATGGTGTTAAGCGATTAACAATACATAGTTACACGTATTAGCTCAAACGGTATTGAGAACACTGAGGAATTGACCCGGATGTCGACAAACTATTAACGATAATGCATATTTCGAGCTCGGTTTGGTTCATCATTGTGAGTATGTAGTTCACGTTAACGAGCAAACCTGTTTTATTTACGTGCTAGCACCCGTAAAACAAGTCATGAGGGATGAAAAATGCGTAGGTTATGAGTAGTGACGACTCAAAAAATGGATTTTTTTTTTTTCGGATCCGTCAATTCCTGAAAAACGCTAAGTTCACTCTAACAGGTTTAAATACGTTCCTCGATACTAACTAGTTTAATATTGTAACGTTTTACGCATCATGATGAAAAAAAAAAACATGACATTTCTTGCAAGGTCCTTTCTTCGCGTTTTGGTGTAAAAAACAACACCTCATGGCGTAGAAAGTGCGATAAAACCACACGCGAGACTTAATTTTATGCATTGAACAAGTTAAGTCATAAAAACAGTTTGCAAGTACTGAGAGGAGCATTTCTCGAACTCTTTACCTTATAAGGTGCGCATAGTGTAAAAAGCAGACAACTAGACGTCTTTTAGTGATACAATACGCGTTTAAATTGTTTAACCACCTTATAGCTATAGCTATAACTACAAGACGAAATAGTGTGGTACGGCATTTCGATTGTAGGATTGCAAAATTAACCGCTCTTTTTTTGTTAAGGCAGAATATTACGAAGAAATAAAAAAATGCTTTCGAAAGGGCTAAAAAGGTACCTGAATTCTACAACTTTTTTATACCTAAGTCTCCTCTCATTTTTTTTTTCAAGGCCATTAGCAGATAACCAAACTGAGCAACCGTCGAAGAAGCATAAACCAGAACCTGTAGAGTATGTTTTAAATTGTGTCAAGGGGCAACAAATTATTCAACGTAAAAAAGACATGATTGCTGTACGTCAACAATTTGAGTTCTTTTGACATACCTTGACATACCTTGATGTAATGAAATATAGTCTGGAGAGATACCACCACCGATCGTTCTTTCATTGCACAAAATCACACGTACGTACAAGCATTCTTGTTTTTTTCCATTTTCTGGTTTATCACTCACAGCCACATAGTTTCAGATAAATTCCAAGATTATTGCTACAGCGTGGTTGTAGACTACATAGACAAACCAGAAAGATACACACCATGTACCGACAGTGTTCACCAAGACTATTTAGAAGTTGCACTTCCAGCACAACTTGCAAATAGGCGCCTTGCGGTGGTATGCTTCTTTATGTCAAATGGACTCTAATATTGTTAGGACAAGTATTTGTCCTACTATAAGTGTTTTAATACTGAGGAAATATACTTCTTATACTATTTCCTAGCTCCATTTTTATTGTACGTTGATGTTTCTAATTCTTGTTTTATTCTATTTATTTTTGCGTAATCTTGCGCTCATTTTTCTTTGCAGGGAACATTATAATGAAAAAGGCAAACTTAAAACTAAGTGCAGCACTTTTAAGCGTGAAAGAAAAGCGTTTGAAACCCAGGTTAATGCAGTTTTTCCACTTGAAACTAAATCTGTTTTTCTTTAGCTACACTTTCAACTTTTGAAGTTGCTTTGGTATAAGTTGTCAGTTGATCAACAGAATTCACTTCATTACGATTTTGTACCTATTTGTGCCTACGGATATGGAAACGAAACGAAATACTTGTACAAGCCAACTTACTTTATTGATTCTACTAACACAACTCTTTAGTAAGTCTAAAGTGAAAGTTCTTTCAGTGGGATACAATGGAGCAAGAAGTGATCAAATACTGGGATGCAATGGAGTGACTATGGTTGACTTTATAAACGCACATCCGTTTGAGTTTGTACCGAAAAAAATAACTGACAAGTTTAAACACATAGCGAATACTTATTTCTCTTCAGTAAGTTATCTATTTATCATTGCTATTAATGTTATTTTTTAGAAAAAACGAAAAGGACACCACTACTTTTCCAGAATATCAATGCTTCTGAACGGTATCGATGCAGACTATTGTTCTGAAACCATAAAAAACACTTGCTTGCATATTGACTTACTGTCACCTTTTACAACTGCTGAAAACTGGGGAAGTCTTTCAGGCATGAATTACATTACAAAGCAAAGAAAGAAACTAACCCCTTTTAAAATAGACCCAATAAAACAAATGAATGAAGTGTTTTCACCTTTAGCTCTTCATAGAATTACTCATCTAAAACCAGACATTGTTTTTATGAGTTTAACGCTTAAACATGTTCAATATACCTTTACAATTGGTCCTTGTAGAGTTGTTGACGGTTGTAGCATTGTAAAAACAAAGAGGACATACAATTTGATTTATGCTGTAGCTACATTAATACTACCAGATAACAATCGTCATGACTTCTTAATGTTTCAAATCGCACCTCAACAACTACCAGCAGGTGGTCTATCAAATGTTGAAACAATTGGATGGGGCATAGAAATGAAGCAATTTTTGCGTAAGTTTTGTGATAGAAACAAAAAGACGTACAAAAATTTAGTGAAAAGGCTAAGAGCGGGATATTCTTTTTGAAACGCCACAAAATTAATGTTGAAAAATAACAATAAATAAAATACATGTTGAGCAATTTGGTTTGGGTTTTTTTAAATCACATGGCACTATGCCTAAGCTAACAACTGATAGACTTCTGGAAAGTTAAATTTAAATGTACACGTTTTGACTGTGTGGAGGGTTTAAGTTTCGAGGCAACAATTAGTGAGCTATGGGATTTTTATTATGTGTTAGCTTCACTTGGTCTTGTTAGTCCAACTACCAGATTGGAGGGGAATGCATCTCCCTCGGCGTCAATATGTGTTTTTCACTCCAACATAACTTCAGTACAACATTGGAGCAACACACCATCAAGTCAGGTCTTGAATTCTCAAGTTACTTGCCACCCGCATATCAACTATTAAAGGAGAACAAGTGCTCGGGATTTAAGCGTAATTTGATCAAACAAACAAGACCTGAAACCACAGTTTACGCCTACCAGCGATAGCTGTTAGTAGTGCGTAACAACTTTTCACAATCAGAGTTCTTTGTCTACAACAATCCAATCGGCATTGCAACATTTTCGACTTTTCGGCTCGATTCGAATAGTTTTATCGCTATCCACACTGTGCCACCAATGGCGTACTATTTGGGCTGAATGTAGGATAAGAAAAGGTGTCGTCCCACGTGTTTCGTTAAGATAGCTGCTATAGACATGACTGCTATTTTGGAATTGTTTGTTAAATTGTCTTTGTAGATTAATGTCGCTTTTGATGGTTGTTAGGTACAGTCATTGGGCCGTATAAACTTGGGAACGATACGCAGCGTTTAATCGCTCTGGAATAGGGCACTGTGACATATCTGTTTTCGCACTCAATTCTACAGCGAACAATTAAAGAGATGTACAAAAGATTGTAGAAGAGAAAATTAGAAACAGCTTACATGAGGCTTGATCTGTTGGTAGGATAATTGTTTTCACATCTTCAAAATTTTTAGTTTGCACTCTGTGCCAGTCATTGTGGATTCAAAAATAAGCAGTAATTGTATTTAAAAGGTTTATTTATTGATTAAAACAATAACACTGTGTTTTGTGAAAGGTTTTTGCTTGCTATCAACCTCCCTTATTTATAGAACAGTTGATCCAGGCATGTTCATACTGATTCCTCTGATATTGAGATGTTTCGAGCAAAGTATAGCTCCTCGTTGAGCCATACGTACAGGAGATGGAACCGAAATAGGATCTATGAAGCATTAAGACAAAAAGTTAAAATGCAAATATTGAAATTCATGTTGTACTGTTCATGTTAAAGTATAGCAAACAGAGGCCATAAGTTAGCTGTACGATAACGTTTTGATCAAACTGAGCGATAGTAGTATCAAATAAAATCTCGTAGCGCGTTGGACGAGCCAACTGCTTGGTGCCTTTAACCTACAAAAAAAAATAAATTTGGCTTAGAAGCATCAAAACTCAAATAATAGCCGTACAGTTTTCCCAACGTGAGATTGTAGAATAAATCCACGTTGTGGCCAATGCGTTATAGGTGCAACTAAGCTACTACTGTCTTCGCTGTCAGCTTCTTGATTTGCCATAGCGTGAGGATCACCATCAGTATGTGTTAAATTTTCAGCATAAATACCCTCTTCAACTGCACGAAGAGATGCTTCTGGTGTTGTTTTCTCAACAAACAATGCATTTCGTATTTTGACCAAATGCGTGTCTATAAGAGTGCCTGGCTCGAGGTTATCGACATTAGTTCCTAAAGTACATAAATAAGTATTTGTTAACAACTGAAACTGAAGAAAAATGAAATGTTGTTTTTCACTCACCTCTTTGTGTAACTGCCATGATACGTGTTTTTATACGTCCAATGACACAAATATACTGCATTGTTATTACTTGGTTTCCATTGGAAGTCACATTGTAAGTCTAGGAAATCCACGTGAGTGAAACAAGCTATCTCAATAAAGACAAAAGCTTTTACCTTTACTAGTTTGGCAATACTATTGATTTCAGCATCTCTCCCTCTCACGCCTCCTTCACTATTTTTCTGTTAGTGGCAAACCGTGTGTATTATTATAAAAGCATACCGGTATATTATGAGGTATTTTGGATACCCTCCAGTATCAGCTTTATGACCTAAGTACAGTTTAACATTTCAAAACAATAGGGTTTTAATTTCATACGTTCAAAGGCATTCTCAAACCATTCCTAAAGGAAAAAAGGTATTAGCTACTTGTACAGATCAACAATACTTACCAGTGAAACGTTTCCGTCTGCCGCAGATGTAACTTGTTTAGAGTAAACAACCTCACTTGGGTATCCACTGTCCGAACTTCCGTACATCGTAAACCTAAAAGATAAGTGAGTTTTTCTGTACATCGAACCATAACGCACATGCATAACCACCGTTTACCGCCTGTACTTGAACTAGCGATCCCGCATATTACCATACTAGATAAGAACTTGCTGTTGATACTAGGATGACCCCAGTTCGTGATCTTCCAAGGTAATCCACCCAACTTTCTTACAACCTAGATAACAATTATCAATGGAGCTTTTGGTTAACGAAAAAGCGCCTCACACGTGCCTGAATACATAACTTTTGTAGAGCTGAATGTTTTAAGAGTACACTAAAAAGGAACGATACATGAGCAAGAAAACTTTGATGTAACAAAACAATGTGAAAGAAAATAGTACCTTGCATGAACACATTGAGACACAACATTGTATTGGTCAAGTTTTTCCTTTATGACTCTATAGAGGTGATCGTTATCACCTTTTCTACCAGAAAAAATAACGAGGACAAATCTGTATTTGGCTCCGCTGTCAAGCTCTTCGTTCAACTTGCGTTCTAATCTAAAAAAAGATGTCTGATAAGTAACTTTTTTGTCAAACAGTTTTTTTTTTCTCTTACTCATTATTTTTAAACACCACCACTTTAGTTTGGTTGTTAGCTATCATCCCATACTCTTTCATTTTATTAAAAAAGCTATTCTCACTATTTTGAGCACCACCAGCGACAAAAACAATCCAAGGATCTCTAAAGTCCAACCTCCTAGAAACAGTGTTTTGATCCCAATGTGTCGTTTTTGGATCTACTTTTTTAGAATTACGTGGCGCCATCTCTAGCCTAGATACAAACATTATTGTTGTTGCTATCAATAGGTACACAATCTGAAGTAAAACGCACGTGATAGGGTTAATATAAACACCATCAAACTGTAAGGGAGCATCCTCAATAGTAAAGTTCCATTTATCAAGATCTCCTCCCTTTGAAGCTTGCAAAGTATTTGCATTGTTAATGACGACATCATATCTTTTGCGTGCATCAATCTTAGTCAAACTATCCATTTCTTTGATATCCTTTGGACTAAAAACTCCAATTAGGTACAAAAGTAACACTATTCCCATTGCCAGTGGCACATACCTTAGGTTACCAATGATACGGCATAATTGCGGAAGGTACCTTGTACTCTTATCGTTCTGTCTAGCTGGCCTGCAAAAAAAGGTGAGAAAGAGAAGGGAAGTGACCATTACTGTATTTTACGCACACTATCAATGGTTGGTTAACATCAATTGTTATGGTGTATGTATTGTAGTAGTATTCTTCAAAGGTAAGTGAGTTCTCGTCTTCACTGTCAATTCTGAGTTTGTTCAATGGTATACCCTCATGAAAGTCCAAGGATCTGCAAATCAAGAAGGTAAGTATGAAATAAGACGAAGGAAAGAAAACACTTACTCAGCAAAAAAAGATACTCTGCGCTTGCCATAGTTCGTAACCATTTGCTTATGAGAAATGAAGTCCCTCAATTTTCTGTTGCGAGGAAGTTCATGAAACCTACCTATTGTATACAGTTAACTTAAACATGTGGAAGTACAAGTACTAACCATATTCTTTGATTGTGTCCCAGACAGTCTCTACAGGTAGAAGTAAGCAACGTCACCTAGAGACAAACAAAAAAAAACTCACGTGTTTTTAGACACTTATAGATGTTATCAACAAATATTAAATCTACATCAGCACAAACAAAACCACGCCCACGATAAGGTGCTGTAGCACCTTCATAAACATCCATGTATCTCATTTTTTTCACTGGAGTTTTCCTCAATTGGTCACGCCCTAGCCTTAAGGGAAATTGTTTGCCAAGCATCTTAAACAAGAACAGTATTAGCGCCTTATCTGCTTGTTAACCATGAATAAAACGTACTATTCTTAGTATGGAGTTAATGATGTGGCTCCTAGCCGCGGCGTTTGTGTTAACATCAACTGTAGCTACATACTTGAACTGTAGAAAATACTCTCTTTTTCCTGGGACACCTTTGAGTGGCACATCTGTAAAATGAATGACGTTAATGTCAAAATTGAAAGCAAAGTAAAGTGGTACAGCGTGACCCCTTTAAAAGCAAATGTGGCTGTAAACGTACTTGGTACAGTTGCATCTTCCTTTAGAAGATACAAGTTTCTACCGCCCATTATCCAACTAGAAGATAACTAAATACACAATATCTAGCGCTAACTAATACGCACGGGGTATTTGGTATATTATTATTGATCCACACTGAAACCAAGATTGAGAGTAGTCTCATTGAATATATCATGGGCTAAAAAAACGTGTCATCAAAAATGGATTAAACGAAAACATGTGCATACCTGTATTTCAATAGAATACATCTGTATGGGACATTTGGGCTCGATATGCACCTTGAATGCATTTGACACAAGCCACACAGTTTTGTTTGGCTCGTGTTTATACAAAAACGACTTTTTTACTTCGTCTTCGTCAACATCGTAATCTACATCGTAGTATGTATACTACATACAAGTAAGCAGAGAAAGACACTGTATTCATTCACACCTCTGGCTCACATCTTATTCGGTCGTATTTACCTAAAAAAAAACCACGTGACAAAAGTGATGACATGACTTAAAACATACCATCCAAATCAAGAGGCTTCAGTTGGCTTCTTCCAGGCCTTGGTCCTCTACCTCGCCAACCGCCACTGCCGCCTCTATCACCCCAGCCGCCTCTATCACCTCTACCGCCTCTATCACCCCAGCCGCCTCTCTGTGGAGCTCTTCCTCGTTGTGGGTAGGGCTCGAACCTACGTGCCATACTAAAACGTTTTTAGTGAGTGGAAAAAACCGTTGGGAACAAGTTCACAAGTTCGTACATACGACAACCTTTTTGCTGTAAAACTTATTCCTGAAGTGGCTGTATCGCAAAACAGTGAGTTATATTCTTTTAGCGTTATGTCTCTAACGTACCTTCTTGTAGTGTGGTTAACTCTAATACTGAGGTTTGGAGACCGCTAGTAACATGTTGTGACACTAAAATAAAATAACGGTTTTTGCGTTAAGTTAAGGAGTACGTAACTAGAGGTCTTAGAAAAACAGTTATCGACTTAACCGGTTTTGGCAATTCGTAACCGGTTCGGTTACAGTTACGATATATTGAACGTTGTTGGGTTCATTGTCAGCCACCTGACGCTTGTTTTTAATCCAAACTACTCTCACAAACTATAAAATACAAAGTTCTACACGTTGAGTGGCTGAAAGCCTAATATTGAGTCGTCTTTTTTAAATTTACGGCCAATCACGTGACAATTTTCTAGATCTTTACAACCATACAGGATTCGCCAAACTTTTCAACATCGTTTCAAGTTGCAACGGAACATAAAAGTTCAAATATGTAAGCTCAAGTTGTATGTTTATCTTAGTAGAATGCATCTTCGTAGAATGCAGTTTTCCACTGAGGATCTGGGTAAACAATCTTATTGGAAGAGTGTCGTTGGATATGAAGATGTTTCACACACTGTCAACTTCTTTCGCAAGGCATATGAAAATAGTACTGACTTTACTTTGACTGCGAGGTCTGGGAACCACTCTAAGCTTTAATGTGTAAACTATGGCGGACTTGGAGGAATTCTTGTCGTTTGAGTCGTGTTCTTGTGTACTTCAACCAACTGAGCCTCCTACCAGCGTACCTACTCAGCAACCAACTGAGCTGCCATCTCAAAGACCTACAGAGGCACCATCAATAGCGACAAGCATGTATCTTTTTGATATTAAACGAGTTTGTATTAATTCTATTTCTAGTATTGTTCCAAGAAATCACGTGTCTTCAATACGATGGTACTGATCAAGGCCGCTCATTTGATGGATTACTTGATATCTTCTTATCAAGATTCGCTATTGCACTCTTTTTTTTACACGTCACAATAAACTTACACGTCAAACAAGACATCTGAAAAGCCTGAAATTAGCTGCAATTTATACATTTGAACAAGCTAACTACGTCCTTGTAGTGATTATGACACGGTATTTATAAAATATCTTTACTACTGTATGTTCATTGTCAACAAAAAGCCAGATTTGCATTTGTAACCAGTCATTACTTTATGGTTTGTTTTGAACATCAACATCTGGTAGTCCAAGTGCCTATGGCTCAGCATGGACGAAAGGTACACCATTCGTGTAAATGTAGTGAAATGATAATGAATAAGAACGGAATCTCTTATCCCATTTTTTGTATTCTCCCTCCTTCTTACCGTTTGAATAGTTGCATAGTACTGAAGGAAGTCCACTTGGGAAATACTTCTGACACCTTCCTTCTTTTTTATTGTTTTTGAAATAACAACGCCTCCTCACTTGTCCGTTTGGATACCAAATCGTATATTGTCCTTGTAAATATCCATAATTGTAAGAACACGTCTCCATTACCTGTCCTGTAGGATACCACCTATAACACTTACCGTAAGCCAAAACAACTGATAAACAAACAGAATATCAGACTTTTACAACCCTTTTGCTATTTAAACAGTGTAGATGAATACCTCTTGAATACGCCATGCTTAAGACCATATTTGTAGTGACATTGCATCTGAAGAGTTGGTTTGTCAAGCTTAATTTCAAGCGTTTTATAAGGATAAGGATCACCTACACAAAGCCTTTAATAATGCTAATGATAGCGTCAGTCAAAGTGAGGTTGTCATTACCTGTCTTAACCCTATAGGCCACAGCATCGTAGGTATACCATCTAGTATATTCTCCATGCTTGAAGCCATGATCATACCAACATTGGCTTACAATGTGCCCTTGTTTTATTTCCATCCATTTACCATGCTTATTTAATGATCCATCGTATCTTGTGCTTATTGCTGTGTCACGTGATAAACAAGGCCAAATTTTATAAACTGTCAGGCTTAGATCTAATATGTAGTAGTGGAGCTCAAGAGGGAGGTGTAACAGCAAATTACAGCTGTTTTCTCGCGAAATGCAGCTGCTCTACTGGTTGATAAATACTTAGGCAACGAATCGTCATGCGTTATCTGTAGGTGTACCTTATTCTCCATTGTCGTTGAGGAGATTCTATTCTTGGGTTTAGGTTTGTTTTTTTCGGTTATGTAATCAAGTCAAACCTAACCACATGTCTCTGATATCCACAAAGAAGACAGAAGGTTTTCCGAAGTAATGTCACTTAAATACACTGACTAAGGTGATCTCACAAAGCTGTCTCCTACTGAGTGAAGTCAATATTATAATAGACAATGGAGTGCCCAGCTGGATTTACTAGTTTAGGTACAGGAAGAAATGTCTTAGAGGAGACCTTGTACGCATATTTTATTCCTTAATTACGCGTCAAAACACGCAATAGATATCATTTAAATAGTTTATTACCGAAAACAACGATATTTTGGTTTTATGCCCTAAATCTTCCTTAGAGAGAACCCAGACACAGCCATTGAGCTACAGAAGCTATACGATGGTTGTATTGCAGGTATTGAAGACCAGCTCGAAATTAAAAACAAAACAAAGCACGTTACAAGGTGGCCAGAGAAGCAAGTTCTAGAAAGTACATGCCTGTACCGATACAGGCACGCCTAAGAAAATTACAAAATAACCTGCTTCTCGCAAACCGACTAATACGCTATTCAGAGACTGGTTTTTATATACCACACGCTTAAGGAACCACATATGTGGTCATTCAGCGGACCATTGTGAAGCTTTCGAAAAACAGTTTCAATCTGAGAATAGAACGAACCTCGGCATGCTATTGAATACGTATAGGATAGCCAATGATGATGAGATTAAAGCACTTGGAGCTCACATTGGACGTGTCATTGACAAAGGAGCAATAATTGTCAAAGATAAGCTGTAAAAACAATAAAAGATAATCAAAAAAAAAAAAGTTGTGGTACGACTTGATGACATCCAGTCAAGTGTCTGACATTGCGATTGAAGCGCCACGAGAGTATTGATACAACCAAACATAATTCTAGGTAAAATAGGACCGAACACTGGCCTAGAGCGTTGTAGGTAAGCAAATGTCAAACATCTAAAAAAAGCCAAGAAATCATTTTGCGACGAACTCACTGTACAGACCTCTCAAAGGACAAACTCTTAGTTAACCTGCTATACGATAAATTAAACAATATAATTATCCACAACACTAACACTTTTGTGACAACCTAATAATGAAATGACAGAGAATGTGTCCAAAAAAAAAAAAACTCGCCAACACTTTTTTTTTGTTTCTTCTCTCTTTTTACTTTACAAGTTTTTGTGTTTCTAGCAATTGGTTGGTTGCTTCTTCCCATGAAAATTTTTCGGCATGTGCTCTGCATGCCTTGCAGTTACCATTAGCGCCAAATAACTTTAAAGTCTCTTCGGCTGCGATTGTTAAATTAGTTGGATGTAAAAAGCCCGTCTTTCCGGATAAAACAACGTCTTTTGGACCAATTACTTCATAACCAGCGACTAAAAAACAAATACAGTTAATAACACTATACCACAATACTGAGGTAAAATAACCATAAACACGGCGCAGTGGGTGACCAGTGTTTGTGATTAAAACAAAACGAGGTTGGTTTGAACCCTCAACAAGAAAGTTTTTCGAATTTTTTTGACACGTCAGTCAAACTTGAAGACTTTTTGACAAAAAAATTGTTCTATGATCTTACCTGGAAGTCCAGAAGCCATTGCTTCAACCATTACTTGTCCAAAAGTATCCCACTTTGATGGGAACACAAAGATATCGGCAGAACGGTAGATAGCAGCGAGTTCTTCGCCGTATTTCCAACCCAAGTACTTTACATCAGGAAAGTTCGTTTTAAGGTAACCAAGGTATGGACCACGTCCAACAACAACCTTAGTGCCCTTTACTGGTAGCTCTACGAATGTTTTGATATTTTTCTGCAAAAAAAAAAATAGTTAGCGCTTGAATACGTCTAAAAACACGTTAAAACGCGCGAATGCTACCGAACGCGTTCAATAAAAAAGAAAACTGGCAACTCTACAAAAAAACTCGGGAACAAGGTTTGTACCTCAATAGAAACGCGACCAACATATAGATACACTGGACCTTCTTCTTTAGACCATCTAGTAACATCCTCATTCTTATCTCCTTCAGGGTGGAACAAAGTAGTATTACATCCGTTACCAATCACCATAATAGACTTGAAACCAGGGTTATTCTTTTCTAGATGGTTCCTTGTTGATTCAGAAGGTACAATTACTGCTTCGCTTTCAGAATGAAACCACTAAATCAACGATACACGTCAGCAAAGAAATAAAAAAGATAAATTTGAGAAAACCAAAAAAATTTACACAATGTCTGTTGTATTTTTTTTGGTGTTACTGCACGTTTTTAAGAAACTACATGTATATACGAGGCGGTGTTAATGAATTAAAAATGACTTGAAAGAATTTCTGATAAATAAAAACGATCATAAGATTTGTACTAATTAATAGTATAGAACGCTGAAACGGATTTGTAGGCGTGTCAGAGTCTTTAAGCAAAAATGATTTTTTGTACCTTTAAATACGCCCACATGAGGTCATCACCAACCCATCCGAGTACTCCTCCAACGTTTGCGCGTAAGTATTCATGCAAACGCGTCGAAAACATGGATACGTATTTGTAATTGTTCCACCAACATGCTACAGCGACAAACAAGCCAACTGGTCCTGGCGTGGCGATGACCACTAGATCTGGGTCATAAGCGCGAACTCTGCTTGATATCTGGCTGAAACTCGGTAGGGTGACTGGGAAGTGGTGTACTTGTCTATAAAGGAACTGTGCTGGGTGTATAATGCCAATACTAATGTTTCGCTCCTGTAGTATGCCTTCAAAAGTTAAACATTTTCGGGCTACTCCAGAGACGTGTGGCGGATAAGAATCAGTCCCTATCAATACGCGAGTTCTATTTTGAAGTTTTGCTATGGCACCTTTTTGTGAAGTTAGTACAACTTTGTTTTAGCGTTGTATGGTACCTATTTCATCAGGTATACTGCCTAAAAGAAGCGAAAAATCAAGGAAGACAAGAAACGCCACAAAGATTGTCAAAGACGTCAGAACGTCTTTACATTGAAAGTTTTTACAGCAACATGCCATCAGGGTTTCGTTACGAAGTGGAGTACTTCAGTTTGATTAAGTTTGGATTTTGTATCTTAACGCAAAGACCGCCAATTTTATCATCATGGAAGACTCCCACATGGATAAAATAGAACAGTGGATACACAATGAAGACAAAATAGTGCGTAAATCGCAATAATGCTGTTACAAAATAATTTGATCGTTACTCTTTACAAAAAAAAGTTCGCTTACTTTGGCTAGATAACGTACAAATGGCTTGCTATGAACCTTTCGGTGCCTTTCGATATCGCCAAACAGTACGTAACGTGTTCTATGTGTAGAAGCCTAAAACATTATTAGAATGTTATGGCACTACCTAGAAAACGCCAAACGTGAAGTAAAAGCGCTATATTTCTTGTCAGGGCTAAAAACCGGAAGTCCTCTTCATTCGGTAGCGCTAGTAAAGGGAAGCGATCTAGAGAGTGCGTTTAATAAATAAATGACCAAACTCAAGCTTTGTAGACGCCAAGAAATCATTCGATATGATTTTCTCCTTACACGTTTATAGTCTACAAAAGGTACGTTCGTGCGTTTGTAGCGCATCACTACGCTTTCTGTATGATTCCAATATTTTAACCGTTTTGTAGAAAATACCAACAGACAGTGCAACTGTTGCTGAAGTAGATCTAAGCATGAGGAAAGCAAAGTTTTCAGAATTCAGCGAGAACCCAAAGTATAATCCGTATTTAACGAATCGGTACGAACTACAATGCTTCATTCGCTAACGTTTATAGCTGGAGTACTGTAGCCACCGCAAGCAGTGAAATTAGCGCTACACCACTTGGATACGTTCCAGAGTACGAGCGGACTTTTTTTTTGTAACATTTCTTTCTGACTTCCTTGTAGACGTGAGGTTATACAAAAAGCGCCAGTGGCACCAACAAAGCGCGTATGTACAAGTTCTTGTTGTTTTTCTTTTTTTTCGTTGAAACACCGAAAAAACCTGAACGTTGCGCTTACGCGTCTTAGAAATCAGTAAAACCGCCTGTGAAAAAGGACGAACCGAAAGTCGCCAAAAAAGTATTTAAACCAAAGAGAATGATTGCTAAGCCTGGAGGCATTGCCGCCATGTTCCAATCAGCTAGCCGTAAAAAGTACGTACCTTCTATTTGTTTTTAGGGACAGACGAAGTGCCGTATGATTATAGCGTATTCATAGTTATTGTTTAGGGCAAAAAAAGAAGAGCAAGAAGTACAATGTTCTCCAGGAGGACCGTCCCCAACGCCTGAATCCTCTGATGAACCTGCCAATACACCTGATGAACCCTTTCTAGACTCCTCTTCGCCTGCTGAAGTACAGATGAGCGATTTGGAAGATGACGATGAAGAAGTACAAGATGAGTTGTACGTAACCAAGAACGATTCTTTGCGAACACGAGTTTGTAGAGATGCTAGCTTTCACGTTCTTTTCGTTCTTTGCCTTACTTTCTTACTAGCGATATCCCACAAGAAGAAGAGATCGCACAGGAGGATAAACCAATCAAAGATGAGGTGATAAGGACATACAGCAGAATAAAGAAAACGCGTAGAGTATTAGAAGACAGTGACGACGAGTTAGACGCAGCTCTAGATGATATATGCGGAAACGATGATGAAGGTAAGAAAACGCGTAGCCGAACGATACTTGTTTTTTTTTGAGAATTCCCAACTTGGTTGTTAATCATGCTGTGTATCTTTCCTTTACGCGTGTGGTATCGTACTAACGTACTTTTTGTTTTTGTAGACGACGATGATGAAAGTATGGAGGACGTAGATGATACGCCTATCAAGAGCGAGACTTATCTTGATACACAAATAAAACAAGAGCCTCTAGAGTCACAAGAGTCTCAGGAATCAACGGGAACAGCTGTAATAAGTCCTAGAAAGAAGAAATTACTCAAGAAATCTCGTAAAAAGCGTATTTCTGCCTCACAAGATGAAGATGATGCTACAGGAACACTTGAAGATTCACCAAAACCGAAGAGTGGAAAGAAAGGCAAAAAAAAGAAAAACGAGGTTGATCCTTCACAACGTACTCTGTCTTTTGCAAATCACGGAAAGAAACCTTCTAAAACAAAGAAACGTAAAAGAGTGGTACGTGAATAAGTCAAGTTTTGTTTTTCTCGCTGAATAGTCTTCTTATTTTTTTCTTACTTTAATTTCAGGAAGAACCAGCTCCGGTGATTAAACAAGAAGAGTTTGCAGATAAAGAAAATGCTCCACCAGTATTTAGCTCATCATCCTCTTTACCAGAGGCCAAGGTTGGTAAATACGCTCACTTGCTTGACAACAACACTGTATCAAGACGAGGTAAAATTAAAGTCAGCAAAATGGTGACAAAGAATGGATACACAAGTACGTAACTTCAACACATAGTCTTTGATTCCGCTGAAAGAAAAAAAACGTGAAAATTTGATTAGTCAAGCAGCTTGTTTTGTTCTTTTTTTTTTCTTTTCGTGTATTTTTTCTTACTGTTCTTTCCTTGTAGTGATGATGGACGTATGGGTTGATGATCCAAATCCAAAGCCAGCACCAAAGTCTCTTGGTCCTCCTAAGAAGCGACAAAAAGTGGCAACATCAACAGCGACTACACAAGGGAACATATTATCATACTTTGGTGCTAAAAAATAAGAGAAACATTTTCTGTTGTAAAAATGTTGCTTCATTGTAAAATATACTGTTATTTCCTTTACTACAAATTACTCACTGTATATTAATATTGTGTTATTTACAAGTCTCTTTAAATAGTAGTACGTGAGTGAACAGGCGCTATGTTGTGCTTAAAACAACGTTTGTAACAGACTTAAAAATAGCAAAATATTAGACAAATGACTTCATGCGCATTGCTACTCGGTAGAACTACACTGAGCACTTGTGAGGAAAACGGGAAGAGATTTATGTGTAACAAAGAGTGCACAGTAAGTTAGGGTAAAATGCTTGTTTATTTGTGAAGGAATACTGGTTGCTTGTTGCTTGCATTGGAGCTACTTGTTTGTAGTTTCAAGTTGGGCTATTTTCTCAAGCAGAATGGCTTTTCTTAGACTATTACCGGTCTCAGTTAAGTTGTCAATGTGTTGCTTTGTCGAATTATCTTGTTTCAGGTTGGCATTGCTTTTTGTTATTTTGACAATGTCTTTCTTTAGGCCGTTGACACTTTCCGTCAAATTGTTGATGAGTTGCTGCTTATCTTGCTTTAAGTATATTGTCGTTGCCTTGTGTTGGTTTGCTGTAAATTTTCATGATTTTCCTCCATATTCTCATTGCTCTTCTTTAGTTTGTTCATCTCGTAGTTTGCTTTCTGTAATTCTATGTCGAGATTGCATAGTTGCTAGTTGATTGCTGGTCATCAGTTGAGTACACATGGGCAGCCCATAGTTTTCTGTGCAACAATATGAGGTTAAATAAAAGGATGTGATATCTTACCGGTTAGAAATACAATTATTGTCATCGTCAGAGATCATCTATCTTTAATTTTGTTTTTTTGTTTTTTTAGTTTGGGTATAATTTATAGTACCTCGAGCAACAACAAGCTCATCGTACACAGCATGAGATACTCTATTTTATTTGAGAGGTCTAACTAAGCGATCTTATAATTATTGGCCATAGTATCCAGCATCCAAAGAGCTCACTGTTTCCATCTTTATCAACATTGGCATTGACTAAAATTGATACGATGTTATTGAATCCCATTAGTGCTAAATAGTAACGTGAATAGCATGTATTTTACCTTGTTGTGTGATATTACCTGTCCAAATCAAAGTTGTCTGTCCACATACATTCACAGTTTCAATGTTGGCATTGGCATGGATTAACATACCAAAGTAGGATTCTCAGAGAAAGTTGCTAACCTAGAGATGACGGTAGATAATTGGTTAAAAAATTTGTTTTTTGCAGATGATCTTCTTCTTCTAGCCAGCTCTACAGACGATATAGAAGAAAAGAACTACTGGCTAGACAGATATAGCAAAGCGACGGGATTACAAATCAATAAGAAGAAATGTTTTCAAGCAAATATTTCTGGTCTAAATGGCTACAATAGTAAAGTTTTTGATACAGGTACAAGTATTAGGTATCTAGGCTTTAGTCTGAGTGACGATGGACTGAATTTTGATTGGAACAGTACTAGAGAGAAAATAACAGTACAACTAGTAAAGTGGAAACCTCTGTGTAAAACAATTCGTCAAAAAATTAATATTTTCAAATCGTATGCCCAATCCCAACTAATCTATTTCACCAGACCTCTCTCAATCCCTCCTAGTGCAACTGCTAAACTCATTAATATGTGTAATTGGTTCCTGTGGGATGTTTCTCGTGTCTTTGACAAGAAAAAGAAATATTCTTGTGTGTCATGGTCACAACTTTCTCATCCATTCTCTCGGATTTAACATCATTCCTGAAAATAAATTTAGAAAACAATACCATATGTAATAAAGTAGGCGCTAGCGCGCTGCCTCTTATTCTAAAAAAAATCCGAGTACCTTTCTATAGAAACATTTCATAGCTTGCAAATACAGTCAAGATGTATATCAAAAACGAAATAGTCTTTGATTTAACTTGTGTTTGTAGTTCATATTGAGTACAGTGATTATAAAAGACTTTTACGCTAATACTATAGTACTATTCTTTGAAGGGAATGCTGTTAAGGTACTTGTTCGTGGACTTGTTCCTTTCTTGTGGAAGGTAGTTTTTCTTTTTCAAAGCTTTTGTTTTTCCTAAACAGCCTTTCATCTAGGAATGTATAAAAAACTAGTTATACCTTATTGAAGGAACCGCAACTTTACAATATCCCGCTGCTGTACAAAATGATTGCTTTGCCCAATAGCAGAATGCCCAAGACTGGTGAGACAACATAGCGTTAGAAAAACAACTTTTAAGTGAAATAAGAATTCTTGTCTGTGCCAACTGATGATAACTTGTCAAAGGAAAACAAAATACTTGCTGCTAAACTTGAGAAACACACCATCAAAACAAAGGTACTACCGCATTATAATATCCAATACAAGACTATTCAAGCTATTGCTTTCGAATATGTAGTCTGTCTGTTTCAATAGGCCATTCAAATGACATCGAGTAAAGAACTGATTGCTTGGTTGAACAAGTTTGTTGGTTATTGCACACCTAATAAGATACGTATCATCACAAATAGCTATCATAGAGAGGACGGCAAGGGGAATGCTGCCGATGGATTATTAAGATCATTGAGATCAAATGAAACACGGAAGAAACTTCACACTTTTCTGTAAAATTAACTGTTTTACTCAGTAAACAAAAAAGCAGCTTGCTATCTCACACGTAAATACAACTGTGCAACAGTGACAGATGACGCTCAGGATATAGTTAACATACCTAATTTTATTGAAAGCAAAAGATCCTTTTTCTGGCTATACTGCTCTACTGGGTATCAGTTTGACCAATGAACTCGCTATAGACTTCATCAACACATGGCCGAGTTTATCAAAACCTTCCTCAGCGTAAATTATTGTGCTGTAAAAGTGGTGGAACGACTGTTCCTTTTAGATAGTGTCTCATAACGAGTATTTATGCCTCTTAAACAACAAAGTACTTTTACCAACTTTATTTCTTACCAAATTGCAGAAGTTTGAATGAACAGCCGCTTTTCTCTTGTTTTTATCCATGTAACTATATTTTTACAACCATGAACTACATCTCGCTTATCCATCAATGGTGAGAATATGGCATATAATTCAAATCCATTTCTTTTCAATCCAACGCAAATTTCAGATGTGGTCATTGAGTAATAACTCTTACAATGCACTCTTTCTTTGTAGTTGCCTATAAAAGTAGATGATACATAATTGTTAACCACCCTCAAGCAAAATATGGGTGATGGACGTTTTTGGTCGCAACACCTGATTCAAAACAAATCTGATAAAAAAACATTTGATTACCTGAGGAGTTAAGACGTGAGTGGAGGCGTTTGTACAAATATTGTGCACTAAATAAATAAGTAAATTACAACAATTTAATATGAAGTGAGTATTACCGTAGTAAAGCTTCTTTTGTATGGTATGGTGGAGTAAAGAGTGGACTTGTCATTTGTTTGGTTTTTGATTTGTACAAAAAATGAAATAGCCCAGGTACACCAATATCACTAGGAACATAATCACAGTATGGAAGGGCGTTTGCAATGCTATTATAGAGTTAATTACTCTTGCGTTGTAACATAATACTTCATAGTAAACACAAGTCAAGTTACCGAAAAGTACGTGCTGCTATCTAGAACTACAAAAACTAAAACAGTTTCATTACCTCTCGAAGACACCTTGAGCTACAAGACCAGACATAATCTGTTATTTAGCACTTCTCATTTGATAAAAACCATCATGCTTTGTTGAGAGTAGCAACAAGCATATGTCACCTGTAAGAAATGTCATCTATAACAAAGTAAATTAGTGTTGACTTCTTTCACTGTGTAGTACGTGACAGTCAGTACACAGAATAATATAATCGTACATAAGTAAAGAATTTTGGCAAGCAAATAAATAGGTGACCAATATTCTACGCCCTTGTATCTAAGAAGTAATAATTACAGTGATGTGGCTGTTGTGGCTTTTGTACTTTTTGGACAGTTTAATAAAATTGAGGAGCAAGTGGATATCAACAATTTCCAATGCATATCTTTTCTTTATACGAACATGTACAAGTCTATTACCATGAACTAACATTCCATAGCTAAGCATTTATAAGGACCAAAGAAAGAAAACAAAAGAGAAAAACAACTGTGTACAAGACATCTTTGTTTGTTTGTTTTTGTAAGATACTACCTATCATCTCCCTCACGTCTATGTAAATTTAGCAAGATTGATAAGTATCTTGCATACTTACTGATTGGGAGCTGTAAAGGGCGAACAGCAGAGAGCAGGTACGAAAGTATCAGATTGAGTATCTTTATTATCCCATCAAAAAATAGATTTATACCTTAATCTTGTCACCTCCACTCACAACAATAACATTACCTCCTATTAAGCCTACAATATCAAAGCAAGGGCTTCTGCTGTATTATCTCCACTCTACAAAATCTGTAAGGTTCAAAAAGGAACAGATACAGCTTCATAGTTATCATCAACAAAACTTCATACAAGTTAATGTTAAGTAGCTTAAAAGCACAGTGTACCCCCTTGTTAAAACACTGTATAACTGAGAGTTATAGTATTGTAATAGTACATCTCTAAGTTGATCTATGGCATCACCACATGTAGAAACAACAATATAGATCAAGTGTTGGCCAACAATCAAAAAAACAATCTTACATTCTCCAGCAGTAACAGCTCTACATGCCATAAGCTCTCTCACAAAAAACCACTGACTAGTTCTTACCTTATTTGATCATTGTCATCATCTACAATCGACACAAGAGCCGAAATAACAGCACAAATACCTGTAACTAAAATAAGTTAACCTACAATTAAAAAGAAACAATACAGGCACTTTTATAAACGGGAATATGACTTGAATAAACAGAACTTCCTGATACATTTACAATAAACACAAGAGGTTCTCGTTTGTTCCAATTGCCGATACTGGGACCTGAAATAGTATTAACCATTAACACGTGTTGGAAAACAAATCAAACCATGAAATCGGAACCCTTCATAGTTTGAGGTTGCATTGAAGTTACACCCTAAAGGTACATTCTAGTCGTTTAACTTACCATGGTAGTGGTCGGTTTGTGTATCTACTACTTCTACGAGTGGTTAGAAGAGCGCAAAAGTGGTCTCAAGGGTTTTATTAGTACCCTCTTGGCAATTTTTATCGAATCTGTCTGTTGCTGTGTTGTGGCCATCATTAGAAGCTATGCTACTTCTATTGTCCAAAGCATTATTGGTAACATGAAGTGAGTCTGTTGTAGCTGTTTCAGGCTCATTAGTGAGATTAATGGAATTGTCGTCAGAGTTTTTTGATGTTGTTAATTCCATAATGTAAACTGAGCTCCCGTTTTTGACAAAGTTACATGTTAAAAAAAAATCGAAAGTCAACTGTGGTCAGGATACAATTTCAATTTGGTTGTCACTTTCTAATACTAAAAAAAATAGTAGTGAGCTAGCTCAGGTTGTATTTAATTTATGATACTACCATTAAGCAAAACTGTGTTTCCTTGTGCATCAATAATATCAACATTGGCTCTAGCTTCTATTAACATTGATACAATTGCCTTGCCCTTCTAGTACTAAAATAATAGTGTAAGCACGTTGTTGTAGCTCATTTTGTGATGGTACCAGCCCACATCAAAGCTGTGTTTCCATCTGCATCAAAAGCATCAACATTTGCTTTGGCATTGAATGCTGATACAACTTGTCAAATCTGAAAAATGCTAGGGTGTTGTCATGATCCAATGTATGATCTAGTGATTTTACTTGTATTATCCAAAGCTGTGTTTCCACTTTGATCAACAGTATCAATATCGGTGTTGGCCTTAATTAACATTGATAAACTTCATTGTGTACTTTTGGTGCTAAATAGTAGAGTGATATGTAGATGTTTATCTCATCTATCATGTTACCTGCACAAATTAAAGCTGTATTTCCATATTTATCAATAGCCTCAATTGCCGCTATCTGACATTGGTTGGCTAGCCAAAACTGAAATTAGTAAGTGAATAACGAGATAGTGTACAAGGAATAGACAGGTTTTTGTTAATTCACGCCATCTACTTATTTGTATTATCTGGTAAAGTACTTTTTTTCTGTTTTAATCCAGTCGTTCATAATTCTTTGAGCCAATTACAAGTGGCGAGGAACTAACATGTGCTAGTAAGTCGGAAATTGTATAGTGTAGATTTTTTGATTTCAAAAAACCCATTATGAAAACCAGAGTGGAGCAATTATTTTTATCGTCGGATTCTATGCACTGATACATGTTGCATTAGTGTGCAAAGAATCAGAGTCAAAATCGGTCTGGTAAGCCAGAAATTTTGACTTTTTTGTCGATTTTTTGCTTCAAAAACGAAGACTTTTTTACCTTCAAAAAAAATTCCAGAAAAAAATAAGAAAGGTAACATTTATGGCAACCACGGACAAGTTCAGCTCTGACTTTTTACACAGTACACCAACATGTCAATACGCGTATTTTCAATTTTTTTGAAGGTGAAAAAGTCTTCGTTTTTGAAGCAAAAAATCGACAAAAAAGTCAAAATTTCTGGCTTACCAGACCGATTTTGACTCTGATTCTTTGCACACTAATGCAACATGTATCAGTGCATAGAATCCGACGATAAAAATAATTGCTCCACTCTGGTTTTCATAAACGCACGTGCGTTTTTTGAGCACTAAAAAACTACTTTAGCTTGTGGAGTAAGTTAGAGTCGCCTTGGTACATGTAGGATCTAAAACTAAAACCGTGAGCGGGCTTTACAAGTAGAACCTTGTACATTTTGTTATGTGGTACTTCTTAGGTGTGAGGATTGTTATGACTTGTACTGACATTCATACATGATTGTCCCATACAAATACAAAAGACAGGAATGGATTTTACAGCTAAGTAGAAACAAAGTTAATAAGAGGAGAAAACAACTTTGACTTAACAGATTAATTGATGGGAGTTTGTGTCATTGCACAAGTTAATCTCAGAACATGCTTTGTACAGTCAAAACAATCATTGATTTGTGAACATATCCTTTCAAGTATCGTGTATTGGTACTTACTATTGGCATCCACAGGAGGTAAGGCATTTCACTTGGTATCTTGCATAGATTCATCGCTCTACACTCTTGAAAGATGGCCATCTACGCTAGTGTTCATGGTATTAGCAAACTAGCTAGGAATCTGGTGCATGTTTACTTTGTCTACATTGCTACGGCTCATTCTGAGATGGACATACATGGGTGCCTGCCAAGGGCTTACATCAGAGTTGCCCTGACTGTTTTCAAAATGGGAAAGATGTAGGGAAGCCATTTACTACATGATATAAGACACAATACCCTGTGCACATAAGATGAATACTGTTTACACCATTGCTTTATTACGTTTTCAACATCAAACAGTTGATTCAAGTGTATTTCCGTTGTAGCGCTTTGCTCAAATAGTGCTGAAAAACCTCAGTTACACTACAAGACTTGAATTCTAAGTGTTTAGGTGCCTAGGTAGTCCATTATTTGGCGTGCTTCACGCGTTGTAATTTTGAAAAGAGACTTGTTCGAACGCTTTTCATGCACGAGCAGATTGTTTTATCACTTTTTAAAACCTGTTTGGTGAGAAAAAACACTAAAGAACATTCAAGTGCTTTAAATACTTCAATTCATTATGTTGCGAGCCCTTGCTGCAGTTAATGCGTTGGTCTTGTCGCAAACTTGTAGCCACCTCACTGCGAGTTGCTCAATGTACGATAGCGTGTACGAGACATCTAAAAATCGCAGATGAAACCAACGTAGATAGAAAAACTAAAAAAAAGAGAATAAAATCTCCACCGCTGATGAAAAGATACACAGCTACAGTTACGTTCTTGTATTTTGGCGTCCGGTTCTCGTTATGATAATGACAATTCCGTCTGGTTACAATAACATTATGATAATACCTTTGTGTTTGCCGGGCGGGGTAAAAAATAGCCCGCAAAAGAGATTATTCGCCACTTTCGAGTGACAAAGTTGAGAGAGGGTATTCGCTACTATTTGGTGAAATATTTGAAAGACCTTTTCGAACGATACTTTTTTTCCGCCCGTAAGACACTGTTATTTGTCGCGTAAGGCTACCACTTCACTCCGTTAGTGACTGTTATTTATGTCTTTGCCGTTTTTTATGCAATAAATGATCGAATCTTTACAGTGCTTGTGGTTGGTAAATGTCGTAAAAAAAGCGGCCGAGATAGGCTCTGTGGCTGTACAAGTCAGATATGCGTACAGTGCAAAGCGGCCGAACTCAGTGTTGCTTCTTCTATGGAACTGCAAGCAAGTGTGCAAGTGTTTATTGAAACGGAGGCTACAAGCAAGGAGAACCGTTTCTATACAGCATCTTTCGTATGGAATCAACAATTCATTCCGAGTTTGGAAGCCAACATAACTGAAGGAAATGAATTTACAGCGGACGGACAGTGTCTGTCTAACACTAGACGCGATGTCAAATCGCTATGTTAACAAATCCCTTATTACGTTCTATATAACTTGTACTTCTCCAACATCCTTTATGTGCTTTTATCTCAATGCATTTTGCTGTGCATTTCACGTTGATACCTGGTTCTTTTATCTTTCAGGATTTTACTTTACGCTGCGGTACTACAACTCATAGGATGACTCAAAGACTCGTAATCAACAGTACTGTCACCTGTAAGTAATATCAGTTAATTTAATAGATAACTGGTATCGTATCTACTACTTGTACATCAAAGGAATAGCGTGATTCTGTAATGTACACATCTTAAAACAAGTCCTCCAGATTGACCATCTTAATATTATACCTCTAAATACAAGAACCAATCAATATTTCTTAGTTGCACGGGTTTTCTATCACATGATAGAATATAGACGTGCGCAATTGGCCTTGTTTCATATGTAAGGAGCTTAGACGTTGGACAAAGGTGGATATTTCAATGTATGCTGATGTACTCAAATTACTAATCTTCACTTGTGTCTAACGCATCAAGTTCAATTATCTCAACTAAACACAGTAACGCATATCATAAAACTATCAGAAACAGTCTAGCATCTATCGATATGGCTGGAGCAATAGCACTTTGTGAAGGTACTTACTTAGCGTATAAGACTTCAATCCAAACAAACAGCATAGTTCAGTGCTTGTTGTATTTCCATCAATAGTGGCGCTGAAGTACTTGTGAGGAAATCCATACAGATTGACAATGGAATATTGTATTGAAACCAAGTCTATGTTGTGATGCGTTACGAAGAGAACAATGAGTAAGTAAAATGCTTTATTTGTGTGAATGAATATTGGCAGCGTGTGCTGATAGTGGAGCCTACTTGTTTGTTCTTTCAAGTTGGGCTAGTTTCGCAAGTAGAGTGGCGTTTCTCTCTTGTACGTCAGTTAGGCTTTTCCTTAAGGTGATGTTATCTTGCTTCAGGATGGCATTGGTTTTGGATAAGTTGACGTTGTCTTTCTTTAGGTTGTTGACACTTTCTTTAATGATGGCATTACTTTCTGTTAATTTGACGTTGTCTTCCTTCAGGTCATTGACACTTTCTATCAACTTGACATTGTCTTGCTGTAGGTTGTTGACACTTTCTGTTAGGTTGATGATGTGTTGTTGCTTGGTTGAGTTGTCTTGTTGTAGGTTATTGACACTTTCTGTTAGGCTGATATTGTCTCGCTTCAGGTCGGCATTGTTTTCTGCTATTTTGGCAATGTCTTGCTTTAGATTATTGACGGTTTCTGTCAATTTGATGATGCGTCGTTGCTTGATCGAGTTGTCTTGCTCTAACTTCGCATTATACTGTTGTTGGTTTGTATTGTTCTGTTGTAATTTCTCAAGAAGTTCCTTCATATTCGCATTACTCTTCTTTAGTTTGTTCATCTCGTAGTTTGCTTTCTGTAATTCTATGTCGAGATATACATCATTGCTAGTTGATTGCTGGTCATCAGTTGAATCCACATGGGCAGCCCATAGTTTTCTAGTACAACAGCGTAAGTTTAAATTCAAGCAAAACATGTGACTTCTTACCGGTTACTAGTAAAATTATCATCATCAGAGTCAGAGATATCATCATCTGAACCTTCATTTTCTTCTTTGTTTTGTTTCTTTGTCTTTTTACCACCTTTCTTGGGTTTTTTTGTTTTCATTCGTTTTTTGATTTGATTATCTTTCACTGCAACTTTGATGATGTAACGAGCAACAGCTTGAGAATCTGATTGCAAAATCAAGTTAATACAATTTTTTGGTAGTAGTTGCTCCTGTACCTTGTGCAACAACAAGCTCATCGTATACCGCGTTGGCAAGTTTATTTTCTTTGAGAACTCTACCTAAGCTATCTACCAATGCAAAATGACTTTGGTAGCCTGGTTTTATTGGCTGTCCTCTTAACTTGTCTTTTGGGTGTACCTTTTTGCAAATTAGATACGACAATAAAATTGATTACATACAGGATATACATTGCCAGGAGTGACAAGACTCAAAATAAGTGTTTTCTCTTTCTTTCCTCCCTTATCATAAGAACACGCATATTTTATACTCCGCTGTTGTGAAAGAAATGAATATAGTGTTACATTATTATCGCGTACTGTGAAGTATATCCCTTGGCCATAGTAACCAGCATCTAAAGCACTCACAGTTCCAAAACCAGCTTTTACAATACTGTAAGCTGCTTCTTCACTTGTACCATGAGCCATCAATATCACTGGTGACTAAACGTAGGTTAGTACAAATAGCTTTTTTTTAACAAACATTACCTCTTCTTTTGAAGCGTCCTCGTTATTGGTACTTGAATCTTTTTGCATTGGTGTGGAATTGTGTTGTTTGTAAACACTCTCTTTGTACTTTTTATGTATGCCATTTTTCCAATTTTGTTTTTTAAACAACTTGGCAAGTCCTCTACAAGTACATACTTAGACACATTAAAACAGGGTATAATAATAGAGTACTGATGTCTATGTTGTAGTATGTTGTTGAATTGTCCAAAGTTGTCATTCAAGATATCATTGTAAACAAGAGTCGCTTCAACAATATCGTATTGGTCATAGCCGTGCATTTTGGACATCTGTTGTTTGAGGACGTTGAATTCTCTTACAGCCACTTTGTCAGTTGTATCAAGCAGATTCAGTGTCCTGTAGTCAGTCGCCTTTAAATCAATGCCCCTTTTTAAAATAAACTGAAAAAACCCCAAATGGTAATAAGTTTGAACGCACGTGCTGTTAGATCTGTCCCAATTATTTGCAAAATGCAACCTCAGATTTAACTCCCGCGTGTTTTCAGCCTTAATTCCTTTGTGGTACTTTAGTGTTTGTAGCAAAACAGTGACCTTGATACCTGTAGTAATATCTTCAAAGTATTCAATTTGATCGGTGTTGCTCCAGGCATCATTGGGCATATCAAACAAGATGCCTTGCATTAATTCTCCATCTTGTTTCCAGAAGTTCTAGTAAAAAGCAAACAGTATAAAGTTTACATGTGGTTTGTGGATTCGTACTGCAGACAAAGCAACTTTGGGATTGCACACAGAACAAATTAAATAACAAATGCCCTTTTCCATTGCCAGTTTAAAATAAGAACGGGTTGGCTGAAGGTTGTAACAATTAAAACAAGTAAAGCATTTCAAAGGTAGCATACCAAGTACCGAAGCCATTTTCTAGGATGTTTAAGATCTTGTTTCCACTGCTCGAAGTATGCTTTGTTGTATTGAGTCATTTGCATTTCCAATCTGTTCCTGTTTGTGGAGGACATAAAGGATGAACAAGATTTCCACAATGCATGGCATTGTTTGCCACTTGGACAGTATTTTAAAAAAGTTACAAACGCTTCAACAGCTGCTGGAGCATTTGATATCACTTGTTTAAATAACGATAAAAGAAAATCTTGCCACTTTTTCTTATCTGGTGATATAACTAAAACCCAACTGTTAACTATTGTTTGTTTCAAACAAATAGAGTTACAAGTGTGAAATTGCAACAGTACCTAAATCAACATTGTTTCTATTTTCATCACCAGCGTTCTTATTTAAATGTGCTTTAAGTAATATTGGTATAATTTCATTATTTCCTCTTTGTGCTAAATAGTAACATAAGCTAAACTTGTAGTATTTCTTTTGATGTAACCTGAAAAATGTAAAGCTGTATTTCCATCTTTATCAACAGCATGAATATTGGCATTGACATTGAGTAATGTTGATACAACTTCATTGTGTCCTTCTTGTGCTAAATAGTAGAGTAAGGTATGTACATGTTATATCTCATTATATCATGTTACCTGCATAAATTAAAGCTGTTTTTCCATCTTTATCAACAGCATCAATATTGGCATTGGCGTTGAGTAATGTTGATACAACTTCATTGTGTCCTTTTAATGCTAAATAGTAGAGTGAGGTATGTACATGTTATATCTCATCATATCACATTACCTGCACAAATTAAAGCTGTCTTTCCATCTTTATCAACAGCATGAATATTGGCATTGGCGTTGAGTAATGTTGATACAACTTCATTGTGTCCTTCTGATGCTAAATAGTAGAGTGAGGTATGTACATGTTATATCTCATCATATCATGTTACCTGCATAAATTAAAGCTGTCTTTCCATCTTCATCAACAGCATGAATATTGGCATTGGCGTTGAGTAATGTTGATACAACTTCATTGTGTCCTTTTTGTGCTAAATAGTAGAGTGAGGCATGTACATGTTATATCTCATCATATCATGTTACCTGCATAAATTAAAGCTGTTTTTCCATCTTTATTAACAGCATGAATATTGGCATTGGCGTTGAGTAATGTTGATACAACTTCATTATGTCCACACGATGCTAAATAGTAGAGTGAGGTATGTACATGTTATATCTCATCATATCATGTTACCTGCATAAATTAAAGCTGTTTTTCCATCTTTATCAACAGCATGAATATTGGCATTGGCGTTGAGTAATGTTGATACAACTTCATTATATCCACACAATGCTAAATAGTAGAGTAAGGTATGTACATGTTATATCTCATCATATCATGTTACCTGCATAAATTAAAGCTGTTTTTCCATCTTTATTAACAGCATGAATATTGGCATTGGCGTTGAGTAATGTTGATACAACTTCATTATATCCATACAATGCTAAATAGTAGAGTAAGGTATGTACATGTTATATCTCATTATATCATGTTACCTGCATAAATTAAAGCTGTTTTTCCATCTTCATCAACAGCATGAATATTGGCATTGGCGTTGAGTAATGTTGATACAACTTCATTGTGTCCTTCTTGTGCTAAATAGTAGAGTAAGGTATGTACATGTTATATCTCATCATATCATGTTACCTGCACAAATTAAAGCTGTTTTTCCATATTCATTAACAGCATGAATATTGGCATTGGCGTTGAGTAATGTTGATACAACTTCATTGTACCCGCTTTGTGCTAAATAGTAGAGTAAGGTATGTACATGTTATATCTCATCATATCATGTTACCTGCATAAATTAAAGCTGTATTTCCATATTTATCAACAGCATGAATATTGGCATTGGCGTTGAGTAATGTTGATACAACTTCATTGTACCCGCTTTGTGCTAAATAGTAGAGTAAGGTATGTACATGTTATATCTCATCATATCATGTTACCTGCACAAATTAAAGCTGTTTTTCCATATTTGTCAACAGCATGAATATTGGCATTGGCGTTGAGTAATGTTGATACAACTTCATTGTGTGCTAAATAGTAATTTGAGATATGCACCATGTTGTATCTCATATAAAGCATTACCTGATCTAATAAAGGCTGTGTTTATATCTTCGTCAACAGCACAATTGTTTACTATCACTTTAAGTAACATTGAAACAATTTGAGTGTAGCCATTTGTTGCTGTACTTGGTCAACTATTTGCTTATCAATGCATTACAAACCTGCAAAAGAAAACACAATTTCAATTATGGGGAGATGGATGTTGTTGGTTGGTTCTTCCTGTTCTAAATGTTGGTTTTCGTCACTTTGTGATTCTGTCATGACGTGTTGTCACTCTTGAGGTTATCACAAATCAGTATTAAGTCGGTGTTACTTGACACATGAGATTTTTCAGTGAAACGTTATTGTAAATTTGTGTTGCGGTTCTGGTTTTGTGTTTTTTTTAAATTAACTGAATCGTTTCAAGAAGGCGATTGCCTGTACAATAGTTGAAATAATTGTTGAAATAAAAATTGCAAAGGAAAAGTTAAGTTTACGGAACTGACTCAGATTATCAATAGTTTTTGCTATTGATAATTTTTTTTTCATATAACGCTGAAGGCATTTTTCCAGTCTTTTTGCCGTCTCTATTCTGAGAGCCGGCTTGGTATTGTATATAATTTCGGCTATTTTGCCGGCAGTAAATAAAGAACGTAGGTAACAAAAACTGTCGTTTATTGCCTCATTGTATTGCTGGAAGTCACTATCTGCACTGTGATCACTGCCAACGTACTGATCTATGTCCTCAAGTTCTGTTTTGTCTATCATTGGGATTGAGAGTACCACCTTGAGCAGCATGGGAAATCAGCGCTCTGTGATTCATAATTTGGGTAGTAAGTTGATGTTGGTGGGTCTGCTCTATCCCAGTGCTCTGTTGGTTTCTTTAGTCTCAAGGGCGACCCATTATATATATTTGCAATGAATGAATCCCTTCTGTTGCCTTCATTGTATTTTGCTGGGTGCCGCCCTGTTCTTTTCTTCGGGCCTGCTGTAGTTTTTTTTCTTCTTCAATCTCTGTATCTCTTGTCTTTACCGTACCAGTAAGTTTATTGTACACTTTTCAAGGTGTTATTGCAGCACCAAGTGCATACATGCGTTGTTGCAGTTCTAGTTCAGATGGCGGCAGTCTTTTTGGGTTTGCAAGTGGCCTCTTATAAAAGTTAAGTCGGCCTGATGCGCAGCAAACATAGCAATCCTCTGCCAATTAGCTACACAATTCTTAGACAAAAAAAAAACTACTTACGCGTTTTTACAGTGTTACGCTGAGTCTTCTCAATCTATGCATATGGATAAAAGAGATTGTACTGTGATTACCTGAACTCAACATCAATAAGTATGTCAGTGATACGCCCTGCCATTATGTCAAGTTCTGTATCTGAAAACCCTATAGTCCTTGTTAGTGCGTTGTGATGTGACTTGTCAGTAGGAGAGAGAAGAAAAACTTAGACAAGTTTTGGCCTTGAAAGGTCGAGCCTCCAAGGCTCCCAATCCGCGTTGTACGAAGTACAAGAAACCCCAAACCGAAGGACGGCGGCTTGGGTAGCCTCGTTAGGGCTCCATCTCCAAAGCTGCGCGTGTTTTACTGGCCATGGAGCGTTTGATGCGTCTGCGCTGATCGGCATCTATGACGATGTAAAGTAAAACTGCGTTGGAGCGCCAATCTCCGAGGTCACGGACGATTGGCAAGGAGGCCCCCATCTTGAAGGCCCACGTGGCACCGCCACGGCGAAAGGAGTGGCCAGCGTATAGAGCAGGGTCATAACCTAGCAGGTTCATTATCTGTTTCGTGCGAGCAACGAAACGTGAGTATGTGAGCGTCCAGCGAGAGCCATTTATAATGGCGGCGAAGATAGGTCCAGAGCGAGGAGCCACTTTGTCGAGGAGCGTTGAGAGGTATGGAACTGGAGAGATCTCCAGTCCAGAGTTGACAATTTCGATGGATAAGATTCGTGATCGGTCCCGAATCGTCTTGGTCTTGGTGAAATTGAGAGTGAATCCGTCAGCGTGTCGAGTGATGATACTACGGCAAAGGTGGTATCCAGGAGCAAAGCTGCTGACGGATTTGGGTACTAGTTGACCGGAACGAAGGAACGTGTCAAAGGCTGTAAGGGCAGCTGTGTAGTAGATGAAGTCTTTCGTGTTGTTGAGGTCAAGAACTTCTTTCATGCGTACCAGTATCCGTGGTGATATTGGGTGTTTCCGTCGAATGCCATGAGGGTTGCATTTGGAAATACCGCTCATGAGGAGTTGGAAACGAAACATTAGGTCGGTACGTAGAGGAGGGAAGCTGTACCATTGCGCATAGAAGCGCACAGAAGTGATGTATTTGTGAATGGTCGAGGGTGAGAGTTTGAATCCTCTGAACATGATCGTGACAACGTCGCACAGGTTAGATTCAGTGATAGGGAGAGGTGAAGTGTTGAGAAGGATTGTTGCTTTCAGGTAAAATCTCCAGCCAGATCTATAAGATGCCCAAGTGCCTTTAGCTAAAGCCGCTTGGAGGAGGATATTCTTCTTCTTCTCTAACCTGTTCCAGTCCATGGTTGAGGGTCTAGTTTGAAGTTTTGCGAGGCGCAAAAGATGTGACAGGCGTGGAGGTCGTTACGAGAAAGCAAATCTGTGATGGTGTTGTCTTCAGACGAGATGTGTTGAGTCGTCAGACGGAAGTGAAAACGCGCTTGAAGGTTGTGAATGGAGCGGATGAGAGGCATAGCTCCTTTGACCTTTGTTGTGAGGCGATTGATGGCAGCCTCGGTGTTGGTGTTGTCAGTGTACACTTGGCAGATGGTGTGACCTGAGAAAAGATGTGAGAACACAACGATACCCTTATAAAGCGCGTATATTTCTCGCCAAGCGATTGAGAGACGACGTTGTTCGTCATTGAAGGCTCCCATGAGCCAATGTCCGTTGTAATATACCCCATAGCCCCAATCTGAGGTGTCAGCAGTGAAGAATTTATGATTTTCAGGTAAAGGATCCACAAGTATCGCTTTACTGTTGAAATGAGACATGAAGTTAATCCACCAGGCGATGTCGTCTTGGAAGGCGCTGTTGAGAGATACCCAGTGGTAAGGACGCGAGGCGGCATTCATGCAAGTGAGGATGCATTTAAGGTATGTACGTCCGCCATATATGACTTGAGAAGCCCAGTTGAGTTTGCCCGCAAGAGATTGGAGATCTTTCTTGCGAGCTTTCTTGCGATTTCTGAAAAAGAGCAAGAGGTCCAATGTTTCTTGGAGTTTAGAAGCCGAAAGGCGAGCTTCACGCTTGACGGAGTCAAGTTCAACACCCAAGAATGTGATGGTGGTGGAAGGTACCGAGATTTTGGAAGGTTTGACAGTGAAACCAAGAGAACGAAGAAGGGTGACGAGGGCGTCACGTACTTTGACACAAGTGTCGAAGTCTTTAGCAGCGATGAAGAAATTGTCAACATAAACGGTGACGTATATCCAACAATCTTTAGCGAATGATTCGCATACTGCTTGTGTGAGAATGCAGAAAATGTATGCTGCAATGTTGAGTCCAAAGGGCATGCGAGTGTCGAGGTAGTATCTACCATTCCAGAAGAATACGAGGATTCTCCAGGAGTCACGAGCCATAGGTACAGCTCGATAAGCTTCACTGATGTCGATCTTAGCCATGAAGCAAGCGAGGCCTAAGATGAACATGAAGCGAATGGCTTCAGCGATACCTGCCATTTTGAAATGTGGAGGCACATTCATGTCGTTGACAGATCGGCCTCGAGGTGCGCTGAGATCAACCACGCGGCGTGCTTTGCCGTTGGATTTAACTACGACACCTAGGGCATTGGAGCGGAAGGGTTTGGAAGAGCAAGGAGCTATTCTTCCGAGAGAGAGTTCGTGAGAAACGTCATCACTGAGTAATTTCTCGTGTTCGAAGCAAGAGGAATAATTGTTAACAAATGTAGGCTCAGAGGGAGCATTTTGGTTAACCACGCTAACGCCATAAGTAAGCCAGGCGACAATAACGGAACGCAGAGGGTGATCAGAAAGCATTTTATTCCAGAGGTGAACACGAATAGTAAGGGGTGAAAGGACTACCCCTTTTGGCAACATATCAGTCGCGAGAATGACGTCTCCCACGAGATTTCATGGATCGATGGTCTTCGTGGCGTCTTGAGCAGTCTTTTTGGGCGTCTTGGGCGTTTTGGATCTTTTCGATGGCGCGTTCGAGCTGTCGGATGCTGTTTCCTTTGTTCTCCTCGAGCACTTGGAGTCGTTTCCTGATAGATCGGAGCGCATCTGCAAGTCCAGCTGTCGAATACTCCTCGGACCGGTCCACCTTAGATCTTTGGAAATAAATGAGAAAATGTGCTCCAAATAATTGACATAGTCAATTAAAGCACCAAAAGTAAGAGAATTCTCTTTCACCATGGAGATGAATTTGAGAATAGCGCGCATGTTAAGCATGGCAAACTCGACTGGGCTGTAACTCGTATCGCTGAGGAGCTCTGTGCGAGACGCTCCGGAAAGCAAAAGGGAGTTACAGCTGCGTAGAGTAGAAAGAAAAATCACGGGTGCACGTGCAGAAGGTACTAACCGTTTCTTGCGAGAATCGTCAGGGTGATCCTCAGGTGAACGAGAACGCTTCGAGCGTTTTGAAGGAGCAGCAGGGTCCAGGTACTCACGTTCCAAATTCTCCTCTAAAACATCAATTTTGTCAGCAGGGACAAAATAATCACCATCGGAGTCAGACTCCTCATCAAGCATACCAGCAGCGATCGGTGGAGAGGAGCGGCGACCAGAAGACTTAGAGCCATTAGTCTGCTTAGTGGAGTCAGCAGAGGAGCCAGTGCGTCTTGCTTCTTTTGCAGTTCTCGAAGGAGCTGCGGAGGAAGGAGAGGACGAAGCTGGTGACTGAAACGACTTCATGGATTGCGCCAATACGGTCATCTGTTCGAGGATCTTGCCGAGTACCAAAGCTTGAGAAGGAGCTGGAGCCAATGTGGTTGGGGATTGGTTTGGAACTATGAGAGAGGGGTTAGAGCTGTTCGAAGTATGTGAAAGCAAGAAATCGGAAATTTCTTGTGAAATAGGGGCCAGGCGGCCTTTGTCGGTGAAGAAAATGTTTGGGCATCGCAAATGGTCGCGGCAAACACGAACGAAAAAGTTTAGGAAATTTTTCCGAATTGACAAATCTGTTTTAATCCAAGAAGAAGGAAAATCTTTGCTGACGCCGCTTTGGAAGCAAGACGAGAGCGCGTCAGATTCAGAGCTACGGCCTTTTTCGCCAGAAGTAACCAAAAGGTTTTGAAGGGTTTCAAAAGAGGAGTCGTAGTCTGTAATGCCTGTGACATCGGAAGTTGAAGGAACATTTGAAGTAGAAGTCATCTCAGAGGTTGACGATAGTTTATTTTTGAGGGAAAACAGGAAGATATATTGCGATGTGGAACGCAATAGAGGGAATATGCACTAGTCACAACTAGTCTTTTCGCATGAATAAAACATCGTTCACATCACGCAATTCTTGCGTTCACATGACACGTTTACTTCATCATAAAAAAATTCATCAATAAGTTTATAAATTTTTCAATTAGTTGCCTGCAATGGTTGACAGGCATGTACACTACCAATTAAATAAGTTTTATTTGTAAAAAAACTATACGGGCTTCAGTATTGCCAGCTGGAAATCAGGCAAGCTCCTTTTGGTGTATGGTAGTAGCATAAATTTATACATTTATACTTTGGTAACTTGTTACATTTCACGGCTTAACATGTTATTTTTCCTTGAGATTTCCTAACGTTCTCAAACTCTGAATATTTGAATTTGAATATTTGAATACACCAAAAATAGCAAATTTGAATCTTTCTGTTTTATATTTGAATATTTTTAGAACACCAAAATGCAACTTCAGGCAAGCAACATCACACACCAAAAAAGGCACTACAAACAAAGATCCAACGTTCACAAGTACTACACAGACAATAGATGTGTTTTGTCAGACTCTTGTTCCTCCTCAACATGGCACCACTTCCAACCAGCTCAAGCATTTGCGCAAAGATCATGGATACAAAAGTAAAGAAGACGAATTTCCATGGCATGGAAAAACTAAACAAGCTCAAGTAATGGAAGACTTTTTGGTAACAAAAGTGTTATACCTGTATCAAAAAGAAACAAAAGGTGCACACGCTCATTTACTCCTTTCTTTTCTCTATATTTACTTTCTTTTTTTAGCACATTGACTAACTTGTGACAAAGCTGATTGTGGTTGGTAACTTACCACTAAACTTGGTGCAAAACCCTCAATTTGTTGACTTGATGCGGGAACTGATTGCAGGCTACACATTACCCTGTCCAAATACCATGAGAGGCATAATTGACGAAAAGTACAAGAGCACAATGCGTGACTTAAAAAAAGAAACACAAAGAGCCAAATACCCTACATTTGCTGCTGATCTTTGGAAATGTAGTCACAAAGGATTATTATTGTGCAGTAACATTGCATTGGCTAACAGATGATTTTAAACCAAGATGAGCTCTCATTGGGTTACCATAAATGAAGGTAACCATAAACTCCTACACCCTAACAAACAAAATCTTCACCCTAATTAAGTTTGGATGTCAACTGTGGTGCTAAAATATTTTCAAATAACCTAATATTTTTTGTCACCATGGATATAATGTCTGTCTTGCTGTAGTACCCATGGCAAACATGACGGTGTGTATGATGGCCTTTTAATTACCTGACAGTAAAAGTACCAACTTTTCGTTTTCGCATTTTTTTTGGACTCAAGAAGTGTACCTACATAATAATTAAACAGTTTTCTCAAATGCCAAAATAGTATAAAAGCTCAAAAGTGCTTCAATTAAAAAGAATTAGTTAAACACACCTACAAAAGTGCTGTTGTAAAAATGAACTCTAGCAATAAAAAAAACCCCACTTAACATGTACCTTGATAAATAATGGGGTTTATACTTTTATCACAATCTTGCAATATGGTTTGTATTACTTTCACAAATGGTAAAAGCATGGTATTGGTGAAGAAAACCAGCATTACTTACTTGAACACTTTTTTGGTTGCCCATATTACATGTCATATTTTGTGCAATGCAAGTTAATGACATTTCAGTCTTTAAGTGTACTAACACTTAAATAAATATGTCAAGCATGTAGAGTTTTAGGGTGGTAAGACTTTTTGAAAGTCAGTATAGTGTATGACAACACAAAAAAACCAACAAAAAAGTTGTTTTCAGATATTCATGATTAAGCTGTTCAATTCAGTGATAATTACCCACAACATCATTTTTTTACTCAACAGATATGGTTTCTGTAGCTATAGTTGAAGATAACAAAGTACAAGCAAAACAAAGACTTGTATTCACTAAGTAATATGATATGAATTTTTTTATTTTTGAAAGATACAAGCTGCATTTGTCATCACTATTTTATTACTTACAACAATGACTACACAGCGTTTCTGTATGTTTAAAGCTACGAAATAGCTTTTAGTGAAAAAGTGTTAGGGTGAAGATTTTTTTTGTTAGCGTTTATTTAATTTATGTTTATTACAGCCACAACAATTGGTAGATTGGTCACAAGTGTCATTACAGGCGAAGCTGATGGCTCAGGTGAATCGTGGTTGGGTGATGAAGTCATGTCTGTTGCAGGTGTCACAGATGGTGGTGAGGTAGCTTCTATCAAGTATATGCATAGAGAATTTTTCTCTAAGCAGTTGATGAAAAAATAAAAAATGTGGCAGTCAGCTACTCACCTGAAACTGCCGTATGCGATAGGTTAAGGTTTGTATTTCAAGGGAAGATCTTAACAGAGATGCACAATAAGTACATTATATGCAATTATTATAGGAAATATGTGCCTTGCTCTTTTCAGCAAAAAAGCAACTTTGAATTCCTTATTTAAGAGCAACAACACCTTTTTTGGTCAAATGAATAGACCAGATCTGCTTAAACAGTAATGTACTACTTATCCCTGATATGAGGCCGCAAACAATGCCGTTTAGAAAACAATTTTGTTCACTATCTTATGCAACATCCCAAACAGCCAAAAATGATGCATACATACTACACGCACATGTTGAATACAATACATCATTTTTGGCTGTTTGGGATGTTGCATAAGTTAGAAAGAGGAAAAAAACTGTAAACATTTTTGGAAAAAGGGCACTACAACACATGAAAAGCGGTTAACTCGGTTTTATATTGCTAATCAAGAGCAATAACTTGACGTTTTTTGTGGAGCCATGACTAACATTTTAGTGTGCACACTCAGGTTCGATGCACTACTACTCTTTATACACTTTCAAGGTATAAATGAGTTGAACAAAAAGAACCTAGCTAGAAGATTTTCACATTTTACAATAACGCCATACCATAAAAACAGTAAAACATATTTATTTTTTCTCATGGCTACAGGTTTATATTAAGCTCTCATACTTACTGTGTCTATTCAAAGCATGCAGTGCTTACGCCACAGCATATTCAACTGCTTAGCGAAAAATTCTCTATGTACTTCCGTTTAGTTTTGCACCCAAAATTGTCACACCTAAAATTCAACAAAATTAACGGCTTTTAGGAAATGTGGGCGTAGATTAGAGAATAACCAATATATTATATGATAGGTTATTCGACTACTTCTACACTACAATACAGAAAATACTGAGGTCTATTTGTGTTTCTGTTGTTGAGCTTCAAATAATTCTTTTGCTGACTTTTGATTTAAGCAATCAGGACACATGCCATAATTATTGCAATGAGCACACCATGACCACTTTTTACTACTTCTCCATACTCTTTCAAGGCATCTTTTACAAGTTTGTGCTGCTATTCTATGAGAGGTTAGCATGAAAACTAAATAAAAAAAAAATTTTAGTAAACTTGCTGTGATTTTTTCTCCCTGTCTAGCCATTGTTTTTTTAATTTTCTTTTTTGTGCAGCCTCACTACGCTTGCGTTTCTTACTGGCCATTTCTTCTTTTGACTTCATTTCCGCTTGTTTGTTTTTTCAATTTCACAGAACTGATCTGTGATGATTGGTACATCCTCTTTAACTGTGCCCTTCACTCGTTTCGGTGGCTTTTAGCGCTGAGTATCCTCTATTAGCTCCTGCATGCCAGTCAGCAACATTTGAGATGCCTTTCATCCACAGGTTTTTCAGAAACACCAGCATTTTTTTTTGCTCTTTCAATTATTTTGTTTCAATTGTATGGATAGATACCCACTTTTTCCCAGGCAGCTTTTATTACTGTAGGTGTTAAAGCTAGTCTTGTGGCTTCCGGTACAAAGAGTGAATTTAAGGGTAGCACCTCATTGGTAACACGGCTGATCTGCAACTCTTTTTGCCTTAACTTTTGAAATTCTTGGGTGACATGAGCAAATGGGCAATTATCCAGTGGCTGAAAGAAGTGAGATGAATGTGAGGACAAGCCAATAGTGATTACATTAGCCTCACAGCATTTATGTAAAACTGTCATATCAAGATGGGAACTGAGGCAATCCAAAATTAAAAATGCTTTTCTGTCCCCTTGATACATTGAAAGGTGGTATAAAAATCTGTTGATAATTAAAGACCAGATATCTTTTGTTACATACGCTTTCCTATGATATATGTGATATTTTGGAAATCCAGATCGAGTCTTCACAGGTCGTCTGACAACTTTTTTGTTTTGCAGTTTTACCTGGAAAAAGATAAAACACCACAAGGACTCTGCCAGCAGCTGTGACGAATGAAATCAATGTGATGCGTTTACCACCAATTATGTCTTGAGTGCCAACAGTTTTTTTTCTTTGATTCTCCCATGTGGTGAGAAGTAGCCTGTTGAACTTGAAAACAAAAAAAATTTTCATCAACATTTATTACTAATTCTGGATTCAATGGTGTTACACCATTGGATACTGTGTTCTAGAGTTGTTTCTGATGTTCTCTCAGCAGTGATTGCCTTTGCCTTTGTAGCAATGAGTATTGGTGCCCATCTTTTCTTAGCGCTTCTTTTAGTGCTTTGTCCATAACATGTGATGTGGGTTTGTATAGTGGTAGTTTCAACGCTTTTCAAAGGTGCAACACTTTTGGGTGCACTGCGACAATTTTGGGTGCAAAACTAATTAACACAAAAAATAACATTCAAAGCAATTTTTACTTGGTCTAATATAGCATCCTGGAAAACCCTATTTTCGTGCCCATTCAACAATTCATTACTGGATTAAATACATCCAACAACATGTATCTAGCATGGATTAAAGTATGTGGTGGCAAAGCTAAAAAAGTAAAATGTGATGTTGTCACTCGATGGAGCTCCAAAATTAGTATGCTCTTCTCCTTTAAAGCAGTACAATAAGAGTTAAAACTAATAACAAAAGAAGTGGAGAAAAAGGTACTTTTTTTTTATTGTAAACACTCAGAGCACTGATACGCATTTAGTTTTTAAAGAACATCCCTGACTTTACTACATACCACTGGACAATCATTGGTGATATCATTGAGACCTTTTCTTCTACTGTAAAGGTTATACAGGCGCTAGAAGCTGAAAAACAACCAATCAAGCACTTATCTTAGCAATGCTTGAAATGCTTGAAAGTACAATTGAGGACAAGCTCAAACCATGTACGTGTTACCAACACTCCAGTAATGCAATTTAATACTATTTAAGCTTCTGAGAAGTCAGCTGTATGCAGTAAACAACGAAGAAATGCAAAACTAAAATTAACAACCATTTATCAAGAATTTTTGGATGAAATTTGTGTCATGTGGTAATTTGCCAGTGGTCACATCATTGGCTACCATTCTACATCCTGTGTTTAGAGATGCTGAACACTTGGAACCAGGTGATACAGTTGAAGCATGGAAAGTTCTCAAAGAACTTTATGACAAAGAGGTCAAAAGAACAGAGCAAGTGCGTTATTTTAACTTATTTTATTGAGTGGTGTATTTTTTTTTTAGGTGACAGTGTATCCACCAGAAAACATATTGCATGTTGATGAACCTGAAATGACACAGCCAAAAAAGCGAAAACGTGAAACTAATGCTTTTGAGGATCTTAGAAAGTACATATTTTGCTTTCCTCTTGTGCAAGTATTAACGTTGTTTACAGCCATAGACATAATAGACATAAGGTTGTGGTGGTGGATGAATTTAAGAGTACAAAAAACTTGAAGCTCTTGATTCTGATGACTTCACAGCACTTTCATGGTGGAAACAACACAAAGTAATGTATCTTACCATGGCAAAGCTAGCTCAACAGTATTTGGCAATACCAGCTTCTCAACCAATGACGCACCAAACAGAAATAGGTTATCACGCAAACTTGTAAATAACTTATCACTATTACGTTAACAGATAATTATAGACATAGAACCCATGTAACACGTGATATCATGTGACTTTTATTTGAATAGAATTGAAATCTTTTTTGTATTCAAAGAGTTTGCTTGAAAGCATTTCTTTTCATTAATCTGAAGACCAGTTGCTTTTCCATATCTTGTTAACCAATAATTCATTTCATCAATATCATCTATGGAGCTAGCTAATAATAACAGATCGTCAGCAAAGAACAGGTTTTTAAGCCAATTCTTTAGGCACATCTCAGCACCCTTGATATAAGCTTCATGATTTATGATCCAGTTGAGCAGTTCCACCATTAGTGTGAAGAAATAAGGGCTTAGTATAGGATTTTCTTGACCTGTACCTCTCTTTGTACAGAAGGTTTCTTTGCTAACGACATTGTTGATTCTTACTTGAACATCTAATTTGAGAGCTTGAACTAACATTTTAGCACTCTTGTCAGAGAATCCTATTTTTGTTAGGAATAATTTTAGCGCAATATGGCTACAGGAATTGGAAGCTTTTTTGAAGTCATATGCAATCATTTGAAAATAGGAATAATCGTACCCTTACATAGAAACTGATCTACACAACCTTGTTTGATAAATGTATTAAATAGACTTGTTAGTGACGGAACAAAAGTTTCCCTCATAGATATGTATACGCACGCTGATAAGCCATCTGGGCCTGGAGCTTTATTAGAAGGCATGTTGTTTATTACTTCCTCTATTTCTTCTTCTTCAATAGGAACATTTAGTTGTTCTTCCAATTCTACAAAGGCCTTAGGTTTCCATAAACTACTTACTTGGTTAAGGACTTGTTCATCTATTTTAAGGTTGTCATATAGATTTTTGTAAAATCTGACACTTGTTGAAAGTATTTCTTTTATATCTTTTGAAGACGTGTTGTTCCATGTGCACTTTAATTCTTCAACTAGAGCTAGATTACGTAAGCATCCACACATGCTTATCGGCTTTAAAAGATGCTGTTAAACAAGGTAGTGGAGTGTGAGAGCATAAAATTACGTTGTAAGCACGGAAAAAAGTACTTACTTAAAAGCAAAAACTTTTTGCCTTAAAAGGAAAGTAGCAACATAAACTCCTTGAACATGGTTTCATGATGCCTGCACATTACACAGCCTTTTTATTGTTCCAAATATGTAGGAACTGAAGTTATAAGTGTTTTACAGCGTTTAGTGGCTAAAAAAGTTAATTGCTCTTTAAAATCAAAGAACAATACTGTACAAGCGTTATCCGTGTGTAGAATATGCGTTTCCAAGCATAAAACGCTGTTTAAAACAAAAAGGCAAGAAAAAAGTATAATGCCAGGCAATGCCATCGATATTCTCTAAACTATATAAACAGATCATATACTTTTGTTTCTACATAGTCACGGTTTGGACCGTTTTGGCCCTAGCCTTTAATATTGGTTTTACGAAAAATTCCAGCTGTAGAAAACTGGGCCATTTTTAAAAACACATAAACGTGCCAGCTAAAATACATCACTTGCAACGCATGTGAGTATATCGGTGGCAATAACTGAGATGTAAAATTGATTGTGTGATAACTTTGGGAAAAAAAAAATGTAAGTGAGTACTGTTGGTGCAAACGCTATTGGCATGTGTATTTTTACAATTGATCATAGTGGCACCACTATGCCATATACTCATTTTCTAATGAAGAAAAGTGTAGAACATAACATATAACATCAGTGTAGAATAGTAAACCTTTTGTTTCAACAAATATCATTCAACAAACTCCCACATTTGACGCACTTTATTGTGCGTTTAGTTTTCAATAACATGTTTTGAGGCTATTAAATACGACCATTGACACCTACTCAAAGTGATGAAAACATAATTGATAATGTGTGCAATAAGTATAACTTAGCTAAACAATGCTTAAAAAGTCACAAAATTAAACTATTTTTTAGAGTCATTGTAGGCTACATCACTGTTGTTGAATGTTTCATACTCTGTATATATTATTCACAATATGTATGGCTACTATTTACTCAAGCGTCAATCATAAAAAACTATTTTCAACATCAAAATAATTTTGTTTTAAAAGTGGAGTGCTTACATAATCTGGCTCTATTCTAGCAGAATTTCTGCCTTTTAGTATTCTTGTTAGCTGAGCAGATGGTATTTCATTGTTTGTCTTTATTGATAGATGCCGCCACACAGGTAAATTCTTTCTTTTCTTTGGTGAGTTTATTGTATTCTAATAGGTCTTTCATAGTAGCTGTGTGTTTATTTGATAGAGTCGCTGCTAGCACATTGATTCGTACGTTCTTTTTGAATAATAGATTGTGTTGATTTTTACTAATCTAGTTATTAGTTCATCTTATCATATACATAATCGCTTGGAGAAGGACCAAATGTTAAATCGCATGTTTTAGTGGCTTTGTGTACTTCCTTGAAAAGAACTGAATTAATGTGAAAAGGACAAGGGAGTCAAGGACCAAATTCAAGAGAAGCAAGTAAAATCGAGTGATCAAGTTCAAAAATTGGCATGTCAAAAACTTTGAATGATTTTAGATTAGGAGATAACGTTTTAGAAATTAATAATAGATCTAATCTACCTACTTTTTCATGTGTAGGCAGTACTTTGTGGAACTTTGCCGCTGCATCAATAAATCCTAATTGTAATAATAATGCGTTTTAAGTGCCTTTTTATTCTCTAGGCAAAGATTAAAATCACCTGTGATAATATCGCAATCAGCCACCGCTTGAAAGACTTTAAGCCAAAAATCATTTGAGCTGTTAGATTTAGCATATATGGTTGCTATTTTTAGTTTAACTCCATTGCATTCTATCTCTGCTACCAGAATTCGACCATCTACAGAATTAAGTTATATCAGTTGTTTACCTCTAACTGCAGTCAATGCTACTCCAGTGCCTCTCCCTTCATCTGTATGTACCGTTTTAAGCCTATGATCTTGAAAGACATTTGTTTCTTTAGCACAAAAAATATTGCACTTGAGATTGTATGCCAGTTCTCATACCATGTCAGAATTACTGAATCCCCTTATATTAGCTGTAGTGCGTTTGATACACTTGTTTTTACTCATAATTTACACAGATCCCAGCCAACACGAAAACAACACCATACCTGCTAAAGAAGAGACAATCCAAGTAGGCATGCAAACTATAAACCTGTTTAACCTGCAGAAAATGACATTAGACAAAGAGAAAAATTATGGTATGAACTGGCAATAGGATATAGAAACATTCATGTAAGATGTACACGTGTAATTACAAGCTGTGGAAAAGTCTAAAATTTTGGAGATTTCCCTGGATGCGAAATGCGTTATGATAATAAAACACAAATTCATGCGTCCAGAAACATATGTGTTATGTGGAAAAATTATTTTTATTATAGGGTTTTATGCACTCATACACGTAGCATTGGTGTGCAAAGAATCAATGTCGAAAGTTGATGTGGTAAGCCAGAAATTATGACTTTTTTGTCTGCCCTCATTCACTGAATGCACCTTAAAAAAATAGTTTTATGTGCCCTCATACAAGTTACATCAATGTGTAAAGAATCAGTATTGAAATCGATTTGGTAAGCTAGAAATTTTGATTTTTTGCATCAAAAACGAAGAACTTTTACCTTGATATGAAACAATTTTCAGAAAAAAATAAGAAAGGTCCATTTTATTTTTTTTTCAACCAAACTGTGCAGTAAATGGATGGTTTTACCTTCTTATAGATCAATCAAGGGTTTTAACTGGAAACAAATCAACCACCTACCTCTCCTACAACAAATGCTCCAATTACTGATGTGCCAACTACAAACACTTTTACAACTGTTCGACTCACAACTGCTTCAACCATTGTGACAGCTCCTCCAACAACGCCCTACAGCTTCTCCGACTCTATATCTACAATTGAAGTGCTTTCACTTGATGCACCTACACTTGATGTACCTACACCTGAAGTATCTTCACTTGATGTGCCTTCACTCCATACACCTACACCTAAAGCGCCTTCACTTGATACACCTACACCTGTCAATAGTTACAACATGTTTGCCGTTTGCATTGCAGTGGCCATGAAATATGACCATTACAATGTAAATTAGTTGAATGGTAATTTTGTAGCAATTCTAAATAAACTAAAATGTCTCACAACCCCTCCCAAACACAAAAAATAATGAAGGTAGCCACTGCCAGTGTAGTTTTACAACTGGCAAGGTTAAAAACTCCTCAACATGGGGTAATCCTCAAAATATGTCATGAAGTAGCTCAGAAATATGATGTAAATGCCCATTCACTAAGGCAGAGTGTTAGAAGACGAAAACAAAAGGTGTATTCTCCAAATTACAAATCTCACAGAAACCAGTTATTTTCAGATAATCAAGAAAATGTCTTAGTTGGCTATTGTTTGAGCTTTAGCTCTTTGCACAAGCCTCTGCCATGTTCTTCTGTGATATCTATGGCATCAGCTCTTTATTTGAAAAAGAAGAAGTCTAGTTTGGAAGCTTGGTATGACGGATTTGTGAAAAGGCACTCGGATATTCTCAAAGAGTCAATTTCAAAACCAATTCGGGCATGTAGGGTATCCAACAACCTGTTAGAAGATGTCACAGGGTGGTGTGATATGTATGAGAAGTTTCAAGATCACAATGTGATGAATCCTGATCTGATGTTCAATGTTGATGAAAAATTATTTACTGAATGAAGTGATGGCCTTAAATATGTTACCCTAGAAGATAGAATGAAAAAAATTGGAGGAACAGTCACCACCAAAACAGGCAAGCCATTGACGTTGATACCGTTTATTTCAGCATCAGGGAAGGTTTTGGTGACGATTTACATTATGGCAGCTAAAAATAAAGGTGACACTCAAAACATCACCAATTTGGTTATACCAAAACCTTCCAAGACTCGATCTTCATGGCCCAGATACTATGTATGTCATGAGAATGGATATATGACCAATGAAATTTGGCCAAAAATTCTTGATGTATTTTTACATCACCTAAAAGAAATCCAAGGTGACTGAACTGCCTTTTTATTTTTGGATCGTTTGGCAAGCCACATCAACACTGAATCTCTTCAAAAGTGTCTTAAACAGAATGTACAAACTGTTACCTGGGTGCTTCATACCTCACATTTTGCACAACCATTGGATGACAAGCCATTTGCAAACTTGGCTAGAGCTTATACAAAATTTCGAAAACAAAAGGCTCAAAGAGGAATGGAGACCAGACAAAAGGCTTTTTCTTATGATTTTATATCACTAGAGGCAGCAAAGAGCAAAGCCTTCACCAAAAAAATCCTAACTTCCTCATGGAAAGCCGTTGGTGTGCTACCATATGACAGGAATTTGATTCTAAAAAATGTTTTTGAAAATATTGGGCAACCTTCAGATGAAACACTTTCTGACCTTCCTGATGATGTTTTGAAAGCAAAAATCACTATGGATGCTTTAATGACAGAGAAGGTGCCTAAAAAATAAATGAAACTTGGATCAGTGAGGATGATAAAGAATCACATGTACATTGGACAAAAACTTGTTCAATTTGCTGAAAGCCAGAAAAAAAAAGAAGAACAGGAGCAAAAATCAAAAGACAGAGGAGAGGCACATTAAATTAGATGAGAGAGAGAAAAAAAATCAAGAAAAAGAAGCAAAAAGAGCTGAGAGAGAAGAGCAAAAAAAAATCTGAGAGAATCAAAAAAAAATTGAAGCTTCTCAAAAGAGGTTTGTCCGTGAAAAAACAACCTGCTGTGTATGTCACACCAAAGTATGCAGAGAAGGGCGTAATTGGATGTGGTGTGAGCAGTGTAATCAATTTGGTAGTTGCCCTGTGTGTTCAAAAAAAATTTGGCAAAGAATTAATTGAAAATCACAGGTTAGATTGTCCAGGTGGAGAACCTTATGAGATCTGGATCACAAAGCAGTAGTAAAGCACTTGTTAAAATATCAAGTAATAAAAAGTCTTTTGTTAGGAGTAAAAGTCATTTTATTGTACAAAAACAAGTATATACTACTTATAATTTTAGACCTGATTGCAGTTATCACTGCTGAAACAACTAGCACTTACTTCAATGGGATTCAAAGCAAACCTACGCTATTGCATGAAAATCAAGTGTGCTTAGACAATTTTGAACTGAAATGGGTTCTACAAAGATCAAAACCATGGCAAGTAACAGATAACTACTACTACACTATTTTTGAGTTTCATAATTGATTTTATTTGAAGAAAGCCAGATTTTTGTACAAATATCTACAATGAAATACTTATTTTGGTTTTTTTAGGAGAAGATTTGTGTTGTTCTCACAGACTTTGCCATTATTCCTGGCTGCTTCATTTCACAAAACACTGCCAATATGGTAAAAGCTAATGATTTATTGTCCAATTGGTGTGA